>VZTR01009155.1:838696-863201 GCA_013400775.1 Chaetops frenatus
CCCTTCCCTCCTTCTTTTCCACCTTCTCTATTTGTTATTCTTTCATTTGGTCATTCTCTCTTATTCTTTCTCTCTTTTTCTCTTTCCTCCTGTCTTCTTTCTTTCCTTTAAAAGAAAAATTTCAATTTACTCTTGAAGTTACTTTAAAAAGACATAAAATTTTAAAGGACGCTTTTGCCATGTGTTTTCTTTTAAAGTATAGCAGACCACTGGAATTTTAGAAAAAAAAAAATGATCATTTGTCTACTAGAAAAACAATAATAAACAAGGCACTAAACAAAATGTTTTGCAGCAGCCACTGTTTGAAGCATATTGCAGCAACGCATGATATCCTAAAAGGAAACTTGATCACATTTGATTCAGGGTGATGTCTTTCTTTAATCCACTGGAGAAGAGAACAAAGCTTGAATGATTTTTATTTAATAACAAACAGACAATAATATCAATAGTGCTTCCCATTTAACTTTTGGCAACCATTAATATGTGCTGCAAACATACCCAAGAAAAAGAGACATTTTCCCCATTTGGTTGGTTTCATCTTTTGAAGCATGTCTCCACCAAAAAGCAGATTTCAATTTCCTTTGGGGACCACAAAATACCCAGCTCTTTTCCTCTCCCTCACTGTGGTTAGAAGTTTATTTTTCAGTTGTGGTAAGTGCTTTGCACCATATTTATCTGCATGTTGTTTGTTTTAGGAGTGGAGCACAGAACATACAGACTTCTACCAGGGGAAAGACTAACAAGCAAAAGACTGTACAGAAATAGTTTAATGAAATTGTTATGGGTAACCATACTGGTTGAATCAGAAAGTCTGAAAGAGTCTCTAGGCCACAGCTCAGGAGCTGCTTCAGCAAGAAATACGTGTCTGAGGCTTGCACACAGGCCCAACCAGCAGTGAAGCTGGGCTGCCCTTGTTTTTTTACCTAACTCTAGGCAAGTCACTTCCCTTTACAGAAGCTTTGTCCTCATAAGGGATATTTGCCGTATAATTCCTGCCCTTACTTCTCCCTGTGGCCTTATACATGCACAGTGTTCCTGCAGTCTTTTGTATTGGTGCAATGGCAAATAATTGACATTGACAGCTGGTTAAAGTGTTGAATCTCATGGAAAGTAGGCAAGCTGTCCTATGAGGACTCTCAGCTTCTGTAATTTGTGTGGTGATTCTACCAGCAATTTCAATAACCCCAACACATTTCTAATTGATTTGCAGTTATGTTAGCCTAAATAGGATTTGGCCTTCTTTTGGAGGACATCAGAGAGATAGTTGTGGAAGTGATCACTTTGCAGTGACACGAAGAGGTCTGTCATCTTCTTTTACTCTATGTAGTCAGAGGCAAAGAGAGAAAATAATAGATAAATCAACATTAAAATATTTGCTAAATATGTCTGCTTGCATGTGCCCATTTTTCACATTACTATATTTTTCTTCCCGAGATTTATCTGCATAAATGGAGAATAAATATCATAAGGTTTCTAAGTAAAGGCTCAGCAGTTTGAGAAAGAGGATTTTAATACACTGTGTATATTTATTTATTATGAACATCTCTTTAGTGCAAACACTCCGCAAACTGTTGAATGGGATGACCCAGAAGATGTTTTCATATGGAAGCAGAAAAGAAGCAGAAAAAGATTCTGATACATCCATGTAAAACTCACAAGGAAAGATGTGCATGTTTCTTGTTTGTATGTCGAAAGTATATTTTTCTTACTTATTGATTTTTCAGGTTTGCTTTATACATTTTTGCTTTGAATTTTCTCCCTCAGATGCTGGCTTTTATTTTCCATGCAAACACTGGCAAATTTTGCAGCTGTAGTGATTGTCATCCCAGTTTCCTTAGTGTATCACTCCTCCATCTCCTCTAATATCATGTTGAATGAGAATAAAAATCATTGTGTCTCAGTCTTGGCACAGCATCCCTCATATATCACTATTCTTTTTCTGAAGTTCTGTATTCCAAATTAATTTTTTATGAAAATGCATTTTTGAATCTTTTTCCAGAAATCCTGCCCTGTCTTGTTGTTGAAGTCATCTTTCATCTTTTCCTTTTCTGGCCTTCCTGAGTTATTTCACCTGTGTTTCAAACAGTACAAAAGATTCTTTGCCTTCTATAGTTGCCCATACAGGTATTGACCTCATGCAGAACTGTTTCAGGCAGCACCACCAGCAGGTCAAAGGAGGTGATCCTACATCTCTGCCCAGCCCTGATGAGTGCTGGGTCCATTTCCAGGCTCCCCTCTACATGAGAGACAGGAACATCCTGCAGCCAGTCCAGCAAAGGGCACCAAACTGGCTGTGGGCCATAGCATAGGACTTGGGAGGAGAGGCTGAGGGAGCTCTGTGTTTCACCATCCTCACAGGAAGGAATTTCTTACTAATATCTAATCTGATTCTATCCTCTTGCAGCTTAAAGATACTGCCTCTCATCTTACCCCTACACTCCCTGATAAAGAGTCTCTTCCTGTTTTTCCTGTAGGCCCCCTTTAAGTACTGGAAGGCTGCTATAAAGGCTTTCCAACAGAAGGTGAATTGGTTCCATTGGAAATGGGGTCTTTTTGTCCATAGCTGAGAAATCTTTGGCTTTCATTAGTTTTTGGCACATGGAACATTTTGGAAGAAAATATTCTATTTACTTAAGCAGAATAAGTGGATAAAGCCAGAACAACAAATAAAATACATGAATGAAAATGGATGGGAAATTAAATGGACATTAACTGACAGGGATACTCCATGGCATTTTTCAAATCTGCAGTCGAGTTCATTTTCCCTGCATTGTTTTTTGGTTGAGTTTTGGCGATTTGTTTCATTTTTTTTCCCCCCACATACTTGCATGTGTGTATTGGTACTTTGTATTAGCCTGCAAAGAAATGTCATTTTTAAAACTGAAAGAATGGAATTTTAACAGCTCTGCTAACCCTAACAAAAGCCATATTCCACAAAGCACTTTCATCTAGATCCCTGTTTAAGCAGCATTGAAAAGTACTAAGGGTTTAAGGAAGGAAAGATGAAATTAACAGATTTTTTTTTTTTTTCGGCGGGGGGTGTAACTAAAAATGAATCACAACAAAAAAAAGCTTTGCAGGCTTTGCAAAATCACTTTGCAAGAAAATTCCCACTGATATCAATGAAAGCCTTGACTGAGCATAGACTGAATTAATATTAAGAAATGTCTACAGTAATGGCAGAAGATTTTTACTGCAAGCCTATAACATACTCTAGAACATACTGGTTTACACTTGAAACATTTGAAAGTTTTTGAAACCTGTATTTAAAGTAGAGATTATTTTGCAATACCTAGTTTCGTGTTAGTGGGAGTTTAGGAAAGTTTCATGCTAAATTGTGACACATCATCATTAATGCTAAAACTGAACCCCCTTTTCTTCTTTCACTTTGTTATGTAAACTTGTACCACTGTACTTCTTAGTCATAATATTAAAAAAAGTTCCCTGTCAACATGAAGCTTAACTGAACCGTTCTGATCAGTGACTCTTGCACGATTCCAGCTTACAGAGTTTTCCCCCAGCTCTCCCAGCAGCTGATCCCGGAGCTCCCATCAGCACAGAGCAGCCGTGCTGTACAGCTCCCCGCAGGTGTGGGCTCATCGCCAGCAGCGTGCTCAGGTTCAGGTGCAAGGTTTGTGTGGGAGGCTTGGCAACAGCACGGCACTTCCCTTCAGCAGTGTTCAGCAGGAGGAGGCAGCAGAACCACTGCTGACCTGCCCTAAGATGAGTGCAGAGGGATCTACAGAGAGCCGTGGACCATGTCAGGAACAATGAGGCTGTAACTTTGCATGAAATTGCAACTTGGGTTTCAAATAGCACAACTTTGGGTTTTCATCTGGACTGTGTTTACACACAGCCCCTCAACTCATTACAACACCAATTGGGACATAATCTGGGGCTTTCCTGCTCAGGAAAATGTACAGGCTTCCAGCAGGGAACCCATCAGCTGCTATCAACTCTGCATTAAACAAAGATGCTGAATAATGTAGGTGCTGTCGATGCTGACAGGTCAGCGAAAGCAAGTGTCTACAATCTAGCTAGCCCAAAGAGACCTGTAACTTTAGGTGGAAATGCCTGCAAGCAGGAAGATCTTCAACAGCAATGAGGGGGATATTTTGGTAGTCAGCTATTTTTGCAGCGTAGTGGTTACTACATACACATCTAAAATGTGTACAGCCATTTACATAGCTTTTTAACAAATATATGACACTATTTTTTAGAAGTATTTTTGTACAGAGACATTGACTAGTGAGTTCTGGATCTTAGCTGCAGGGTGCTACACCCATTGCTTGATGTTTGGCTGGTATTCTGATGCCTGTCACACTGCCTGAATGAAGAAAACTTGAGTAATGAGTCTGATATCAAGTCACATTTGTAGCAAGGGGGAGGTCTTATGTCTCCAATTAATAGGAGTGTTAGCCCTAGGAGAAAAAGTAATTTCCATCTCCTAGGAATCCTAACTCCATGCCAATGCCTTCTCTGCAAGACCAGCATTGTCTCAAGCACTGATTCTAATCAGAGACCAACGCAGAGTCTCCCTTGTTCATGCCCAGCTGCCTTTAACCAGCAGCTCTCTGAAGCAGCTGACAGTGTCAATAGCATGTGCTGCTAGCATGGAGCCCTTGCCTGCACAAGGGCCATGTGCAGGGTGTACATTGGGAACAGACCTTTTGCCTCAAGGACCCCAGATCTCTCTTGTGGACATCTAGGCCTTTCTACCATGACAACAGCAGCCCCTTATTGCCAGCCACAGCTACTTAGTTCTTTTTGGCATTAGTTCTTTGCTTCAGGACTCACCCTGTAGTGAGAAGGTAGGATGCCATGAGTTTCCCAACAGAACCAAGGAAAATTTAAATGGAGACCCCATTGAGTAGTGTGTATTATAAAGCTGTGAGTTACAGTACCCTCCACATTAATTCTCTGACTTAATGGTCCTGGGACAAACTTTTCCTGAGACCCTTTCAGCAAAGCAAGCAGAAAATTCACTGAAGTCAAAAGAAAATATTACAGATTGAAACCTGTTGAGGGTGTGGGGATTATTCCCCTCACCTGACTGAGAGGAAGCAGGGACTAAGGAGAGGGTTAGAAGAGCCAAGTAAAGATGTGATTTCCTGGTATGATTAATTCTCATTTCTAATTCTAGAATGCCAGGGTAAATGTGATGTCAAGGGGGCAATATTCTATATCCCCCCAGTATAAAGAGAACAACTACCTAAAATGTAAAGCAGCAGCATCACACTCAGTATCTCCTGCTAAAATTGAGAGAAAATTAGGTTATCCAACTTTTGTTACTCTTCTGGAATTTGGCCAAGTTAACAAGGTTAATCTCATTCTTGCCAAATCTATGTCACAGGGTATTCATGTGGTCAGCACCTTGGCAGCTACAATGTACACAGCCCCTGTTTAGATAATTATTTTCATACACATACTGTAAAAGGACCTGGCTTTTACATACAAAGTAATTGTGAACCGGAATGTACTTATTGCATGAGTGAAGAAAAATATTTCTGGAAAATTATTTTCTTCCTCCCTGCTAATCTGTTAAAATCACATGGGATAGCCAGGGTGTAGTGCAGATGGAAATAATCAGGAAAATATTCAGTTTCCATAGGAAAACTATTTACTTTTTTCCCTCAAAGCTTAGAGTTTGACTACTCTTATTTTCATGTCCTCCAATCTGTTACAGCAGAAGATTATTCTCTTCTCTAAGAACATCTTGATTACAAGTTTTGGAGTTTGGGTTTAAATTCAATAGAACTGTTGACTTTAGAGAGGAAACCCATGTTTTGGCCAAAGTGACTCTCCATAGACTTCCACTTTAAATCTGTGGAATGAAAGTTGCTCCTCCAGTCAATGATTCACAGCTCCCACTTCAGGCTCCTACTTTGAATCTGGAACTGACACTAAAATTAGGTGTGTAAGGTGAGGCCAAATGAATTCTTTCCTTTGGTACTTTCTGATGACTAATGGGGCAGCTTGTGGGAGATTTGCTGGCATCTATTTGTTTTCAGAGATAACAGTTAATATCCAGATAGATGGTTTAGACATGTACAAATAAAGCAGGAAAGTACTGTTCCTTATTGCCACTTTATGCCTGATTGACTCCTGCCTTTTGGCAAGAAAAAGTACCAAGGAGCCACCACAAATCTCCCTGATCATTCCTTGTACCAAAAGGTTGTCCTCATCCTAACCCCCACACGGAGTGTTCCAGCAAGAAGGCATTTCAGGGCAAGCTGAGGAAGAGAGAAAAAAAGCCTAGAGGAATTTCATACACTGATGATTTTGTAGAGGGCCATTCCAAAAGGGAAGCTGGTTGGGGTTACTGGTACTGTACCAAGCTGATGCCTATCAGGCCTTAAAAAAATTCATTTCATTATCATCAGAACAATTATATAGTTCCCTATTATCTTTAATATAAGCCAGTATAGAGGAAAGTGTATGGAAAGGAAGGCATGACAGATGTGAATCACCTCTATTAACTTGCAAAAGTCATGTACATGTGTCAAAACAGCATATTAAAATGGATTAGCCATTCATACAAATAAGAACAACATGTGCATTTGTTTCAGCTAGGATAAAAATCACAAAGGCAATCAATTCTCATACAGCACATGTGCAAAAAAAATCTTGGCACAAAGGACAGCTTACCCCAAGTGTTCAGATACATGTTTCAAGTATGCAGATTTTTTTTTCAGCTTTCAGGTTACTAGTTTTATCCAGGCCATGAGAAACAACAGCTTAAAGGGAGAAATAGTGACTTTACACTCCCAATGTATTCTCTAAAGTCCCTATTTTTTGTCTTGTTTCAATTTGTTTCCTCGTGGATTTGAAGCTTATTCACAGAGCCATGACAAAATGACTTTAAACTACAGTAAATACACTTTTTTGGATAATAAATTTGTATTGGGACATTTTTTTTTTCCCTGACTCTTTTTAGCTAAACTTTCACCATATACATGTGCATGGAGCATATTTTCTACCAGTTGGACTCCCACTGTCAACCATGCATGACAACCATATTGACAGATGGACTATATTTATTTGACAGGTTTTGGACCAAAGAAGGACATTACAGCTTAGATGAACTTAAGAATTTTGTTATTAAGCACACAGTATTCCAAATAATTTTCCCTTTTTTGGCATTTTGGTTCAGAGGTGACAAGAACCATCACTTTTCTCATTGTTTTTCACATGCAGCAGAAATTTTTGGTTGTCCAAGACTATGTATCCCCGTCACATGAAAAAAATCCCAAAACAACAGGGTAGAAGAGCATTGTATCCCTTGGTAAAGACATAAGCTCCAAAATCACTTCCACAAACTCAGCCCACCCCCACCCTCCCCCCCTCCACCTTGCTTTACAGCCTTCTGAAAAGTCACCAGGTAAAAACATTTTGGGTAGACAAAATCACAGCAGTCAGTTCTCCCTCACTTCCTCTGGCAGCTCAACATATCCACACACTGCCCTCTCTTAAATTAGACCCCAGTGATCTGTTTGTTTCAATGGCAATGGCAACCTTACAGAACTACACTGTTGCTTTGAAAAACAATTCAAAAAGCCTGAGATATTATTTTGGTCACACTTTGAGTTGGTGTCCTTGCAACTGCAAAGATGCTGCCACAGTTGTCCCATGTTTTCAAGCATAGAAGTGTCGCAGTTTCTCTTCTGAAGTAGAAGCACTTATGCTTTGTGCAAATTCCATTGACACACAGCCCTGGCAGCTCAAGCTGACTGCTGCTGGAGACAGACTGCATGACAAGGTGAGAGGGGAACCTCAGGGGTCACTGGTTGTTTTTGTTAAATGTTGGCTCTTACCCTTCAGCCCAGGGTAAGCTGGGGGAGTAAGATGTAGCCCCAGTGCCAGGTATCAGGTTATGGCCATATGCAGAGATTGCTGCCCACTGCTGCTGAGTCAAATTAGCTTTGCAGCTGGTATCAATAGCAAAGGATTTGATTCTCAGGCACCTGGCTGATAATTCACTTGAAATCTTTGAGTTGTTTTCAAATAATGTCTCTTTTCAAATATACTTAAGCTGATCATTTACATGTTTCCCCTTAATTTCCAGGAATTAAGTGAATTAAAAACAATCTCATCCCTGAGCTTCTTTGCTTTCACATCATTCAAGGGTGGAAAGAGTTTTCTATTTTAATTAAATGGAGAATAAAAATCAGTATCCAGCTGAGATGTAGGGTCTCGTTTTTCCTGTGGAATCAAGTCTCCAACAAAAAGTAGACGTTTATGCTGGAAATGCCGACTCAGATGAAATCAGAAGACTGTGATCAGGGATGTCAAGACCACCAGAGATTAATGTTGCATTAAATCCTTGTGGCTGAAAAGAAGCCACAACAGTCAAGCCCCCTCTCCCTGGACACCCGCTACACTTCGCTGCTCCCCATTTTCTCCCTTCTTTCTCATATTTCAAGATGTGGCTGTGTACACATGCATATGTGGGAGGGTGCTAAACTGTGCTCTCATTATGCTCTGTTTCCTCTGGTAATGTCTGCTTTCTTCCCTGCTGCCTGCGCTGCTGTGCGTGCCAGCAACCTCTATGCACACTCAGAGAATTATGCAGAGTCGCCTCATAAGCCAAAGGAGGAGGTGACAATTGGTGGACATCTTTCTCTGCCTGACAGCATATGTAGAAACAGTCCAGCTGAACAGATTTCTGTCTGTGCTGAGGGGACCAGCAGATTATTTTTGCCATTTACTGGCTTGAAAGCTCAGCATTTCAATGCCTTACTGACTAGAAGGCTATTGGGCACAAAATCCTGAGAACATAAGGACCAATCTTGGAAAGTGGTGTTTGTGCCTCCCCCTATTTTTCCATCTTCTTCTTCAGCAGGCAAAGAGTATGGGCAATGTTGAAAGGAGAGGTAAAATAATGCTGATAATTTATAAGCTGGCAATGGGATGTAGTTTATAAATCAAGCAACCTCCATTCAAGTTTCTGAAAATCCCTGTAACAAGGATGAAGTTTCGCCTCCCTCCTGTCTCTTCAGAGAAAGCTCAGCTGGTAATAAACAGAAGTTGGCTTAAGTTCACAGAGGTGATCATTTCTGAACCACAAGGGCAAGAAAGGGGAGAAAAGGAAATACTGCTGCTTCATTAGTCATAGTTACAATTCTCTGGTGTCAGCATCCGATAATGTCACATCTTTAAGGATCTGGAATTTTTTTAAACTCTTACAAGAGTTTAAAGGTTACAGTTATTTTACCTAAAGCAGGAAGTGTAGGGGGCGGGAGGAAGGGGCTGTCATTCTACCAGCACCTGGTGTGGGAGCAGACTGCTTGTTCAGGTACTTGCTGGTGAGTTTCCTGTGAAAGGCACTCGTTTTGCTCTAAAGGCCACGCAATTTTCAAGGCAGTGATGTTTTGGGGTGGATTTCTACATGTGATAGCCTGCACTGTGCCTCTGAGGTCTTGTCTTCTCTAGGGAAAAAAAGAACAATTAGTCCTCTGGGCATATTTGCTCAGGGCTCCTTGCCTTGGCTGAAGTATCCTTAGGGGAGTAACCTTCAAGCTGGCCATAGGGTCTTCACAGAATCACAACTAGTACAATGAGTAACAGTGCTTAAGCTGTGTACTGCCAAAAGGTCCTCATTGCTACCCCTAATGCCAACCCCCAAAGCAGCAGAGATGCTACAAACCTCTCCTGGGCTCCTCTTGCAGAATTTTGAGCACCCCTAGCTGGTGTGAAAAGACAAGCAGATAGGTTTTCACTCCAACTGCCTTTGCAGGGGAATTGTGTTAGAAAGCAGTTGTTCTCCCCAAACCTTAGGGAATAGTCTTTTTCCATTACAATCATTGTAAAGGCACTGACCTAAATGCAGTGGTGTTTGCACAGTGAATGCATAAGCAGCTCTCCAGTATCTCCTTGTTTGTGAAAAAGAAGCTGCATTTTGAACCAGCATGTCTGGGCACAGGCGTTTTGGGCAATCAGAGGATATGTGATTTACAAATGATATTTCCTTTGATAGAAAAGTGCTTGGTCCTAAAGTCTTTAGGAGAGCCAGGAGAAGTTATTTTTAATTTATGCATTTGGCCAAACACCAAATTTTATGAGCCAGACAGTTCCATATGAACGTTTGACATGCCATGTGATTATTCAAGTGCTTCAGCTGGGACATGGTTCATCATTTTCCTGAGTTTGGCGTCATACAGGCAATTACTACCTCCCCTCCTGCCACGGGAAGTATAAACTCCGTGCTGCCCAGATCAGGCTGGAGTCTCTCAAGTGTGGGATGGCACAAATCTGAATTCCTCTTTGCCTGAACCGTGAACAAGCTGTAATCACAGGGGTTCTTCATGTGTTGTTAGTGTGTCTTGTTTAGGGCAAAGAGCATGGTTTTGGTTATCTCTTACCATGTGAAACATCACATTCTCCCCACTGTTATGATGCTATAATCGCTCATCACATCTGTCCCAAAAATTTTTGTATGTAGAAATTTAATCTTGATACTTTCTTCATTAGTAGCCATTTTCATGTCTGCAATATGCAGATTTTTTATAGAATTGTAAATCGTGAAAAAATCCTGTAACAGAAAGTGAAAAACAGAGAGACAAAGAAGGTAAAAAAGTGTGGTGCTGTAAAATAAAGTGGTTTTTGAGATAGTCATGCTCCCTATAGTAAAATAAAAGCTACAATTCTTTACCTCTGACAAACTGAAAGATACATTTTTTTGGTATGGTTCAATTTTCTCTTTTATCATTCTTCTTTCAAAAGGAGCCACACTAAAAAATGAAAGATGCACAGAATAAAAAGTCTTGGCTATAAATAAAGATGAGGTACAACAGATCTGGGACACATTAACTTCCAAATGTGAAAAAGAAACAAACACCAAAAACCCAACTCAAAAAATTTTATGCTAACATACCAATGAATGGATGTTCTAGACTATGATCTTTTTCAAGATAATTCCTAAACCCTGCCTGGAGCTCAAATTAAGTCACAT
Source organism: Chaetops frenatus (assembly GCA_013400775.1). Classification (NCBI taxonomy): domain Eukaryota; kingdom Metazoa; phylum Chordata; class Aves; order Passeriformes; family Picathartidae; genus Chaetops; species Chaetops frenatus. The sequence continues at coordinate 849,648 of VZTR01009155.1, forward strand.
TGTGTACTTGCTTGAAATTTTTAAATTCAGGTAACTAAGAGGCCTTCAAAATGCTTTTTAACTATGTCTTTTTAGTGTTAATTTAGAAATAGAAGGCACTACTTTTCTAAGACAAGAATAACTTTCTAAAGCAAGTAAAGTTTTTCTACTTCAAAAATTACTTATTAACCATCCTACAGGAATTAAAAATGGTAAGTGGGTGGTTTTGTCTATTCACTTGAGGTTATTTGGGTATATGGCTGCAAAGACACCCTGTTAATCTAGCCTGGGTATGATGTACAATGGACAATTCCTAGAACAGGAGGTACGTGCAGCTACACTGGTGGAACTCTGCCACCATCACAGAGAGGCTATTTCTGTTTCTTGCTGTTATTGCCACTTCTTTCACAGAACATCCCCTGCAGCATTCACACACATGCTTCACACCTTCCAGACACACAGCCATAGCCACACACAGATACAGATGCAGGGAATGTACAGCCCACTGCTCATTGCCAATACCCAACCCATGCCGCCTGGAAAAGTCATTACTACGTATGGAAGGCTCAACTAGGCTGAGCAAGAGGTGATTTATTAGCCCCATATTTAAATTTAATCATCGTAATCTAGGAAAGAAATATTGTCATTCTTTTCAACAGGGTTATTCTGGATTTCTCTGACAGCAGTTTTAGCTTTGCAACATACCTGCCTGCAGAGAAACTCCTATTGTCACTTCTGAAAGTGCAGAGACTGGCATCTTGAAGTCTGGCATAATTTCTTTTGTCATAGATTACCCAGAAATTGCAATTATTCATTGCTAGGCATATAATTCCTGCACTTTCTGTGGATCCTACAAAAAACATAGGGTTTTTTAGGCATCAGTGGTTCAGCTGACACGAACTGAAGTCAGATGAAACTAAATTTATTTTTAAAAAGTATCCAAAATACTCCTTGGATTTTTTCTAAAATTTAGTGCTATAGCTAGAAAGACAGGTCAGCTGCTTGATATTTCAGAAAACCTCAGAAATAAATTCTACTGAGCTTTCTGCAAGTCCTCTTAGTTTTGAAGACAATGGAAACTTGAATGCTCAGTATTTTTGAGCAAATGGAGACAGGTCAGCTCAATGAAACCTCTCCAAGTAAGTTATATGCAGTCTTCAAAAACATTGAGGCAAAGCCAGGACTGGAGACAGACCACAATGCCATCCTCAGTCTGTAGGGCTGGGGCCCACATCACACGGTGCAGGAGCATGTCCCCCCACCAGTAGAAGAAGGAAAGACAAGGAAGGTGCCAAGCTCTCATAGCCTGTCTCTGGTAAATCTCCTCTTGTCTCAGACACATCTGGTACATTTTGATCACAATTTCTATCTTCCTCTGCCATGTTTCTGTATTTTCCAGTGGCCTAGCTCAAAGTCACCTATTGGTATGAAAACATTTCCTAGCTCTTACCTGGTGGAAAGGCAGGAAAAGCATTGCTGCCAGCCACTGTGACAGTGATTTTTTGTCCATGTTACTCCTAAGGCTGCTATTATCCAACCCCTCGACAAGCCTCTTTCTGCTTTAGCCCCTAACTGCACCCACAAGGCTCTGAAGGGTGTGCAGGATGGCTTTCAGCCATGCCAACACAGCTCAGCTGGGTTCAGCATTGCTCATCTTTGACTCACTTTGACCTGAGTGTCCTCCTGCTCTTTCTGGACTGTGACCCCAGCTTCATGTGTTGTCCCATGATGATTGCCTACGATGGATGGAGGCAGGTGAAGGAAGTCCAGAGACCAAAGGAAAGAAAACAGATGAAGAAGTCTTCTCTTTTATCTATTTCAGTGAAATTTGTAACTGCCAAATGCATCTTCTCTTTCCTGAAGTGATAATCCTGTCCTTCTTCCTGTGTGACCTGGCTGTAACCCTGGGAGGAGGAAGTCATTTATTTCTAGCCCTGTTGTTTTAAATGTGTCTCAGCTTTTAGGCTGTCATCTGAGGCCACCTGAGATCATGTTCTTCACCTGCCTGCCTGCTCATCTGTCTCCCGTCACCCGGCAAGAGGAGCTGGGAACGGGGCAGCCACAGCGGCGGCCCCGCACGAGGGGCTGACATGGGAGCACCAGTGAGGTTTATTTCTTTCACACCATTTCCCCAGTGCCCCTGCTGACAGACAGACAGACAGACAGCCTTCCACCAGTCCCTGTGGGAAGTGCCAGTGCTCTGCAGCTCCTACCTGTTGCCTTAGAAACAAACAGAGAGACAGGGCCTGTGTTCTTTCTTCTTTTCCTTTTCTTTCTTCTTTTTCCTCCATTTTGCTACTCAGTGCGCTGTGTGCCAAGTCTCGAGGTGGAAGGGAAGAACCAGGAGAAAAGAAAAAAGAAAGGAGTGAGAAGAGTGAGCATATAAAGTCCAGGAAATATATTTTGAGACTAAACACGAAAGCAAGACACATTGGGGCAGCTACTGGGCTCGTCTCTGCCTGCTGCCCTTGTGTGGCGTGTGGCAGGAGGTCACGCTGCCACACCGAGAGCAGTTGTAGGAACCAGCTGTGACATATGGCTTCCATTGAGGAATCTGAATGCTGGAACCGGACAATGTTTGTTTTCTCGTGCTTGAGCACGAATCAAAGTTTTAATTAAAGAAATCTCAGAGATGCTTTCAGCAAGACTGCCCAGGGTCAGCGTGCAGAGGGTGCTTTTCCAGGGATATGAGCTGGTCGTGGTCCAACCCACTGTGTGAGGTGACGAGTGTGTTTTGGGGTGAGGGAGGAGTTTCAGAGCCTAAAGCAACCAGGATCAATGACACTCAGAAAGACTCTATAGCTGTCTTTGTGTACATGGAGGCCCTGACTCCAAGGAGTAATCATTGCCTCCTGGGTGCCTCTCGTTTTGCCAGCAGCTATTCCCATGGCTGATCAGCCTCACTGCCCTTCTCTTTGCAAAATCATTCAATCCTTCCTGTGGTTCTTCCTTCATTTAAAGCCACTCTTAGGACCTCCTCTCCCCATTCCCAACAAAGACCACCAGAGCTATGCCCTTTGACACCACTGGCTGCAGCTCTGTTGCAGCTTAGCTACTACTGTAAGCTATTAATTCTTCAGCTTTTGTATAAGCAATAATTTTATTTTCAAATAATTGTTTTTCAGACTCTTAGTAACCCTTTAGGATAATCTGAAATAGAACAACCCTATTGATACTACTTCTGAGTGGTCAGTACCATCATCATATAATACTTCAAACACATCAGATCTCTAGAAACCCTTTAAAGGGGTTCCCAATCCCCATTAAAATTGCAGCGGCAGTTCATCTCTCCAGGGCTACACTGGTTTGGAAAAAATCTGGCACATATCCTATTCCTTCAGTGGAAAGCACACCCTGTACAGCTGCAGCTTAGGCAACACATCTGAGAGTCACAGTCAATCTGTAGCAAAAAACTGAGAAACAGAAACCCGAAGTAGAGGAGGAGTAGGTTTGTGGGATCCCTTTCTACAAAGAATGGTATTAAAGGGACTAATGTCTGTTGGATAGAGCTGAGACTTTTAGAGTGGCTGCTGGATCACAGCCACCCATGTGCCCTATAAATCTATTTTTTGTTTTTATGTGTAAATGATGTAATGCCCACAAGGTTCCTCAGACAGGGTTCATTATTTAATTTCTCAGGTGGCTGAAGTCATAGGCTTTGTGGCGTCTATGACCACCCACAATGTGCTCTCACTGCCCAGAAATGAACTTCCTCTTAGACCTTGGATTCTAATTGGCATCTGCAGAATTAAAAGTCCACTGACCACTTCATGTCATGGGAACATTTTGGAAAGCATCTCTGGAATGATAAAACTATTTTGATCCCAAAATAATGTGTGTGCTTAAACTAAGACCTTTTCTGATAGAAAGAAGACAATAAAAGCCAAGTTTTGATATGATACAATGTTAAGATAAATCCTGTTTTCATGAGCAAATATCTAATTGGAAAATAAAACTCACCAAGCAAGAAGTCCTTGCTTCACCTAATCTAATATTCCACATTGTCAGAATTTTATCCCAGGTTTTCTTTACCAAATGTGAGTGCATCTTTACTAATATCACTGGGCTCCTAAATAATTCCTGGTGGTGGTTATCACCAGTGGAGTAATGAGGATTTATCTGCCTCCTTTGCCTTAGGTATTAGTGATACACGTATCTCATGCTTTCTTTTAATCCTGCTAAACTCGCATCCTTGGTGTTGTTTTGCCTAAATGTTTATAAATCCAAGAAGTTAACCATGCATGAAAAACACTTTCCTGGGCACAAAGGCTTCCCTACACTTGTCCAGTTGGGCCTGAGAAATTAGTCTTCTCCATAATACTTCCTAGTGTCATGGTACCAAACGCCGTGGTTTTCTGATAATATCTGTGATCATTCACTTTTTGGCAAACTGAAATAATATGCCTTATTAGCAGTTAAAATAAATTGAATAGAGTGGTATAGAGGTCAAATGATTACTGTATAAACACTGATCAGCATTCCCTAAACTGTGTAAATCCTTAAAGTCTGAAAGGATCATCTTTAAAAATTATAGGTATTTTCATGAACCTATAATCAAGCATTTAAAAAAAAATTAGGTGGGTGTGGTTCAAAGCACGGTGAAATCTTTAAAAAATCAACTGCATCTCAAAGACTTAACTTCCTCATTGCTACAGTTAGGAATCTTACTGAGGAAAAAGAATATAAACAACAGCAGATAAATGTATTTATATAGGAACACAAGTATATTTGCAATAATATTATATACTTGCAGGCAAGTATATCAATTATGCCAATCTCTAAGAAGGGTCAGAAGGAAGATCTGGGGAACTACAGGCCTGTCAGCCTGAACTGAGTGCCAGGGAAGCTCATGGAGCAGACCAGATCAAGTGTAATCCTGTGGCATGTGCAGGCCAGGCAGGGGATCAGGCCCAGCCAGTGTGGATTTGTGAAAGTCCGGTCCTGCTTGACCAACCTGATCTCCTTCTATGACAAAGTGGCCCAGTTAGCTGACACAGGAGGGGTCGGCTTGTATCAGAAATCCTGTGGCCAGAAGGACCAAGGCAGTGACCATCCCCCTGTTCCTCAGTCCTGGTGAGGACCTCGAACACTGTGTTCAGTTCTCAACATTTTATTACTAGAAAGACATTGAGGCACTGAAGCAAGCCCAGAGAAGGGCAACGAAGCTGGTGAAGGGTCTGGAGCACAAGTCTTATGAGGAGTGGCTGAGGGAGCAGGGCGCGTTTACCCTGGAGAAAGGAGGCGCAGGGGAGACCTTTTCACTCTCTAAAACTGCCTGACAGGTGGGGGTCAGCCTCTCCTCCCAGGTAATGAGCAATGGGACAAGATGAAATGGCCTCAAGTCATATCAGAGGAGGTGTATATTGGATATTAGAAAAAATTTCTCCATCAAAGGAGGAAGTTGAAGCACTGGGACAGGCTGCCCAGGGAAGTGGTGGAGTCAGCTTCCCAGGAGGTATTTAAAAGACGTGTAGGTGTGGCAGTTAAGGACAAGATTTAGTATTGGACTTGGCAGTGCTGGGTTAAGGGTTGGACACAATGATATTAGAGGTCTTTTGCAACCTATACAGTTCTATGATTCTATGATCCATTCTTCACCAGCAGTTGAGTCTCATACAGAAGAATCTTCATATAGTGGTTATTTAATTTAACTCTATGTGACTCATAAATATTAAAAGTAGAAGAAACAAACAAGTTTCTCCCAGAAGAAAATCTGATTAAGCAAATCTTTAATTTACAAGTTTCTGAGTGACTAAAACATATTTTCTATCTTCTTCAAGAATTTCAAGAAAATTTCTAATTTCTTCAAGAAAAATATCGCACCATGAGAAACACGGATGTTCATGCTGCAGAAAATAAAAGTGGCTCCTGCCTTTTCTCACAGTGAAAATGCTCAAAGAATATTTTTGGACAGAATGTTTCCAGCAAAGAGTCTCAAACCAACCTTTTATTTTTCCTCTGTTGAATATAAAACAGAAATTAAAAGCAGCAATGAGAAAAAAAGACTCATAAGGAAACTTTTTTGTCCTCAGCAGCACCTTTTCACTCAGAATTTTAGCTGTGGAAGAAGAGGCAAGAACAAAGGTTTGTTGGGCATGTGAAGCAGGTCAAAAGATTTTCTCCCAAATATTTCTTCATGTATTTTCATTCAGTCTTTTCTATACTGGATGTCTATTTTCCAGCGTTTCATCACTGTAAACCTGTTCCAAATATTACAGAACCAATACCATTTCCACAGAGGGTATGACCAAGGACTTTGAAGAGAGACACGTGCTCTGCAGGAGGGCAGGTACCTCGGGAGGTCATCCCTGTGCCCAGCCCCCTAGATGCGACGGCAGCACTTGGCCAGCTGGAAAGGTCACCTCACTTTGGAGGCCTGCAGCTGACATCCAGAAAGCTGCGCTGTGATGACAGCCAGGCTTGAACCCTCCCCTGCACACACACAAGGTCTGCTGCTTCCCAAGTCTTGAGATATCAGCCCGGGTCCCAAGGGTTGCATCGTGCAGGCCCAAAACTAAACAGCCAAGTAGTGCAGGATGCTGCTGGGCACCCCGCATTCCCACGAGAAACTGGCAAAGTCGGGTGAACTGCGTCACAGCAGCCTGCAAAGCAGAGGCCTGGTTTAAAAATACTGCCTGGTGCAGATTTCCCAGGCCATATATAGTTCACACATCTCACGGTAGCAGGAAGGAGCTGCAAAGACACACGGACACACAGAGAAGGAAGAAAGCAATGAGAGAGGCGACTGCTGGTGTGCAACAAAAACAGGTTAAAAATAGCTTGGGCTGCAACAGCTCCCTCCTATCCCGGGAGTGTGGGGGCCACTGGTCCTCCCTGGCCTCTATGGCCTGTCTCTCACTGCCTATTTTCTGCCAGGAGGAAAGGGCAGGAAGGAAATTTTTGGTTCCTGTAGTCAGAAGAAGAGAAAATGACAGCCCGGTTTGTTTTGACACTGGGCAGGCTCCCCTGGGCTTGCACAGACACCTGGCCACTGCTGTAAGATCCCCTCCCTGAGGGGCAGGCTGAGGGCATGTGGAGAGCACAGGCTTGCAATGCCTCTCTCACATCCCCCAGCAGCAGCAGGCATAACCCCATGGGTGCCAGGCTGCTGAGATGAGGTGCCAGCAGAGGAACACAGCCTGCACTTTGATAAGGGCTTTGAAACAAGCCTTGTCTCCCCCCCATCATCCTTCACTCACTGAGTCCTGCTATGGAGGCAAAGCCAAGCTGGCCAAGCCTACTCTGGTAAAATAAATAAAAAGCAAAAAAACACTTGTTCTGCCCATCACCTCTTCTCCCCCAAAGCCATTGCCAAAGGAAAGCAGCCAAATGGGGTTATCTGTCTGCAAGGATCTTCTCCAAGAGCCCAGTCCCTTGGAGGGAATGCAAGAATATGAAGTTGTGTGCTATCTGGGCCAGGATGTGTGACCCTAGACTCCTGGAATCTCCTTGCTTGTTGACATTTCCAGTAGCCAGGTGAGCACTGCCTGACCTGTGGCTTGTGTGGGAAGAAAGACATGTTGGTATGTCTCCAGAGGCCAGGCAATTCCTCATAGAGCCAGATTTAATTAGAGGGCTAGGATTTATTTTTTTTTTTATTCCTGGTCACTTGCATCTTGCAGACCTGGCTGCCTCAGCTGCAAACAACTTCTGTCAACTCCTAGATGCTGACACGAGGCACTGAGAGGGGTCCAAGCCAGAAGTCCAGATTCCAAACATCCCTGAACTTTGGTGAAGTTCAAATCAGAGTACACATCTTTAGTGAGAAGAGAAAAGCTGTAACATGATCCTGGCCCTGGGCAATAGAGGTAACACTCCAGTGTGGTCTGAAGGTGACTTCCAGAATATGTGGTGTGGAGCAGAGCAGAGGAGAGGGAAAAGCAAGCAGGAATTTTTCACATGTTTAAAAAAAAAAGATTCTAGGAGGGAACTGGATGTCTGTTGTCTGTGGGAGGGTGAGGAAGGTTGCTGACAGAGTAAAGGGGGTTAAGAGAGGTGGATGAACTCTGAATGGAATAAGGAGTGATACCAAAGAGCTCTGCAGGCTGTCAGAGAGGTGTCTGTGAAGGAGCAGCAAGACCAAGAATGCCAGCATTCAGGGAGAAGCCGATCATAGCACATCTGCATATCTATGAGACCTTGAGACTACAGATGCCTTCAGGCTCATACACGGTCTCTGCAGTGCTCTCTGCCTGCCTTTCACATGGATCAAAATCCTCCCAAGGCCTCATCCCCAGCTCTGTTTGCAGGGGAAGAGTGCCTTCAGTGAGAAGGGCAGGGCTGGGCACTGCTTGTGCCCTTGTGGGGGAATGTGAGCAGCATCAGCCCCTCTGCATATGCTGCCAGCAGCATCCACAACAGCACTGTTGTTCCCACTGGCGGGGCAGTGTGGACTTTTCTCTCTGGAGCACAAGAAGCTGCCTTCTGCTCCTCCAGCTCTCCATTGACTTGTGCCTCAGTTTGGCTCTTGGGCTTGCAAGAATCAAAGCTGGGCACTGAGCAGAAGCAGAAATGCCTTTTTCACTCCACGTATGGATTCTTTGATCCTTGTTGTCAGAAAGGCTCCCTGGATGGCCACAGAGAAGCAGCAAGCAGCCTAACTGTGTCCCCTTAATGCTGTATCTGTGTGCTGTGTGCAATTAGATACACCAGTCTCTGTGTATCAGAGGAACAAGTTTTAGCCTGAATTTAGAGGGCACCAGTCTGCAGGATTGGGAAGCCACCCCCATCAGACTACACAGGGTTAAGGTTTAAGGTCAGAACAGTGCACATTTTAAGGGAATAGCAGCTCAGGCCTTGCTTGCAGGAAGATGGGATGACAACTCCAGATGTCACCCAGATGCATGGGGTGTGTATGCAAGGGTGTCTCCGTGTGTGCCATGCCTCTCCCATGGGCCAGAGGAACAAATTCCTTGTCAATATCTAACCTTCAGCCAGCTGATGGTGGCTGGTTAGATGGCTTTGGTGCCATGCTGTGACACTGACCATAAAGAGTAAAGTGTTGCTTCCTGGCTCTCGCTTCCTCAGTTAATGAATGACACCACTAATTAACTGACAGTAACATGGAGCTGTTCTTGGCCATAGGTGGATCTTACTGAGGTCATACTGGTTGCAAGTAATGTAATTTATTACCCTGTGAGACACTTTGGGATACAGAGTGAGAAGGCCACTTGGAAAGTGCCAAAGCAATAATCCAAGTCAGAATTTTCCCAGCAAGGTAATATGTTCCATACTTGCTCTGCCTCTGAGAAATAAAGCATCAAAGTTGCATTGGCTCTGGTGGAATGCTGTAAAGATTTCCAAATACATTGGTGGAAACAGAGGACTACTGTGCTCAAGAGGTGGGTCCCTCTTTGGAGCAAAAGAAGTGCAAGGCATTTATTTTTTTTCTTCAAGCAGCTCTGAAGACAGAAATCCCACATGGTAGAAAGGCAGTTGTCTGCCAAAGGGAAGTGCTGTGCTTTGGGCAGGCAGGCAGCACAGCACGGGGTCACGCCATCTGGCCCCTGTTAGGGCTGGAGCTGTACTCTAGCTGAACTCTACCAAATTAGCTGTACATGATGCTGCATTCCCTCCTTTCTCGGAGGATCAAAGTAGCTGGATCCAGTCCCAGCTTTCTGCTGATAAGCAGGTCACAGGACTAGTTTGCACCTCTGTGCTGCTTGTAATACACCATGTTACAGATTCCTCTGGATTTCCTAGTTTGTGCCCATGTACACTACATACTGCTGGTCACATTTTTTCCCTTTAGTCCTGAGCTAGTCTAGGGACCTGGGATAATTCTAGAGCCTCTTCTCAGGCACTGCTACATCTGATTATAAACTACTACCACTCTCCTTGCACAAATGCTTTTTATGTTTTCTTGTTTTACCTAAAAAGTTCATTCTTCCCTTCAAAAGGCCTCTCCCATCAGCACAGCAGAGGGCAGGCACAGCAGCTCAACAGCCTGGCTTGGATTAAATCCTTGCTGAATGGTGGAGAGAGAAAAAGACAAGACTATCTGGTTTGGTAAGCCATGAGGCATCCCTAATGCCCAAGAAAAATGCATGTGAGGAAGAAGGGGGAGGGAGGAGACAGCAGTAATTGGAAATCCATTTCACTTGTATAAAAGTGCTAATTAGTTGTTTATCTGCAGCCACACTGCTGGATTCAGAAAGGCACACACAAGTTACAGCCTTTAATTACCAGCAGGGCCTGGAAGATTCTCTCCATAATTCAAATTTGTGATCAAGCAGCAGCAATGGGTGATTCAAAAGCAAATGGAAGAACATATATATGTTCTTCTTTAAAAAGATAATGTAGTTTTGTCTCTTAGGACTGGGTGATAAACTTATTGCAATTTTAGCCATTCCTGTTGTTTAAGCAGCAGATACTTATCCAATATGCAAGTGGTACATTTGTAGTCAGTTATTTTTTTTTTACCTAGGTAGTTCCTATCAGTAGAAGGAGACTCAGGTTGAAACCATGCAAGAATTTATGTCAAAATTGAAAAGAGTTTTGGATGAAAAAATAGAACTAAAATGAAGAAAAAATATCTTCAGAAAGATTCATTTAAATTTTGAATGATAGTTTGTGACCTGGTATTCTTATTTTAATTTAAAAAATGAAAACAAATGACAGATTTGTCCAGATTACTCTGTTGATTTCAAGATAACTATTTTTTTCCAGTTCTCACACTCAGTATAATGGCAATTGATAGCACATGCTCCCAGTGTCCATCCTTCTTCGAACATAAAGAGTTTTTAAGGACTAAATGAGGGAGAAATTTAAACAGAGGCATCCTACAACTAAAGAAAAATACATTAAATGCTTTGGATAAAGAATTCACCTATTTATCAAAATGCTTTGGCTAAAACATTTAAATATTTTATTTCACTTGACAAAAATACATTGATTATGATAATAGAACAACTCTGAATTAAACTCACACAACTCCACTGGGATTGGAAGCTCCCTGAAGATTTTGGCACGGGATCATTTTTAAAACATATTTTTGAGAATATCTGACACTGGAGCAGTGGATATAATTCCCTAAATAAAAGTGCTTTTCATTATTATTTTGTTAGGCTATTTTTGTCATGTTTGATTAATTGAAAATAGTTTCCAATGAGTGTATTTTAAAAGGGACACATTTGTATTTTCTTCTTGTGAAAAGTTCAAGTCATGAAAATATTTAGTATTAAAAATGACTCATGACTTCTTTAGCAGAATATTTTTTGGTCAGGAGGCTCTTGAAGACAAGTTCACAGTGCTGTCCAGCCTGTATCTCAGCTGTGTTCCTCACAGACAGTGCGACTGTGGCATTTTCTGTGCTCTGCTGGGTGGCCAAAGAACACCTGCAAACAAGATTTTGGAAGCACCGCTTCCAACCGCTCACTGAAACTCCCATTTCCATGTTTTGCACGTCACAAAAGATCTCCTGTTTTTCTCCACGGGTACTGCAGCCAAGAAGCCAACAGAAAGGTTTGCTGAAATGTTTACACACAGAAAAGAGAAAAAAAAAACCCAGAAGAATAAAGTTCTAGCTGACGCCAACAAACTGTATTTGGTAGAGTACAGCCTGTTGCTCACAGCTGCATTCAGAGGTGAAGAAAACATTTTGCTGGGTCCAAGGACTCCCTGCTCAGGAATGGGCTTCCCGCAGGGATGGTGCACGGCGCTGCTCGCAAGTGAAATAGGGGATCGCATGGCAGCTGCTCACTGTTGGTCTTCCCTTTTAATGTGCCTGTGGTTAACTCACAAATTCAAAGCAAAAAGTTGCACGAAATGGAGCTGTAACTTTATATGCAAATCTGTAACTGAGCACCTTGGCCATCAGCCACAAAATATCCGATTAATCTGTCTGAAGAAAAAAGAGTTCATATTTTAAGAGTGAAAACTTAAAATCCAAGATCAGCCCTTAATTACCAAGCAATGATCACAAAAACACCTTCACAAAACCCAGATTCAGTTACCTGAAATATTATTGCTTGATAGTACTTTAGTCTTCTAATTTGGACATTAAAACATTCCTTAGTAAGAACAGGGAAGGGCGAGACCAACACCTTTTCCTCTGCCAACAAACTGAGTCTTGCAGCTTTTGTTGAGCAAAACATTTTTTAATTTCAGATTAATATCTACTTAGGCTTCTTACCTTAAAACATAGTTGCCAGGAGCTAGGTTAGGAAGGAATAGGAAATTAAAAAAAAAAGGATTGAAAAGAAAAAATTGAAAAATAAACTGAAATAAAAAAAAAAATCAAATAAATATTCAGTCATGGAAAATAAGTTTTGTGGCTTTGTAAAAAAAGAATATTTTATTTTTCACCTTTCTGCACATGCTTTTTTTTTTTTTAACTTTTATACCAAAANAATTGGATACTTGGAGGGGATTCATACTTATGCCTTGGACTTTAAAAAAAAAATAGCTTACCATCAGTAGAGCCATAATCCATATCAGGAAAGGCAAAAAACTTTAAGACATGAACAAAGGCTGAGGAAAAATTCATTACTAATTAACAGAGCCAAATTTCAGTCAACCAAGTAGAAGACTCCCCTTTCTACCAGTTAGTTTAGACAACCAGTTCTCTCCAGCTCAAAAGCCATCTGCACGTCTTTAAGTTGTCATATTTGGTTTGATTGAAATGCTCACATAGAAAAAGAAAATACAGAACTTTGAGAGATCAAGAATCTTACTGACAAGCTTCGTAAACATCAAACCGTTTAACAGAAAACCCAAAAAAAAACCGAAAAAAACCCCAGCAGCTAGACAAAGAAGCCAGTAGACAAAAGTTTTATTGGGATAGCTTTTGTTGTGAACTGTGAATTGTGAATTGCTCAGTTTACAAGTTTACCAGTTTACAAAGGCCAGCCAGCTACCTTATCCAAGACTATCACAAATTTCGCCCCAATGATTTTATAATGCACTTTTTTTGTGTCATTAATTTGAATGACCCTCCGAACAGTCAAAAATACAGGGAGTATTTTTCATGTGGAATCATTGTTCCAGCATTGCTGTCATCCTCCTAATATTGCTGCACTGACCTGTCAGTGCCCTGCACTGGAACACTTCTGCACAGCAGTTTGTCAGGGTGCCTTGCATAGGGGTATTGCAGCTTCCAGCAGTATTGAAATGCTTTCTTCAGTCGTCATATGCGTGCTGTGCTGCTCTCACACTCAGAGAGCTCTCTGGCAGGGATCTCACTCCTCTACTTGTGAAAGCATTCTGTACTTTTACTCTTAGCAAAACAATTAAAGACTAAATACACAATTCTTACAGAGCAGACACACAACTCCACCTAGTAAGGCATATATAGATGACATCTGTCAATGCACTTGGCCAAAAACCCAAACTGAGATACACACTTCATAAAAAAGTGTCTTCTGTTTAGGTGTGTTCACATGACCGACAAATTGATTTAAAATTTGCATTAAAACATAAAATATATTCAAGATCTAGTGTCCAAAGGAAGCCTTCCCCCACCTATCACCCAAGAAGAGAAGAGAAGAGAAGAGAAGAGAAGAGAAGAGAAGAGAAGAGAAGAGAAGAGAAGAGAAGAGAAGAGAAGAGAAGAGAAGAGAAGAGAAGAGAAGAGAA
>VZTR01009155.1:863348-896903 GCA_013400775.1 Chaetops frenatus
AAAAAAGAAAAGAAAAGAAAAGAAAAGAAAAGAAAAGAAAAGAAAAGAAAAGAAAAGAAAAGAAAAGAAAAGAAAAGAAAAGAAAAGCTCTAAATATTTGCCTGTTCTAAAGAAATATGATTTAAAAGGCAGGTAAGTTAAAATCAGTATTTTTCTGCACAGAAGAAATCCAGGTTGATATTGCAGTATCAGATTTCCCATATGAAAAATACAAGATATGAAAAGCTGTAGTACCTCAGAAAACAATTTGTAATACTGAAAAAACCCTGTGAACTTCAATGGCATATGGCTGTAGGTTTTAGCTTTAAAAACTTTTGGGGATTTATGATCCACTTTCAAAGAAACAGTAAAGTTGTGGGTGTAAAGAATCACTTAATAAAACCCCTGTGTAAATTTTTGCATATAACTAAAAAATGTGGAGTCAGCAAAGCAAAAACTGGAAACGTTAACATCTTTTTAGTTCTCATATTAATGTGTCCCTTTTTTCCCACTTAAACAGCTGCTGATGAGAAGTTCCTCTCCTTTTAAGGGTGGCACAAAGGGATGATATTTTGTCACTGTAGATGACAAAGAGAGGTTGCAGAGTCTTCATCCTTGGAAATAGTCAAAAGCTGTATGGAAATGGTCCTGGATCACCTGTCCTTGATGACCCTACTTGAGCAGGGCAGTCAGACCAGATGAGCTGCAGAGGTTCCTTCCAACCTCAACCATTCTGTGATTCTGTGTTCTTCACTAACAAGAATGATTTGTGATGTTGCAAGAATGTGCTACTAATCACTTACAACTGAATATTGTGCATGTGATGTACAATAAAAAGGAAGCTAAGTATTTTTAACAAGGAAAAAACCTCAAAGAGATAACTGGGATTGTTTAGATAATATTTACTTATTAAATTTTTGTTTCCTAGGAAATGTCTTTCAGCTAAATGCCTGAATATATTTTAAATGCTGTAAGACTGAAGAAAATATTCTCTTGCCTGAGTTCTCTAAGTCTTTATTTGATTATGAGTAGACAAAACTAAACATGGTAGCTTACAGCTCTAAATGTTGCATTTATTTGATGGTCCATCATGGCATACATGATCTCACATGTAACTGGTAACAAAACTGCCATTGCCCACCCCTACTCTTCTCTGTGTGTTTTATGAGGAAGAGCTCCACAACACAAGGATCTAAACTCATATTTAGAAAGTTTCTATCTCAATCATTAGTGGGGCCTTTCCTTTTCCCTGGTTAGTGAATCTGTATAAGATCACAAATCACAGCATTTGTTTTTTCAGTGCATGCCATCTTTTGTGCCTTTTCAGGAACACTCACCCACTCTTGGCTCCTCTAGTCCCATTTCATTCTTTGTACTGGCAAAGAGCATAAAACAGGGACAAGTGGCTGGACTTTGAATGCGTGGTCATTCTTACTAAATTTATTGTGCACTGTATATATTCCATCCCTCTGTTTTTTCCTAGCCCATCTCCCGGCCAGGAGGAACTCTCTAACAGCCCCAAAGTGGCCCCACCACAGCTTGCATGCAATGGCAATCACTCACCTTCACATCAGTGGTTGAGCAAAAGCACAGTAATTCCCAGCAAAATGTGCCTAAAAGAAAAAGGGTTGCTGATACAAATTGGAGGTGTAACAAAAGTCGCTTCTGGGTTAAGGAACGTTGGGTGGTTGTAAACAAAAGGTTAGCTTGTCCTACCTCTTGGAGACTGTAATATTTTACCCAACACCCCCTTTATAGTGCCCCAGAGCTTGAAACTGTATTTGGCAAAAGCTTATCTTCCACAGTCTGAATGTGGAAGAGATTTGTTTTTCTATCATGTCGATTATTATGGGATTAGACAGCAGCCACCACCTGCTGTAACTATGATGTGAAATGAGGAATGTGTTAAGATTTACTGCTTACTGTCTAAATGCAGCTTGGAACTATATCTCCTACAGGAATAAATTTGCTCTTCAATTTAAAAAGTATAGCATATAGCTTGCTTCGGGATAGAGGAAAATCAACACAGCAGGAAATCCCCATGTTGACACACTCAGGTTGGTGCCACTGTTCTGACCTAATCAGGAAAGGAAATGACTTACAACAGACCTACAAGCAGGGGTCAGCAGCCTCTGTGAGGCAGCAGCCAGGGGTGCTCAAGGCTTGGGCTCACTTCTCATGGTGGCATTTAGTCACGTCTATAGCACCTTCTCAGACTGCCACTTTATTACAAATAATAGAGCCAGAGATCAAATTAGATGAAAAAGGCTACAGTGGAAGCCAAAAAAAGCTGGTTTCCTCCTTCCTGCTAAACTGCTGATGACAAACTACTTTATTCCCTCATGGGTTTCTGTTCTTCCCAAATGACCATGCACTTTTATTCGTCTTTGTAGCTCTCTCACGTGTTGCCCTCTACAAGTGCTTCATGATCCACTGATCTGCCTTCTGATTATAGCTGTCCCTTGCCACAAAAGAAACTGCTGATAATCCCCAGAAGAGCTTGTGGGGAAAAGAAAAGCTGCAGGTGGGCAGCATTGCACACATACCTGATTTTGGGACGGTGGGTCTGACTGGTGGGATGCAAATATTCCCTTCAGCCATATTTGGGGTGGGGAGTAACGACATCCATGCTTCAGCCTCATCACAGGGTGCTCTGACCCACTGCCTGTCTCTGTTAATGGGGGACCAGGACCTGGGGAACACTGCTGTGCTCTCTGGCAAGCCATTGCTGTACCCCGTGGGGATGCTAGTTCCTCCTTAGGGTAGGGCAGGATGCCAGAGTCTCAGTGAAACCATACCAAGATCTTTTCCAACCTAAATGATTCTGTGATTCTATATGGAGACAGCCACACACAAACTGAGGTGTCTGAGAGGGGAAGCAAGTCTGGTGTGGCTTCCTCATGGTCAATGCCCTTCACAGGCTGGTTCAGAGGCAGAGACATTTAAGGAGTGGTATCAGGCAATGCGAAAACCCTCAAATTTTCTGCCGTCAGAGGTCATTAGGATTTTACCTACATGCCTTCTCCCAGCAATAGCATCTCAGCAGCATAGTGCCTCAAGACACAGTATCAGCCCCCAAAACTGCTGAGGGCTGGGAGCCCCCTGGGCCACGCAACTCCCTCACAGCTACGTCAAAGCTGTGAGTTCTCCCCAGAACTTATTCGTGAGTTTTCTTTAGAGCCTGCCCAGCTGAAAAGTACAGTGGCATTAAATCGCATACGCAATTTTTTTTTTGAAACAAACAAAGCCTCCAAGCCTGACAGGCAAGGGCAGGGATGGGATTAGGCAAACATCCTATACAGACGGTTCCCCTTTCTGTCTGTCAGCTTGTAAGTGCTTTCTCTTCTGGAACTATGCAGTACTAACTGAGCCGGAAACAGCTATTTTAAAAGTGATTATAGTGTGACATTTTTGTTTGACCTAACATCAAGCCATGTGCAGCTTAAATGTCAGCAAAGCTATTTACTATAGGGACAGACAGGCCCTAGCATGCTTAAATCTACCCAGCGTCTTAAAAGTGGCTGCTGTCTCCACTCAGTGCACATGAATGACACCGAAGCCAAGATGTAAAGTACAGCGCTCCGTAAGCCGTGATGATTGACTAATATGCTGGGTGGCACAATGCATTCAGCAAGAGGCTCACAGGGAGGAAAGCAAAATAATGGATAATTAAAATCAATCTCAGGTTAGAAAGCAGAGGCCCAGGCAAAAGGTTCCCTTGGATTAACAAGAGCATGGCTATGGCTGGTGTGTTTTGTTCAGGGGTGTCTGAGGGGCTCAAATATTTGGACAAAAATAGCAAAGCAGAAATTTTTTGTTCGTGCAGGAGCTGTATCAGTCGCACGAGAGAGGAGGGAGTGCCGCCCCCAGCTGTGGCCAGCGACCCTGCCCTTAGAAGACCCCTTGAAGCCCCTGCAGAGAAGTGCTGTGGCCTCAGCGTGTTCCCCACTGATCCCCCCTCCCTCCGGGGCTGGCAGGGCACAAATCAGGCCGCCCAGCTGCGGCTGCCAGGCAGGGTGACAGAGGGGAAGGGAGGCTCCAGAGCCCTGTCACCAGCCGTCAAAATAATAGCCGAGCAGCGGTGGGGGCAGGAGGCTAATGCGGCTAATTACGTGCATCTCTCCCTGTGTGAGAACCGACACAGGGAGCGAAGCGGCTTCGGATCGCGCCAGGCTGCAAGAGCACGTACAGAGCCACAAAGTGATAGGCAGAGCTGTGTAGTATCAGCAGCTCTCTCTGGAAGACAATGCACTGGTTTGCAACGGATGGAGATAAGTACGTTTATAGGTCCTTAATGGGACTAGAGGCATATATTTGGACAGGGTTCCAGTCTGACCTGCTTCTCAGAGCCTAAAATAACAAACAAATCAGTGTGCCTTTATTTTGAGAAAACGTTGCTCACAGTAATAAGGGTGGGTGGGGGCACCCAAAAGGAAGCAGAGTTGTGATAAAACTTCCATTTTGTTCTTTCTTGCATGTCAGGAAAAAAAAAATGTACATTATAATTCAGAGTGCCTTTCAGGGTTTATTTTTCTTTACATTGTTACATGCCCGATCACATCTGATTTTGGAAGCTAAGCAGGGTCTGGCTTGGCTGACATTTGGGAGATGGCTGAAAAGCAGGAGTCTGAGCAGGATCTGTGTGCTCATTATATGAATGTGCAGTGCCTAAAAGCATGACTGGGGGAATAACAAGAATATTCACAGCTTTTCTGTATCTTAAAATACTACTTTTCTCCATCTCTAGCAACTGAAATAACACTATGATTGAAAATAACATCATGAATATTAAATGAGCATTTTTTTTAATAATAAAAAACCACTGCCTGTGAATACTGGTTAGTACTTTACAAAAAACACCAAAAATCCTTTGAGCAAACTGATCATCAAATCATTAGAGGTAGGAAATAAATTCTTTGATTTTTGTTTGCTTGCTAGTCCCTTTACCAAATGCTGACAGTGGCAAGGGATTTAAAATCCCTTCAAAAGTCATTTAAGTACAATTAAGTAAAAATAGTATAAGCTTTTTAACAGAAAAGATATGAGAGGTAGTCAGAGAAATTTTTTTACATGGGATTTATTGTTGTTCTTGGTGTTTCCAGTGACAAAAAGATTAATTATATCATAGAATGGTTCCCTCATTGTCGCTTTACCTTAGAAAATTTCAGAAGACCAAGGCCGATCTGTTACAATTTTACTTTGAGGCTCACAAGAAAGAGTTAAAATTTTAAGAAAAGTTTCTTTGTTCAAACATGTTCCTTAGTTAAAACAAATCCAGTTTTTAAAAAAAATATATAAAAACTGTAACTAGAATTCCATCTTTTGCTCTCTTATCAAATGTCATCAGCAAGTACCTCCCAGATTCTGAATGGGCTCTGTGGTCCAAGGTGAGCTTTTTTTTTTGTTACCTCCTACCTCTGCAAAATTAAAAAGGCAAAACCAACAGGGAATGTGTAATAAAGAAAATGAACATCAAACAGATATTTGAGTATCTGTCTTCCACATTTAAACAAGAAATAAATATGATATGGCAAAGCAAGGCAAGATTCACATGCTGTAAACCTCTCCCACATGATGCCCAAGATGCCCTCATTCAGTTTTTGCAGTCCTTTGTTATAGCAAAATGTGAGAGATTTCTAAATCCTGATTTGGATGCATCCCCCCACAGAAAAGACAAACCAACAATTACTGAAGCAAGGCAAGTTGTTTTCAGTTTAGCAAGTTTTTTTCTAAGCCAGGCTTGTGGTGTCATTTAAAGTTTGAATGCTTCCATTCTCTGAGAAGACCAGTGGCTTTTCAATAGCAAAAGATCAAATGATGTTAATCAGGCAGTGTGACCTAATCCTCTAATTCAGCTGCCTTTTTACATTAGAAATGTTCTGCGCATTTAAGACTGATTTGCTCTGAAATTGCCTTTTTTTCCTCCCAAATGTGCTATTTTAAAGTTCTACTCTTGGCTGTGTAGATCTGTTACATTTATAAGGCAAAATGACTTTTTCTTGATTTTTAGGGTTTAGATAGGCTAATCCTAAGGGTTCCGATAGAAAAATCTCTTGTTAATCACAGAAAGCCCAAGATGTTATGCAACAGCAGCAAGAAGAACAGTTTTCTTTCTGGTAGTGATGCCACAGGTTAGCTACACTAAACAGGGACACCCTGGACAGTTATTGCTGACTACAGGAAGGCTGCCATAAGTGTACGTTCTCCTCAGCCTTCTGGTACAGACAGGGATGTTTTACAAGGGCACCCAGTGACAAAGACAAGATGGAATGGCTTTAAACTAAAGAGACTAAGTTTAGATTAGATACTAGGAAAAAATGCTTTCCTGTGAGTCTGGTGAGACACTGGAACAGGTTTCCCAGAGAAGCTGTGGATGCTCCATCCCTGAAAATGTTTAAGGCAAAGTTGGATGGGGCTTTGAGCAACCTGATCTAATGGAAGGTGTCCCTGCCCATGGAAGGGGGGTGGAACTAGATGATCTTTAAGGTCTTTTCCAACCCAAACCATTCTGTGATTCTACGAAGTCTCAGCAGAAGATGTCCAGCACTTGGCACAGACATCAATGCATGGTGCCTCTCTCAGGTGCCTCTCACATGCTTTGACAGCCCACATAGGGCAGTGTGGGGCTCCCTGGGCACAAGCACACACAGTCCAGCACTGTGAGGTGCATGGCAGAGTGAAGGGAGCCACAGGGCACACAGGAGTGTACCTGTTACAACACAGGTTTGCTCTTTGCACCCTTACTGAGGAATTACTGAGGAACTACTGAGCAACAGATTTTCACTAGATAACTCTATATAGTTGCTAAGATAGCCCCACCCAAAAAAGATATTATAGTCTGGAGAACTGAAATGACCATTTACAATGTCTGGCGGGTGGTCATCAATCTTTTTGCTATTAGGGAGGGCATCAAGGCTGTTATTCCTTCCTGATAGGTCTGTGATACACAACCATTTTGCCCGGTCCAATGAACTACACAAGTTTTTCTTTTCTGTTTTTCTTTCCCTGTCAGATGGTAACGAATGAATCTCATCAATTAATTACTTTTCCTGAAGATATTTTGCCAATACAAGGTTCACTGTGCCCATGCTAGCAGAACATGTAAGGGTTTTCAAATTGCGATGTGCTATCATTGGCGCTACGTAATATAAACCGCAAACTGATTACGATCCACCTTAGGAGTGGTTACCCGGTCTGTTCCCAGCCACCTAGATCTGGGGAGATGATTTTCACATTACTGCACCAAGTGTGCAAACCATTCCCTCTCTCCCAGCGCGATTTCTTAAAGAAATGGAAGCACAATTTCAGTCTGGCACCCGGTAGCAGCAAATGCTGTCGAAGCAGAAATCTGTGGGCAGAGAGCGCCATCTCCAGCTACTAAATCATAATTACTCTGCGGTAACCAGATTATTTGGAATTTCTTTTTTGGAATTATCATCTGTCCTGGCAAAAGATGGAGAAAAAAAGCCATCTCAGACTGACGAAAGATTAAGACTTAAGCCTTAGCACTACCTTAATATCCTGTAGGGAGACTTTGCTAATCCTTGCTGAAGTTTCTGAATTACATAAAAAAACTGCTTAAAATTGCATGGAGCTGAACATCCCAAATTTGTTTCTGTTTTCAGGCTACTTACTCAAAAATAAAATCCTGACAGAGCTAATATTTGTACTATGTTAGGGTCCTCCAGCCTACAGAGAGTCCATGCATTTAATACTACAGATGATACATTTGATAGGTACTTGGAAAAGTACATAAATGATACCTCTCAGTACTGTTGCAGAACAACTGGGTGGAAAAGCAGTGTAAATAAGTAATATGTAAAAAAGCGCACAAAGTGAAGGCAGGGGAATCATATACATATAAATGCTATAAAATTGACAAATATTACAAAAATTATACTGAGGCCAGCACCTGTGAGTACAGCCTCATTAATATCGTTCAAGAGTTCATTCTAAAAACGTACCTCAAGGCGTAAGTGGCAAATAATTTGGCAGACAATAAATTTGAAAATCATAACTCCTCCATACATGTGGGATGTATGACTTACCCATATTAAATAATTATTAATGACTTTGCAAGAGCAAATTAGTTACTGGATTTAAAGTGCTATAAATACTAAACATGTACATTGAATAGACACATTCAGGAAGTGTTAAAAGACAACGTATCTCTCATCAGCTAGCCTTAAGAATAGCATTTCTGAACTAGATACAGCATCGTATTTAAAATGCAAATTATTAAATTACCCCATATTATTTTTATGATTGTGTTCCAAGGGCTTTTTTTCTCCACCATTCAGGAAACCAGAAAGAGGCTGCAAGATACAGAAGGAACGTTGATGAAGCTCTATTAGAAAGTGATCTGTAAAGGACAAGAATGCAGCCAAGGACAGCTGGCATTGATTTATGAAGAACAAATCACATTTGGCCAACCTGACTGCATCCTCTAGTGAAATGGTTCTCTATTGTGGATAAGGGTGGAGCAGAGGACACAGCAGATCTTGAATTCATTACAGTGGTTACAATGATTTCCTGCAGCACTTTCACTACAAACTGAGGAACTATGGCATGAATAAGCTGTCTAATAGATGCATTGAAAACTGCCTAGGCTAACAGGCTCAGTGGGTGGCACTGGTGGCTTGGTAATGTTCCTGAAGGCCCAAAACAAGTTGAGTACTCTAGGGGTTGATACTGGGGTCCATGGAGAGCACTATCTTATTAAAACCTGGACCACAGGACAGGATGCACTCTCAGGCTATTTTAAGGTAATGCTGAGTTAGGAGGGATGGCTGACACACTAAATGGTAGAGCTCAAATTGTGAGGGACTACAGGAAGCTTCTGGACTGGGCTGGCAGAAGTTTCAAAATGTTTAACACAGAGAAACACATGGATAAATGCTCAGTTCTGGACCTAAGGTCAAATGAGCCCTTCTACTGGTACCAACTGTGAAGAAACAGGCTGGCTGTTGGAAGGGACCTGGGGTTGTGCGAAAGCCAAGTCCAGCACGAGCACACAGAGTGCTCTCGTCCCAAAGAGGGAAAATCACACAATAACCTACATCAGGAGTACAGCCAGTATGCTGAGGGAAGTCCCTGTCCCCCTTTGCTTGGTGTTGGTGAGGCGCTGCCTGGACACAGGGCCCACTTTGGTGCTTTCTCAGATCAAGACAGGGCACCTCCAGTGAAGGCTGCCAAGGCAGGTGGGATTTAAATCACAGCGCCTTGAAGGAGGTGCAGAGGTATCCCAGGCCTGACTTGCCTGCTGAAGAGCCTGAGGGCCCATACAACAGCAGCCTGCCTCTGCTTGAGGGGGGATTACAATGCTATGGAGCTGAACTTCCCCTGGTAGCGGCATGCAATACAACAGGAAACTATGGGCACAAGGAGGTCCAAAGAGGACATCATGAAACAAACTATTCACGCAGAAGGCAGACAGCCTGGACAAAGTATGAAATTTTTATTTTGAATGATTTCAAGAGCCATCAAGAGAAATCTGCAACAAATGTGATTCACTTCAACCAGGAAAGCTGTACTGCAACACCCAGCGCGTCTATGATTGTGTACACAGGTGTAAAGCTGATGACTTTCCTGGTCTAGGATTCTTGTTTACTGTGGGACGACAGCCTTAAAATGGTCACTAAAATGTTGTCTGTGATTTATTATTAATTTGGGACTTTAAATATATGCACAAACAAAAATAAAAATACCCTTCCATCTGTTGATAGCTGGCAAAACTGCAGACGTTCTTTCCTGAAAACAGACTATTTCATCACCACATTTAAACCATCATCCACTATTTCAGCTGGCAATATAAAAGTTGCAAAGAAAGGCAATGTATTTTGAAAAGCCACCAATTGTCAGGTAAGTCACTGTGTTATTTATTCAACTCATAAAAGTGATGGATGTAGTTGAAGCAAGATGCCAGGAGTCCACAGAATAAACTCATCAGCAACCCTGATAACTATGTGCTCTTCTCTGAACAATAACATGAGTTAGCGCTAATTTTTTTAGGCATGGTAGAGGTCACGGAGATGCTCAGTTATGACTGAAGTATGAGCTACTCCTGCCTTCGAGGCTGCCTTTCCCTCCTCCCAGCTGGACCCCAGCGGAAGAGAGGCGAGGACACGCCTGCCACCTTCCCTTCCTCTCTCACAGCGCTCGTGCCCGCGAACAGC
This sequence comes from Chaetops frenatus, assembly GCA_013400775.1. Classification (NCBI taxonomy): domain Eukaryota; kingdom Metazoa; phylum Chordata; class Aves; order Passeriformes; family Picathartidae; genus Chaetops; species Chaetops frenatus. The sequence continues at coordinate 873,503 of VZTR01009155.1, forward strand.
CCTGCTTCATTTGCTGCTTTTCTCGTTGCAGTCGCAGTCCGTGTCGTTCTTTTCTGTGGCTAGTGAATCCCGAGGAGCCAGAGCTCTGGGGACGCGGTTCCGCCCCTCACTGACACCTTTCCCCACACACTTGAGCCCCGGGCCCCGCTGCGGACGCGTCCCGGCAGTGCAAGGCGAGCACTCCCGCCTCCCTCTCTGGCAGGAGGAGGAGTAGGAGGAGGAGCTGCGGACGAGGCCGTGGTGCTGGCGGCCCATGGCGGCGGGCGGCGGGGCTGGGCTGCTGCCCTTCCTGCGGCTGCTGGGGCAGCTCAAGGTGGGCGCGGGGCAAGGGCCCGGCGCGGCGGGGCGGTCGCGGGGGCTGGGACCGGGCCGGGGCGCTGGGCCGGGTTCCCCCGGTAGTCCCCGGGCCGGCAGCGGGGCCGCGGCTGGNCTGGGCCTTGGGGCAGGTGTTGGCTGGGAGCAACAAAGCTCTCCGGAGCGTGGGGCGGAATTTGTGCCGGTGTCTCTGAAACGAGGGCCTGCAAAACCAAGGGGTTTAACCTTTACAGTGCCGTGATCTGGTGGATGCGGTGCTATCCGCCCAGAGCTTGGATTCGGTGATCTCTGCGGCCCTTTCCAACCTAAGTGATTCTGTGATTCTGTGTCACGGGCGCAGAGAGTACCGCGGACAGGATGGGTGTACAGGAACGTGGCAAACCCAGAGAGCGTCTCCGACCATATGTACAGGATGGCGATGATGGCTTTGGTGACTGAAGACAAAAGCCTTAACAAGGACAGGTAAGACTGCCCCTGCTTATCACCACCATATGTTAATGTTGTGAGAGAGCTGCAAACAAAAGGCAAAAAAGAAGCTGTCGTCCTGAATAAGAGTTTTTAAATCACACTGAAGGAATTTGAAATCCTTTCCCCTCTTCTTTTCCCTCCATCCTTTGGACAAGGTGTTGTTTACCTGGACAGTTGAAAGGGGCTGAAAACTTTTAATTGCTTAACTCAGAGTGTTGAGGCAAGTCCTTAGTGCAGAGGCTCAAAGCTGGTCTTCTTTCAAGCAGTAAATAAAAAAGCTGAAGACCCTTGTTAAAAATCAATGTGAAGCAACAGCCAGCCATGTCAGAGCTGTAGACCATGTGGATTTTGACAGACTGAATGAGCACTCGGTAGCAGTAAGGAGCCACAGAAATCCCATAGCGTAGCAGAGAAGGCTCAAGGAGCTTAAAGGAAGGCTTTTTTTTTAGTATTCTTCTGCAGACTGGCATAGCTACAAAGTTGTGAGGGACAGATTATTTGCTGAATTTGGGATTGCTCCAATCAGATTACCTTCTACCTGTTGCAGGAATAATGTCAAGTGTGTAATGTAGTTAATTACCACAACATCTCTGAAAGCTAAGTGTACAAAAGCTAAATACATTACTTTTGAATATTATGCTCTGGTACACAGTGTATTCATACTTAAATCTACATTTACAAGCAGTAGGCGGAAAATACTCCCCTTAACCAAAAAGTGAAAAATGTTACATAAAGTTTAAGAAAAGCTCCAACCAACCTTTAGAGTAGATGAAAGGCGATACATTTTGCAGTCTCTTAGTATTTTGGGTAAGTTTTCAACTTAAAATGCTGAAAAACTAACTATTCTGTCCCTCCTTCTTGTCAGATGCATACGATTAGCTTTGGTTCATGATATGGCTGAATGCATTGTTGGAGATATTGCTCCTGCAGATAATATCCCAAAAGAGGAGAAACACAGGAGAGAAGAGGTATGAACATAAGGTGTGAAGCCACAGCTGCAGAGCTTTCTGTGCGTTTTAATATTCTTGTGGTAGTGAAGGAACACTCCCAGCAATATAATACTGTCATTGGCATTGGACAAGCCTGCCACAACTAAGTGGAGTTTTCAGCTCGTTGTGATTTTTGTATCTGTAATGTCACCAAGTACAAAGTTATGGAAGAATCTTTGAAGTAATCTTCACCTTGGTCATTTATTCCTGAACTAGCTGCAGTTTTGATAGCCTGGATTAGTCACGTTCAGCAGCCTTACTGAGAGGTGAGGAACAGGGAGTAGGTGCACTGAGTAGGATGGATGACAGTTCATGTCAGATCATGTGTGTGGTGCCAGATCATGAGGTTGACAGAGACTTCATTTATACCTTCTGCACAGAACCCCAGATGCAGGTGTCTTTTTTGTTGTTGTGATTCTTTGAGTGCAGCATGCCTAGAGTAACTGTATTTTTGGCCTTGCACTTACCCAGACTGCTGGTTTGTTGTTTTTGGTTTGTGGCATTATTTGAAGAAAATGTAAACCACTTCTGTAGCCACAGCTAGAGGGCAATGTTATGCCTCAGAAACTCTTAAGAGGCTTTTTTTTTGTTCACTGTAAGAACACACTAGGAAATATTTTGAAAAAAAGAAACACCAGAATTACAGTCAGTAAAGATAGTACTTAAAGAATGCCAAATGCACCTTAGATTTTTAATTTCCACTTTCTTAGCAAAGAGCTTATTTCTAGAGTTAGTCATGACCCCCCCCAGGCCCTGGTTTTAACCAGATAAGCATAAAAGTGGGAAGGAATAATCACTGAAGTGTTTTGTTACACTCTTCAGAGAGCTTCAAAACACTGAACAGAAGAAGCCTCTAAAGGTTGTTATGTCACTGAGGATCAGCCTTCAGCTTTGGTCTAGAGAGAACTCGCATTTGAATTTAGGCAAGGAAAAAGTATTTTGATGCCTAGGTATGTTTAAGAAGTTTTCTTAAACATTTGCAGCTCCTTCTGCTCCCATTTTAATCAGTGAGGACTTTGGGAAGGAGAGTAAAGCATTAAACATTTGGGCTAACTCTGAAATACTTTGTTGTAAAAATAGAGCATTGGGTAGCCACTTCAGGGGGTGGCTTGAGGTGAGTTATCAATACTCTAGTTCCACTGCAGAGTTCTCTTTTTTTTCTGTTTGCTCTACAGCCGACATTGAACTGGCTCTGAAGTTTGCTGCTCGTGCAGTAACTTTAACCAGTGAGTCTCACCAGCACTAAGGCAGCAGAAAATGAACCTGATTAAAAAAAGTTTTGGGGTTTTTTTGGAGGAAGGAAGGGTGTTATTTGGAATAGGGTTTTTTGCCAGGTAAGTTATTTTAGCCACCTAACCTTGAAATGCAATGAGTTCCAGAGCTGGAAAGAGGTGAGAAGGAATGAGACCTTGATGCTTCAGTGGTGGCAAGCAATGTGGAACCATATTGTGACACTATAGCCTGTGTTTGAAGTGGAGAAACAAGCATGGCATGAAACCTTTGTCTTGCCTGTGATGTTGGTTGTTTCAGAAGCAGCCCTTCATCTTACTGGACAAACAGTAGAGATGGCTCAGAAATGGGACTGATCAACTGGAAGAACACAAAGAGCATGCAGAACAATTTCTGGAGTTACAAGTTCTGCCAGGAGCCTGCTCTAGTGCAGGCTTCCTAGAGGGTCACAGCCTCCTTTGGGTATCCCCCTGCTTCGAATCCTCCATGGGCTCCAGGTGGTTATCTGCTCCACCATGGACCTCCAGGGGCTGCAGGTAGATCTCTGCTCCTATGTAGGACTGCAGGGGCACAGCTGCCTCACCATGATCTTCCTCAAGGGCTGCAGGAGAATCTCTGCTCTGGCATCTGAAACACCTCCTCCTTCTCCTTCTTCACTAACCGTGCTATCTGCAGAGTTCTTCCTCTCACGTGTCACTCCTGCCTCTGGGTGCAGTTGCACAGGGATTTCCCATCCCCTGGTTAAATATGTTATTCCAGAGGTGCTACCGCCTTGGCCTTGGCCAGAGCTGTAGCCAAACCTTGCCATGTGAAACCAGTACAGTAATATGCTGTGTAGTGGCTGTTTCTGCTAACTTGGTAACAACTAGATCATTATTCAGAAAAGATAGTGATAAAAATTTTGATCAGAAAATAGATAAATGGAAACGGCTTCTCTTTTTTTCAGACAGCTATGCAACAGCTGACCCAACTTCTATCAGAAGACCTCAGAAAAGAAATCTTTGAACTCTGGGAAGTAAGCTTGCATTCTTTTAATCCTATGTTAAAATTCAGGGTGACCCGTTCCCTTTTCCCCATGTACCTGTCACATTGTGCCATCTCTTATTTTGACCTCAGGAAAGTGAGACTGATTTGCTTAGATAATAAAGCTTAACAGTATGAGTCAAGATCATTTCAGGATCCTTTTCAAACAGAAACCTTGGACTTTGGTAAAGTAAGCATCTTCTGCTCCTAGCCTCTCAGAGTTCCAGGGCTTCGTTTGTACAGCTGAAGGAAGGGTTTGTCCTCTACATCCAGCCCTCTCGATATAAATCTGATTTCTTATTACATTATCACTTTTGTTCATATCTGTCTATTTGGAGCTTTTAATATGGGAAATAAAATAATGGGAGGTGATGGTGCTGTGGATTATTTTCTGCTTTTCATGCATGTAATTTCTGTGGCTTTCATTTTATAATAAAGTCCATTAGACCAAGATATTTAGTAGTAACTTAAAATGATTAAGTAAACTAAAGTTTAAACTTAAATGTGACAAAAAACCATGCTTTTCTACAAACACTAAAGATTTCTGGTCTTGGGTTCCTTAAAAGTTTGTATTGGAAAGTGTGTTTGAAGGTGAAATAACCATTTTTATGTGAACTCATGCTGTTAATTGATAAAATTGTTTATACATGCAAATGAGGGATGATTAGATTATTTCCAACAATTCAGGTTTATAATTACTTTGCTTTATCTCCTCCTGGCATATGGTCGCATGGGGGAAGTTGTATCCACAACTTCCTGTTCAGACAATGCATTCTGTGTTTCTTGGACTCTATGACCTGAGTCTGTATCTTACACTCTCATTCTTTTCCACTTAGAGTGTATTTAAATTGCAGATATTTGCATCCAGTTTCTGCCTTTTGCCACAACACCCTGTTTGTGGTTTTGTTTTGGGTTTAGGGGATTTTTTGCTGTTGGTTTCTTTTTTTTCCCTGTTGTAGTTGTGTGGTGAAACAGGCAGTGGGAATGGGCTCTGAGAGCTATATTATAAGGTAAAGGAGGTAAACCAACATCATCAGATATGGGAAATAATGTGTGTGCATTTTTTTAGGGAGCACTGGTTCTTTCTCCCTTGGGAAACTGTTATAATTGAGGAAAATGCGGTTTTGATAGATCAGGTTAGTTCTGTGTAACTGTTTTTTTTTCTTTGCTGGTCTGTCTTCTCCCATGACTGTAAGAGCTGGTTCAGTATGGAGTCAGTTCTGCAGCATGTTAGCTTTTCATCATTCTCATGAACCAGAATTTAATATGTGCACACTTTTGATAGTTTGGTCTTTGTTTCTACCTTCAGGAGAATTTCTTGGCATTGAGTCTGCAGTGCATTAGCATGAGTGCAACCCACATAGCAGAGAGGGTAATCTAAAAATCTACTATTCACATGTAGCTCCTCTAGTGTTAAGTGGAACAACTAGTTGCTTCTCAAGAAGAAAAGAGATACAGAAAATAAGTCTCTGATAATTTGTTGTGCTGCTGTGCTCTCAGCTAGCCAGAGGCATTTTCCTGTGTTTTTTTCTTGTGAGTGAAGGTGGTTATGGACCAGAGCTGAACAGGACAAGATATCTTGACAGTCTTAGCAGGTCCTTCCTGCACTGCCCTGCAGTTGTCTCTATCTCTCTTTGCCTTTCAGCTTTACAAGGACTGCTGCTTTGGATGGTGGTGGTGGGTACTTGTGGAGTGTAGTGTATGGGAGAGAGGCAGCAGAAAGATGCCTCAGATATATTTTCACTTTATAACTTAATCCCAAATATGTTTGAAAAAACCAGTAAAGTAAATGAGTCAGCACATTTTGGCTCTGTCCTGATTTTTTATTCTCAAGTGCAAAAGCGTGGGAATGATTTTTAAAAGATGGCCTGTGGTGCTGGAGAGACCAGTTAGTGTTTTTCCAAAGTATACTGTTATTTCAGAGTCTTAACTACCTGTGGGGAGGAAGCAGTAAGTGTTTGTTTCAGCACTGTGCATAGTTGCACATGTAATAGCTGATGTTTCTTGAGGGCAGTGTGAGCTGAGGTGTGAATAACTTCTGTTGGGCTGTATAGCACAAAGGGCTTGATACTCCCATTTAATTGTTGGAGGTGGGACCAACTTTTATAGTGAACAGCCCGACTTCTCCTTTTCCTGAAGTTCTCCTTTGTAGTGCTGCCAAGAGTTTGTTGTCTTTGGGGGACACTCCCCCTGCAAAATAGATTAAAAAAATAAAGTAGAAATAAATAGATTTTAGAAAATAAGTAGCATTTAAACAATTTAAAAATGAGGCAAAGCTCAAGTTGAAAATAGAAAAGAAGATAAAGCCACTGAAATTAAATTTATTGCTAAAATAATTATGAAAATGTAACTGAAAATTCAAAGTACCATTGAAATCCAAATAGTAAATGAATCAATCATGGCTATCGAAATCTGGATTTCTGGCTTCAAAGGTAAAGTAGTAAAGTAATACTCCCAAGAACAGGCTCCTGATAGTATGCAAGACAAAGAAATGACTGTCACGCTTATCTGAGCATCACTGTGCTGGAATTACAAAGCCAGGATCTTGCTGTGACTGATGCTCACACCCCAGTTGTTGTCTTAAGATGCAGAAAAGAATGCCAGGTTCTGTGGTCAGTAGACAATTCTCTTCCTGCATTTGTGCTGCTTCTCTTTCATAGCACTTCCATGCTATGATCCACAGGTTCTGTGGATTGGGGAGCACAGATGGGCCCAGTGTGTACTTAAGACTTTGGTGTGATTAATGGTGGTGGTGATGATGAATGGGGTCAGACCTGCTAATGGTAACCTGCATCGAAAAAAACCCTTTTTATGGGGTTGATTTTGGAAGTTAGGAGTGTCAGGAAGACCTGCTGATGAAATATCACATACAATGCAGTAGATTTGGAAAAGAGAAAATGAAATGCCAAACCTGTCTGCAGCCATCACTGAAAGAAAGCAAATGACAGCAAAATTGTTCAAGTTGACTAGAAATGTGACTCACTCATAAATATATACTGATGATGACTGTAGAGAGAGAAAAGATAGCAGAGAGGTTAAAGGACTTACAGTTTGAACGGGAGGAAACCCTTTAACCACTCCCCTTCCTATCTCCTAGGAGAGACATAAGGACATAAGCAGCTCAGACAGATTAGACCAAAAAGATTAGGCAGGAATGACAGGAGAAATAGAAAGAGCAACTCATATAGAAACAGCATATGGTGAGAAAAGTGCAAAATCGTTCTTAAAAATAGGTGGTGACAACGCATAGGCCCACACTGTGGTAATTCATAGCCTTATCCAGGCCTGAAATGATCTTTATACATAAAATTTTGTTAAATGGAACCTACTGTTTAACTTGTATGTCATGCAGACTTGCCTCCATATCATCTTGGAGTCAGCCAAAACAATTGGTATGTTTAGAGTTAGATTATGCAAAAGAATTGTGTTTTAAGTCCCACTGCATTTAATATAAAATTGGCACATGTTTCAGGTGTTGTGCTGAGCACTGTGTTTGTAAAAACAAAGTGAAGGATGTAACCCTGCTAAGTATTTCTGGAGTGGCTTGTACTAATGAAAATTCTAGATATATAGAGACTTTAATGTTCTGTTTCAGAGTAACAAAATTATTTTCTTCTAACTGCAAATCTTTTCAGGAATATGAAAACCAGTCTACTGCGGAGGCCAAGTTTGTAAAGCAGTTGGATCAGTGTGAGATGGTACTGCAAGCATTTGAGTACGAAGAGCTGGAAAACACACCTGGCAGACTGCAGGATTTTTTTGATTCAACTGCTGGTATGATATTTGGACTTTTTTTTTTCCTCTTTCATAAATGAAATATTAAAATTGCCCTTTTTTTCTGACAGACATTCAGAGCAAGTGAGAAGTAGGTATTTCACTCATTGCTCAAGTCCCCTAATATGCAGTGTGAACATACCTGACATTTAGCTGTAGGTATTAAACTTGAATTTCATTTATGCCAAATTCCTTTTACATCACTTTTTGCCTAGAGGGAGGTTCAGCTTTCATTACACTTGCATGTGTGTAAGGATCTCCCTGAAACATCAGAGGGGGCATAAAGGAGTCTTCAGTGTTCACCAAGGCTCTGCCAGCAGCTTGTTTGTACTCTGTCAATGTAAAGTACCAGTAAAGTAGAATTTGTTATCCCCAAGTGAGCTGTGTGACCAGCCCAAGGTTCCTGTGAGAACTGCCTCAGTGAAATTAAGTTGCAATCGTGTTACTTTTTATTCTATCCACTGCTTTTCATCCTTTGCAAAATACACCGGTAGTTGCAAGCAGAGATTGGTAAAATAATAATCTTTATAATTTTGGCATGGGAGTTGAACACCAGAGGAGGACTGTAACTAACTCATGCTGTCCTGGGAAAAAACTAGGGATAGACAAACTCTAGGGATAAAAGGACCAGTAGTCACCAAACAGAGTCCCTGATGAGTCCCATTTATACTTTGGTGACTCTCCAGGGAAATAATAATCTCTCTGGAAAATGTAAGTCTTAGATTCATGAAAGAAAAAAAGGACAACATGAACAAAGCTTGGAATGCTTTATTTTCTAACTGACATCTTTGCTCCCCTACCAGAATCCAACAACTTAAATTGAGCTGGTGTCTGAGTAGAGCCTACAGCATATACCCCAAGTACACCTGTAACTGGAGCTGTTTCCTGTAGCATGACATGTAGTATCAGATGATCTTGGTCAGGGTGCTTCCCTTTTTCAGCTCTAAAGTGTCTTAATAGAGCACAAAATACAAGCTTTTTGTGAAGAAGGGGTGTGATTACTCTGTAGTTGGATTGAACTGGGAGCATTCACTTTCTTAGAAGAATAATCTGACATTTATTCTGAGCCTAAAGTGACATCCCTGCTATCATTCCAATGCCAGCCTTTCACACATGGCAAAATGAGAGCATTTTTCATTAACCTCCCCTCTCTTTTGTTTTACAGGCAAGTTTATTCACCCAGAAATACTCCAGCTTGTATCTCTGATTAACACAGAAAGGAAAAAAAGAATAGCTGCCACATCTCATCCACATTCCTGAGGTGTTCCTAAACGCTGTAGCCATAATAAATACTTTGGTTTATATCCTGGTCATTATTTTTCCTCCTCTAACATCACTGATTCTGCTGGCAGGTTTTTTTCCTGTGCATTCACTTAGAGTCCCAGAACCACTTAGAGAGGAGCAGATAGTGTGGTTGCTTCCCAGATCAGAAGTTGTGTCAGGAAACAAACAATTAATATATTTGGGTTTTTCCTTCTTTTTAATCAGCCTCTGATTATAATAGAGTCTCAGTTACAAATAGATTCTTCACTGGGGAAATTAAGGTACATTTAAAAATTACTTGATCGCAATCTAATCTATTAGTTCATGTAATGCACTTCGTGGGGCAGGTGGTCTTGTTCTGTGATTTCTAAATATGTATGGATTTAAGTACCTTCAAAATGGGTTAGTATCCACTCAGTGCTACACAGAAATGAGACCAATGAGCATGTGTCTGTAGAAGCTCTTGACTGAGCTTAGAGATGAGATTTCTTTGGAGTGCATAAGCCTTAAGTGATGGTGGATAAAACTGGTAATCTCATTAATTCTATTTTCTCAGTATCTTCTTTGTTTCACACAGCTTTTCCCCTGTTCATGTGTTGTATCAGGGAGTGGTGCCAGTATTTCCATGAGGTCTGTATTCCTGACTCCCCCTCACCTCAGACTGGCACTTTTACAGACTCCTTCATAGGTAATGGATACTCACAGAATACCTGAGGTTGGGAGGAACCTTTTGAGTTTGTGCAATCTAATGCAGGAGCCTGTACAGCCATGTAAAGCTGGCTCCCTTCTTCAGGCTGTGACATGCTGGTACCAGTTCTGCCATAAATGAGTTTCTGGCAGAAGCAGTGACACTGAAGTAGAAGTACAGAACGATTGTGAAGTGAAGCTGTAGTGATGGTAAATGCCATAATGAAGCTGGTGTCTGCACACCCAGCTGTTGAGTCGTGTGCAGCTGGAGATGAGGGCAATGCCACCATTAGCAAATAAGCAAAATTTGCACCTGGAAAAGTTATGTGGTAGAGACCTGGACTTCTCTGCTCTGTCGTCCACCTCATGTCAAATGAAGCAGCATAAAACTAAATTCAATTGTCATACCGTTTAAAGGTAGGCAATGTATCTGAACACACATTTTCAGGCACTGTGACTCAGGAAGTGCTTTCTTTACGCAAACCTCGGGGGCCTGACTGAAGCTCACGAAGTGTTCTGCAACTGGTGCCTTTCCTAGAGCACAGAGTGCTGTGCAGAGATGCTCGAAGTTTCCTGCCTCAGTGGCTGGAACAGTGCACAAAGTCTGCAGAGCGTATTGGTCTGGGTCAGAGGAGATGTGAGATGCCTACTCTGCTCAGGAACCTGCCAGGGCTGCAGTCGTGCCCTGTGGAAACCCTGGAAGAACAGGTTGCACTTTGCTGAGCTGATTAGTGGTTCTTGGCAACAGATTGTCGTACTGCAAAGGGGGATGGAGTGCGGCCCACTGAGCTTTTGTCAGCATTTTTATTCCACCTAGATGCACACAAATCACAGTCTCCATTAGTTTGCATTGAATGCTGAGTGTGAAAGAGCTACAGATGCCTGGAAGGGCAGAATTGAGAACATTCTTGACAAACCAGAAAAGTGGCCTCGAAGAGATGTTTGGTAGAAACACCCAACGCAAAGACTACCCTAAGCAGGAACAGTCCATTCCTGCAGTGCAGCATGAGGCTTGCCCATCCTGCAGGGGATCGAGGGGACAGAGCGTGGAACCCCATGCACAGGAATCACACAGTGGTTTGAGTTGGAAGGGACCTTAAAGATCATCTAGTTCCAACTCCCTTGCCAGTGGCACAGACACCTTCCACTAGACCAGGCTGCTCACTACTATGGGTAAGCACAGAATTAAAACATCACTAAGGGTAAAAGAGTAAGAGAGAAATTTATTTTTAATAAGAATATCAAGAACTTCATTTACACAAACTAAGTTGTCCATTAATATCTTCCACTTTAAATAAATTCACATTTAGGCACAAAACCACATAAAATAAGCTAGAAAATTGTCACAAGAACACTAGAAAAACAATTAGATTTGCTTCCATGCTAAAAATCACACTAAAGAGGCATGTGATACAAATGTCCAAAGTTAACTTATGTCCAGTAGAACATTACAAAAGGGCTCTCAACTTGGTAAAAACTAACAAAAGCCACACAAGAAAAAACAAAAATCACTTAGAGCCACATTTGCTCACAAAACTTCAAGCAGTCTGTAATGTGTATCTTACTAACACTGATTTGAAGCTTTGGCGTATGCTCAAAAAATGCATCCATTTTCAAAGTAGCCAGGCTCTTTTCCATCCTGTTTGCTGATAACGTTGTGCCTACCTCAGTGTCTGGTGAGCTGAGCAAGCAGCATGCAGACTGACACGTGCTCACTACACAGCAAGATAGTGTCACAAATGTGCTGCTCTTTCCTTAGAAAACATGTTAAAAAGAGTGCAATTCAGAAAACATGCTGAATCAAAGCTGAGAGACGTCTGGCTCTTGGTGACTGAGCAGAGATAGTGCAGTTGGTGGAATTACATCCTGGAGCAAAGCACAACAAAATTTGACACCAAAAGTGAAGTTCTTACTCATCCTGTGTATTGTCAGGTAACAGGGTCTATGCTAGCAGCTCTGAAGGCATGGGCCCTCTAACCTATGGCACGTGTGAAGCCAAATGTTGGGTTTGTATTCCTTCACTTAAGGCTGACAGAGGCTCATAAATGTATCTTCCCTTGGTTTTGAGGCAAAGATACAGAGGCAAAAATATTAGAGGTTCCCTCCACTCCACTTGATTTTCTAATGAATTTCACTGCCAAGTCTTACCAAACCAAAGAGAGCAAGCAGTGGTACATATTTTGAAACAGAACCTTTTCCAGCCAAAATGACCATCTAAAATCAGCAGCTGTGATAGGCTGTTTCTGTATGAATAACCAGGTGTCTCTTCCTGCCCTCTTTAACTCTGCTGCCTGTCAGGTGTAGGGCAATGCCAGACTGTACCACTGCAGGAGAAACAGCTTTTTGTGACAGTAAGTGATTTTAATTCTGTTAGGAAACAGATCATATACAGACACTCCTGAGCAAAGGGCACCTGGTATGGATGGTAGACAGCTGGTGTATGGGCTACTGCTGGCAGCTGAATGCTTTGCACAGCTCTAGGTCCATCTGTCTGATGTGGCACTGAGAGGGAAGCCAGAAACCAACAAAAAAGAGTAAACCAAAATAAATAAGAAACAGAGACTGGGAGATCATTAGAGGGAAGTACATGTAACTGAAAACTATTTTAGTCACTTAACACAGAATTCAGTGCATTATAGCCAATTACTTGTGTGTGGTTTTGATGATGTACTAAGTAACTGGAGATGAAATGGCCCATCTAAAATAGAAATAGGGAGAGGAAATATTTCTCCAACACAAGGCCAGGATGGCAGTTTTCCAAAGCTGACAAAACCTTGTTGCACAAGTTGTGTGGTAAGGGAGGGCTGAAAATCACTGGGCAAGTCTCTGAAGAGAGGCATGTGGGGCTCAGGAAGGCCTGCTGTTTAACACTGAAGCTCTTCTTCACTTTCAGGGAGTCGGGTGCCAGCAAGGGAGCTCTGAGCACTGGCATGGGCTGTAGAGCTGAGAACTTCTTCAAAACTGCCTCCTGTTTGGCTTGTCCCACCAACCTTGGTCTGAAATAAGGCAAACAGAGAACAGCATGTTCCTCTGCTCACACTGAAGCAAATCCCATTTCCAATCCCATGGCCAAGGACAGCAGGGAACTGTTCAGGCAGAGAACATGTAGGGATGGGTTTTTCCTAAGAACAACAGCTGTAAAACCAGTCAAATAAAGCAACCTCTTTACCCCACAATTTCTAAACTAGGCTGCCACCATAAAATCTGTCAGTGGCATGTCCCATGCTTAAAGGAACCAGTTCCTAGGTAGATCACAGGTAGGATCTTAGGTCCTAGTAGCAAACCCAATGTGGTTGTTTACCGGAGTAGCTCACACTGGTTTCACTGGGTATTTCCAGTTCTGTGGAGGCTGGATAAGAGCTGGATACTAAAATGAACCGGTTCATTTGCTGAGTGGCCCACATGCCAGCTATGGCAACACAGCTGCTTGCAAGATACATAAACCATACTGGGATTTTGGACAGCAGAAGGAGTGTAGTAACCAAAGGACAAACGCAGCAGCTTGAATCCTTTCAGGCACTTGTAGCTACCTAGATACTGGTAGATAGAATTGCCAGCAGCATTCTCATGGGGGAAGGCAGGGAAGAGATACCAAAATACATTAATCAAACATATCCAATGTGCTTGCACATCTAGTTCCAGAATGCTTCAGGTCACTGAATTTGTAGTAAGTATTAAAAATAAAAATCAGTAAGACTAAATATCTGAAAAAGAAGTTTCCTAACAAAGATGGAGCTGTATCTAAAGATCTGGAAATGATCAAGACTAAGTGACGAAGAGACAAAGCTGTTGTGACTAGGTTGTCTTGGTCAGAGAACATTCTTTTGTGGCTTTCTTTGCTGATATGCCCACTTCAAGTTGATTCAAGCCTGAAAGCCAGGCAAAACTTTTTACTCCACCCTAGAATTGCAGCAGAACTCAAAGACAAGCTGACATTTTTTCAGCCTCTCAGCCACTGAATGCTTAGGAAGATTATTTTAATTAAATGAACTTTGTGTTCTAAGTTTCCAAAGGGTTAATCCTACATAATCCTGTTTCTTTAGCTAGCACAGCAGCTTACCTAGCTTGAAAGTCCCATAAAACCATTTAATTCATCAGAGTTCAGATTTTCAGAAAAGTTTAAAAGAATGAGGCACCCTGGTCCTGTTTGATTTTCAGGGGAAAATGAACTGGTATACTCTCCCAAGAAAGCTGCAACCCAAAGTCCGAACTCCAAAAGCAAATAAAACCTAATTTGAAATTTGACTTCTAAATGTTATGAAACCTGAACATCAGTTTTAGCCAACTGCAGAACACTGTAGGATCACTGAGGATTTGTAGCTAATATGGGGGTTGGAAAGAGGATAAGACAACTGCTGTTCTTTTTTCAGGGGCCTCGCGGGGTAGTTCTCCACTTTTTGAGACCACAACAAAATTCTGTAATTGAAGGGGAACTCTGTGATTTCTCCCCCCATCCCCTGGTATTCCTAATCTTCCAAGCCTTGGAATAGAGGCAGAAAAAAGGAGGAGCAATGCTGAGACATTCCCATTTGTCTGCAGTCTATGCTGGTGGCACCCTAGATCCATGACTGCAGCTTCCTTTCCCCATTCGCAAAAGGAAATGAAAGAAAGAAAGAGAATACAGAAAGAAAATATTTTGAGAAAATGTCAGTGAGTTTGCCAATAAAGATAGACAATGAAGGTTTCGTGAGATGTGGAGGATTATTTCAGATTCAAAACTTACGGTATTGTCCTGCTTAATTACAGATTTCTTAAAGGATGATCTAAGAGCACTCTGAACACAAGAGGCTGAGCTGGCATGACAGATACTCTCCTCTACAACACCTTTGCTTAATCAACAAAATAAGATCAGGCTCCTCAAGCAGATCACTGTGAGAGGAAATGGTCTTCAGAGCTGTGCAGTTTGAATTACCTTTTTCTATTTCTGAATGACATATTGAGATGACTGGGAACAGAAGCTCCTTACCACCACTATTTTTGGCCTTTCTGGGACCACTTGCTTATTTTGGCAGTCATCAGAAATAATTTCTTAGCAACAAGGCAAAGGAAAACAATTTATTTGCATATTGCCTTCATTTTTCATTAATGCTCTTGCACTACCATGAAATTTTTAATGGAACAACAAATTCAATCAGGTCTCCTGTACAAATTATAGGGACAACTAAGCTGTCACACTTTAACACACACACAGCCATGCACCTCTGCCCCTAACCTTTACCTTAAGGCTTGTGACAGTGGTTTCAACCTTCTCCTCAAACGATTTGAAAGTTGGAGAATTCCTAGGAGAAAAGAAAAAGTTGAAGGGAGGAAAAAGAGTCAGTTGGCAACATCATGGGATAACTGCACAGTTTGATCAGTCCTTACCAGGCAACACTGCCTGGACAGAATGAAGGGTGGCTGGCAGCACAGGGCTATGAACACTCACTTGTGCTCTGTCAGTCAAATCCAATTACGGTAATTGGATGAGTATTTTTTAGCTACAAATTTTCAAAAGCAGAACCTGCCCAGTAATTGAAACCAAATGATAACTGGCTTGCCTACTCCATGATACATTTGTCATGTTCTCAGAAGAACCAGACAATGCTGCCTGTAATGCTGCTTTTCTATAGCTTTATCCATTTATATTGCTGCTGTAAAGAAATAATTTTTTTTTTCAGCTGATGAGCAAGTTCATAACCTACATTATTAAAAAGATGCCAAGTTTAATGTTCTAAGGCTAGGAAGAAGGAGATAAGAACCACACGGGAAGTGGGTCCCAAATGCCTTTCAAGATTCCTGCCCCCTTCTCCCCACCACTCTGTGATTTTGTGACTGCTGCTTTCAAAGACAAAAACTTTAGAGAGACTGTGTTCCTAAGGTGCCTCTCTGACTAAGCTAAGCTTTTCTCTCTGTTCACTGAGTACAAAGGATTTGGGCAAGTCTATAGTGGGTGAAGGGGATCTTCTTCTGGTTCTCTGCTCCTTGCTTGGCACCTGAGAGCTCATTTAGAGCATATGTTGTGCTTCATAATTAGTGAAGACTCTGAAGCTCAAGCACTGTTGTCCAGCACAATTCTTGGTTCCGCAAATACATTTATATAATATACCTCATCAGACTAAGTTAAAATGAACCCAGTTTAACGGAAGGGCAAACAGAAGCCAGTTGAAAAAATAATGCAAATTTAGTTTCTGTTATTTAGATGACAAATTTGCTCATAGGGCAAGAAGAGTCAACAGGAGAGACAAACTGAGTTTTATAACTTATATTTGATCCATAGGTAACATTGGTGAATGCTTGCCTTAAACTACCCACCTGCTGAAGTTGAATGAATTAGCATCCATCATTTAGTTGTGAGTTTTTCATGCATGCTTGGCACAGAGTAGGGACAGTCATGTATTTAGAGGCCATGGGAGTAAAAAGAAAGCTGGATACTAATTTTATTGAAAACAGCCAGAGCTTTACTTGAACAGACGTCAATATTTGGCTGCAGTCAAGCAAAGCGTGATTACAGCCATTAAAATATGAAAGCACTCATGTAAAATCCCTCCATAGGAGCATGATCCAAAGTCTGTTGGACTAGAAAGCATCTCTGACGTTAATGGGCTTTGGATGATGTTCTAGAGACAGCAAAGCAACTGAATTTCAGATTCAGTAATACAAACCTGATAACAATCAGCTACCCAAATACATGTCAGAACTGCTTCATTTACTCAAAGGATTGTACAAGAGATTAAGCAGTTAATACAATTAAAATGAAAAAAAAACCCTCACAGCTAGCCTGTCCTGAAGCCCTCATCTACACGAATAACCTTAACTGATTGAAGTGAAACTACTCATCCAACTAAAAACTGCAGGATCAAGATCTAAGTATGAAAATCCCCCCTCATTACTCTGTTGAACATCACCATAGCAAATAGAAAGTGGGTAGCACATTACCTCATTGCAGGCATGCTTATGGAATGGCGAATAGAGTAGCTGTAGGATGAAAGCAAAGCATAAGAAAAAAAAGCTGTAAAATCCAATTTCCAATATGATTATAATGTATTTTTTAAACTTAGCTTTAAATGTACATATACATATGTATATAAGAATGCTGGTATTCTTCCTCTCCTGATGGCAAGAGCTTGTCAAACTCTAGCTTACTCTCAGCACTAAAGATCTTACCACCACATTCTCATGTCAACTGACCAGGCATGGGGCTCAAAAGACTGATGCAAAACAGCTTCTGGCAAAATCCATTTAAACGGTGCAAACCCCAGCTATCTACGGAGATAGGTGAGAGGGGCACAAAGAGCCTCCTCTGTGTCCTGCAGTGACAGAGGACAAGCTCTGTGTTGGGCAGGAGGGATACACCCCAGGTTTGTGCACATCAGCAGAGCTGGTTCAGCTGACTCCCAAATTCCAAAGGGTCCTACACAACCGGCTACCGAAACAAGAGGTATCTTCAACCAGAGAGGCAGCGCTCTCACTCATCCGCACCTCTCCAGGATAGTTCACCTCCTCCTTCTCTCCTCAACTTTACCAAAGGTATGGGGCTGTTTTCCACAGCTCTTGTCCAATTCTCCTAGTGACACTTCCCTCCTCAGACTTCTGAGCAGCAGGAGTATTGGAAGGTTGCAAGCAGAGGATGGCACCTCTGCATTACTCAAAGATCCCCAAATCATGCTGCACACCTTTATGTATATGACCTGCAGATGACACCCATGCTGACTGCTTGACTTACATGAGCCAAATTCTCCCACCTGAGCCACCAACTCTGCTTTCACAGCATCACCTGTTCCCTGCTGCTGGGAAGCATTAAGCTTGGTCCAAATAAGAATCTTTATTTGAAGCTTAAAAACTTTACATAGGCACATTTAGACCTGAGCACTTTAAGTAAAGTGTGTGATGCAAGAGTGTATTTTTCCAAAAATCCCTGCATTGCTACTTTTAGTGTTGACTGACAGCTGCAGCCTGGTCTGACTGAGAAGAAGGAGAGCTTTACTATAATGGTCACCAACACTCAGCTGCAAGTAAAGCATGATAATAGCATTAAAATTGAAAGCTCTTATACAAACAGCACATGTTTTTGTTTTAAACTATACAGAATCAGAGCAGTGCTGAGTCTATATACAGAGTTTTTTTTTTCAGATTGAAGATTCAGAAAGGGGGTGGAGAAGGAAAGGAGGAGCTATTTGGCAAGCAGGTGGAACAGTGAGATCTAATTCAAACTGTTTGCTGTTGTGTATATTTTATGGCTTCTGCTAAAATCAGATAGACAAGAACTGACAGCAGACAATGCTATTGTTTCATGTTCAACTTTTCACATAATTTTTAAGACTTATGAAAGATTAGACCAAGCAATTCACAAGTGCAGCAAATCTTTTAGAATCCTGGTTAAATTAAGCAAGCATCCTTGCCATTTTAGTCTTGTAACACACAACAAATAGGCAAAAATAGAGTTTGGAAGTATTTCAGCACTCCTTTTCTAATAGCAAAACATTCCAAATATAAAGGTTTTAAGTCAGAAGATTAAATTCGCACAGCTGAGAGATGGCATATGACAGACAATCCAAATATTATGTGCTTATTTTTTGGAGTTCACATTTTAATTTCTCTAAAGAGGTAAGAAAGCAAGTTATAGAAACAGTGCAAAATCTTCTTTTAGTACAAGCCTGAAACATTAAGCTTTTTTTAAAGACATACATGCCTGTGGTAGTGATTGGTGCAGAAAACAGAAATCCTTCATGAGAGAGGTTGGTAAATATTATATTTTGGTTTCATGTCAGAGTGAGTTAAGAAGGTCAGTCTATGCTGTACTTTGAAGTTTACTCAGTGAAGTAAGAGTCCTTGTTAGGATAACTTAGCTGAATGGAAAAAATACTCTTGAGCTTTCCAGTGCACTGAAGATACTACAAGGCCAGAGGGACTGGCAGGGCATTCACAGCTGTTCAGCCTCTCTTCAGGGTGAACTGACGTAAAGCCAGACTGCTTACAGAATCTTTGAGTATGCATAAAATTGTTTTCTAATTAATCATATATTCAAGTGCTTTGCAGAATCAATAAATTCAAACTCTAAATATAAAGAAGTCTATTATCATCTTCAGAACTTGTAAACATCCCCAGGACCCAAGACTTTTAAAGAATCATGAGTAAGATACTTTTGCTCTAATGAAGAGGAGGTAATGAAGTACTTCATATAATTTTTACAAAACTCTGCTGAATAGAATTTTTACTGTTTGTAGCTCATGTTCAAACCTCTGACAGAAAAAATATGGTTGAGAGAATGGGATTGTATATAAGTAGGTTTTCCCA
The DNA here is from genome assembly GCA_013400775.1 of Chaetops frenatus. Lineage (NCBI taxonomy): Eukaryota > Metazoa > Chordata > Aves > Passeriformes > Picathartidae > Chaetops > Chaetops frenatus. Next base: position 892,525 of record VZTR01009155.1, read on the forward strand.
AGACCAACATCTTTTGAAATATTGTGTCCATTATTTGAATGAGACTAATCTACTCAAGGCAAACACTTAGTCCAATCCTTTACTTGTTACTCACCACGCTGTAAAAATGAGGCATAACAGTTAAAGTAGCATATGCTTTTTTTCTATATAATGATGCTGAAAGGAAAGAGGTTACCGCATTACAGTCCATAAAACAGATCTTGTCAAACACAGAGGCAGTATTCAAGGAGAATAATGTGTCTTACCCAATTGAATGTGATCTGTGGTGGATGCACAAGGAAAGAAAAGCAAGAGTTAAAAGTATTAGGAAAAAGTAATAAAAATAGACATATACATCTGTAGCATGTCAAACTGCCCAAGGAGAAAAAAAAAAAAATTGCATTCAAATCCTGATGCTGGAATTCACAGTAGAATGTGGATCAGCTCAGATCCTCCAAAGCAAAAATTTTCACACTGTCCTTCACTACACAGTCACCTGTTCTGTATACACAGAAAAACAGAAATTAAAACTAAATTTTGTGTTCTCTTCATTAGAACAGATTTAAACAATGCTAACTGGTCTCCCTCCTCATAGCCTCCCTCAGTATCATTAAAGAGAAAGTAGAGGTGAACTGGAATTGCACATGTCCATAAGAGCAAATAGGTTTTTTTTCCCTCTGAATTCCTTAATAATCTCTCAGTAAGGAAGGGTATGGAAAAAATAAGGAGTTTTAAATCCTAAAACATTTTCTAAAACACTTGTTCCTTGTTGAAAACAACACTTTGTCACTGTGTTCTAGCTCACAAGAAACTTAATTAAGGCAGAACTGGGAGAGCCTCTCTGATATAGAATATTCAAAGGATGTCATTAATGTTCCGAAGTTGAGAAATGATAAGGCAGACAAGTCTCTCCTTCATCTGTTACTGATGTAGTCGTTAATTACAGACCACTTCAAGGGAACACCTGCCTCATGCAGTGAGCCACAGAGGTGGTGCACACTTAATGAATATCTCTTCAAATACTTATTTTTCACAACCTTTCTCAATGTCTAGTGTGATGCATTATTTACTGTGCAGTGTTCATACTTTGCTCCAAAGAAAAGCATTGATTTCTTCAGGTTTATTTACAGGTTTATAGACACCATCATGTATACTGGTGCTTCTCAAACATTCATGGGTTTATCTTCACAACACATTTCTGCTTAGACCCATTTAAGTAATACTGTTGCCCTCCTTTTACTACCTGCTGGCTCCCAGTAACAGCCACCCCTTCTCCATGCCAATACAGATACTTGCACAGAAATATGATAAGGAAATCTGTTACTGCAGACCTCTAAAAACCAGCACAAATGAAGGGGTAAATGTCCATGCAAGTCAGAGAAAACAACTGCCTCCCCCATCAGCAAAAGAAATGCTTATGAAATTACATTCTGAAGCAAGGTAGTATTGCTGCCTCCTTTATAGGGGTATCAAAAGACAGAGAGGTTTGAGAATGGTAGTTTCAGACAGCATTTGAAGGAATTCAGATCTGAGAAAAGTTTTAAGTGCCCAGAACATCCCTAGATCACAGAAATCCTAAAAGGCTGTGCAAAAACTCCATCACCACAAACAAAAACAACAAAAACCCTAAAAAGCACAACAATAAAGGCACAACAAAAATCAACTCCCATATTGGTGAAGCAGATTAATCATACCTGAACCATCACCAAAAGATTTTGGCCCAACTTGCTTCTAAAAATTTTAAATGACAGAGATTTCACAGCCTCCAGAAATAACCCTTGTTCAGCTGCACTTGTGAGCCATGAGGCTAGACTTGCTAGCCCTTCTCTGCAAAGCTGCCTGGTCAGTGGTCCCCATCTCTGCTTTTGAATTATTTTTTTCATTTGTCAATAAAGCACCTTACACTTTCCTACACTGAATTTTATTCAATCATTTAAAATAATGTGGAATTCTAATCCTGGTGCCTGAAGTGCTTGTACACCCTACCACTGCAGTCGTAGGGGGATTCTAAGTGATGCTGTCCTGACACCTGCATCTAACCCAGCAATGAAAATGCTGATGAGTAACAGGACAGATGCCTGGAAAATCCTGCATTATGGTCAGCTACTGAGACCTATTCTTTGGATACAATTTTCAATTCCCTATGCTCTATTCCTGCTAAAGCAACAACATCTAAGCTGTATTTCTCTAGTTCTGCAAAAACAGTACAGCCTTATCAAAGTCAAGATCTATCACATCTCCTACCTCCTATCTATCCTCTATGACAGGTGCTGTCAGTTCAAGATAATTGTTCTTGACAAATCCTTTTATGTTTTTGCCATCGTGCTGTCTTCTAGCCGCTTAGAAACTAACAGGTTAATGCATTCCTCCAGTATCTGCTTTGTAGTTCCCACAATTTCCCTTGCCCCTTTGGAGAGGAATTAACTTTGCCTCTCTCCACCCCTCTGGGGCCTCCTATACCTTCGGTGCTGATCTATGAAGGGCACATTCCACTACCACAGTCACGGCCCCAGGCTGTCCCTCCCTGCAGTCTTTTGTGTCTTTCCACGTGTGCCTTCCGACTCCTGGCAGAAATGAGGCATTATATTACCTTCATTCATCTTGAGAGCTGGCTCATCCCAGGCACTGAATTTGAAAGGGGTCTGTGTGATCATGTAATTAAAGAAAATGTACCAGACAGCTGAATGAAGGAGCTATACAAAATGTAACTGCTGACATCCTAATTTGCATGCATGCCTTTGTTAGCATAATCTTTAAATACATTTACTTGAGTAGCAGCAATGTATGTGGCAGTGTGCATATAGTAGCGTAGTGTAAGTAGTTTACTTTTTTCTTTCCCTTTTTTTTTTAAAGTAACTCCTCCAAAAAAAAGGTCTCTCACTTGGTATCACAACTTGTTTCTAAAAAGGTCATCAGCAGGGATGAAACATAGATCCATACAGACAACTGCAGAGTAGTCCAGCAGTATAGCACGAAAAGACTCAAACTTTAGCAGAAAGCAAAGGAGAAAGGGATAAAGACTCAACTCTATCACATCTGTGCTGTTCTTAGCAAGAGCCATGTTAAAATGTCCATGCAATCTAATTCTGAGACCTGAGTCTCTGATCACTGCCCTGTGAGTGACCTGGGATTACCCACTTCCTCCTCACCTTCCACACTAGAGAAATATTAAAAGAGGCAATATGAGCTGAAGGTGGAGGAGCAGCAAAAAAAAAAATCTTGATGGCATATAATTAATCACAAGACCTATTAATGAAGAACCTATTATCTTAGTTATATTGCTGGTGTCTGGTTTGTATCCTAAAGCAAAAACATCTGTACACTGGTTTTATATGCATTTTTGGTATTTCTAGAAACACAATATTAAATAGAATGCATTATGATTGTAAAGAGACCTTACAAGCACTATTAATTAATGCAAAATTCAGAAAATGTAAAATGCTAGTGATCATTCATGCACAAAATGAATTAGAGAGTTGCGACACTGGGAAGATGGGGTGGGGATGAAAGAGAAGCACAGCAGCTGCATGAAAAGCGCTTGGTCCCCAAAGGGTGACATCTCTGTTCTTTCTTACAAATTTCATCTTCTTGAACGCTAACATAGCAAAATAGCACATTTGGGGGAGTCTGTCTGGCCTGTTGTAGTTATATGATATTTTAGTAATATTTTTAGAGCTAAAACAAGATGAAAATTAAGACCCAACAGCTTCAGAACAGAAATATGTGTTTCACGTAGTCCTCTGTACAGCTGACATAGCAGGCAACATAGAAAGCAGAATTTTGTTTCATAAAGAAGGCAGGTTTCAGTATTTAGTCAGTCTGACTACAAACCCTTTCAAAATCACCATCACCACAGGCAGGGAGTAAGGCTGCTGAACACACTGGGAATTACAATGACATCTGGATTTTAGAAATCAGTTTCAAGTGTCTGCTCTGAGTGAAAGCAGAACAGGGATTTGCATCTGGATGTCATTGGTGACTATCAGCCTTAATGCCTAACCAAGAGAATTAAGCTAGAGTCTGATGTTTGTTTAAAACGGCATTATGGGAGGGGGTGGTGATAATCCATACACTAGATCACTGAAATGAAATTATTTGGATTAGCAAAAAAAGCAAGCCAACAATGACACACGAAATTCCTGCCTCTTTACAGTTTACTCCCCCAAACACAAGTGGGATTAGAAAGGGAGGGAAAAGATTTTTAATAACCAGGTTATTTAAATGNTTTCCTGAAAAATTCCCTATTAGGTTCAAGGTAGTAATTTCAATCAAAGAAAGCTACTAGGAATCTGCTTTTTGATTAATAAAAATGCTTTTGGACTCAGGCTCTGCTTTGAGCCCTTGGCTAAAGGGCTAATGGGATAAACACCTCTCATCTGCCATGTCAGAAGCACAACTGC
>VZTR01009155.1:926722-949270 GCA_013400775.1 Chaetops frenatus
GATTCTCTGGACATATGTTACTTCAAAATAAGAAAAAACCCCGCCCCCATAAAGTGTGGGAAATCATACCATAGGTTCCAATCAATGCAAAAAGCTACTTGGCTTTTGCTTTAAAGAAAGTTTTAGTACTTACTGTCACATATAATTAGATAAAATATGAATGAAACATTAAAAGTATGGGATTATCAGTAATTAGGAACTGCAAGTCATACAGAAGGATCCAAGTTGAAACAAATGAGCAGAAAACCCTTTGTATTAGGAGATTTATATAGAAAGAAGTAGGAAGTGGATAGCTGGGGGAGCACATTTATTGTATACTTCTGAACGATTCATACAACAAGATAATAAAACAACCATGCAAGGAGTTCCAGTGATGGGAAAAATGGGCATTTTGAGTTTTCTCCCAAAGTTCATGGTAGTTGTGGCTAAGACTAGTGACCCTAATTCTACACTATGCTGTTAAATCTGATTTAATGCAAGAAACTGTTTCAGCATTGATCAATACCTGTGCATATGTTTGCCAGTAGAATTGTAGGGATGACAAATTAAATAAGCCGCTTAGAATCTAGAGGATCTGTAACTATTTTGCAAATTTACAATAACCAAATAATACAACAATAAAATCCATGACAGATTTTTAGACTTGCTCAGGTATCTAAACTACATAAAGATGTTTTACTTAGTGCTTTTTGTATATTTTCTGTGTTCATCTCAGACCCATATTCTAGAGTAGTATGTATCAGACTATTTCTTGTATGTTGACTGTTGAAAAAAGAAAAATAACCCCAAAACCCCCAGAAAAACCAACAGAAGGAAAAGCTTACATGACAGGCACTGATGTCTGTTGAATTAACCATAATGACAGCAAAATTAAAGTAAAAAAATCAAATTTCTATTTGTGTACATTTTCTAACATTCATTCAGAGAAATATATAGATGATCCTTTGTTTTAACAAACCATTTAAGAACTGATGTGCTTTTACTGCTCTGCTTCCTTATTTTCCAACCAACTAAAAATATCATACCTACCTTGTTATCTGGCATTCACATCAAATAATGAGAAAACAAATTACATAACCCTTCTAGTAAGCAAAATGACTTGCTACAGCTTCTTTTGCCTTGTCATTAAAGTTCCTTATTTAAATCTGGAAAACACTTGTTTACAAATTTAAATTGCAATTAAGTCTTCAAAGGGTTGAAATGGTAAGTAGAACAAAGGAACTGTCCAGACACTGCATTAGTGTCTTTGATCTTCTTTATAATGTAGTCTTAATGCCAGATATAGAGATTAAGAGGGGGAGAAGGGGGACTAGAAGCATGTGCTAAATAACTAAATTGATCAGAAAAAGTTATCACAAGTTGCAAGGATTTCCATATCATTTTTTCCACTGGAAAGTTATTATGGGAAGATCAAAATAGGAAATTATGTTATCATTTAATTCACCCAGAAAACAAACTACTGAAGGAAGATCTTCGCTCTGTGTCTGGTTCTTACTGCGGACAAGTCTGAACTTGCTTAGGCTTGAGCCTAACAATTACATACAGTCTACCATTCTCCTAAAGGACTTAGAACTAAGAATATGAGGTTGATTTTGAAGTTATGATTGAAAAACAAACTCAGAGGCTGGATTCATCTTTGTTCAGAGAGGGAAAAATTTAAGATGCACAGGTGACGTAAATTAAAAACATAAACATTACAGAAAAATGAAGGTTCTACTTTCTGCAATCAAGTCTTCTTTTTGTTTATGCTCTTTGGCAGAGACAGATGGATGGGCAAGTGTCTTCATTTCCTCTCTCTTCTGAGCTCTGGGTTTGCAGTAGTGTCAAGGAGAGGGATACAGCTTTTGGGTATTCAAGAGTTCTAGGATATAGTCTAAAATCTCAGAGCAGGTGTCATCCTGGAGCAGCTTATTACTGACTTTATTAAGGCTTTTCCCTTCATCTCTTAACCTCTGCAAACCCAAGCACTAAGGAAATCTATCCCTAGCTATGATATGGTTTCCAAACAAAGGAACACTTTTATTGGAAGCTCTTGGATAAACAGCCAGTTGTACAGTGCTGACTCTTTTCTCTGTTTTAGTATAATAACAAGAAAATAATCATACCTTGAGGATGTCTCTACCTTATTTTTCCCCCAGAAACCACTGTCACAGCTGCCAATCTATGCCAGTGAAAAGAGACAATCTACACAAAAAAAACTGGAAGAAAAAAGACTCAACAGCTTGACCACTGCACCAAGAAACCATACATGTTGATAAGGAGTTTGAATATCATCCCAAAGATGGAAACACAATGGATAAAAGTGAGAATAGAATAATGATTAAAAAAAATACATATCACTTACTTTAACCTAGGATTTTAACCTGAGAACTGATCTTTCAAGCAAAATAATTATCTGAAATGTCCAGGAATGCAAGGATGATCTTACACATTTTACCCTATAGCAAGCTCTCTTGGCATAGAATAATAATCCTGAATGTCTGGACAAAACAGGGGTAACATTTTCAAGCTGTAGATATGGAAAAACAAAACAATTGTTGTGAAATGTAACAGTTTGAAGACAATAGAAGGCTGCTTCTATTATGTCAAACTGAAAGTAATGACAGCACTGTACCACTTTCTGTGCTTTCTATTGATCATGCTGCACAATTTTCTGTGAGGTCAATGGTAAGAAAAAATGCCTCAAGTGGAAGTTGTCATCTCTTTCTCTTTCTTTAGGAAGAACAGGGGAAAAAAAGAAAAAGATGAAGTCACAATGGAATAATAGGGAATGAGAAAGAGGATGACACTGCATCACAAAAGGGATTGGTTCTCTACAAATAAGGTACTCTAGAAACTGTAACACAGCATAAAACAAATGAAGGAATAATGCATATATAATCAAACTAGAGAAAAAGCAATGCAGGGGAAGATAAGAGTTATGACATGGAAATGCTGGCAGTCAGAGGTGGAAGTTGTTAGTCACATTTCTTAAACCCATCCTTTCACACTAAAAATACATGAAAGTACATTTTTCTTATCTCTGAATAGAGAGGCACCTGGGGTCCCATCCTCAGCTGGTAGAAGTGACGGCAATCCCATCAATTGTATAATTAAGATCACGCATCTGCTTCACTGAATCAAAATCACTGAAACTTACTGGCAGGATTTAATAACCTTTCTCTCCTAAGAATGAATCAGTTTATTGTACTTTTCTAAAGCCAGGTGCAAAAGAATATAATTAGACAGCAATCTAACTGCAGTATAATTAAACTCACAAGCCTCCTCAATTAACTTCTGCAAGAAGTAATAAAATTATATTTTTTAAATTGCAAAATAAATTCTTCATGTAGTCATATTTTGTGTCCTTTAGATCACAAAACACATAACTAACAAGAACTTTAAAAGTGTAATTTCAAAATGAGCAAAATCGTGCTGCAGCCAGCAGGTTGCTTGCTTTCCTCACACTCCCATTCAGCTATTTCAACATGTAAGGCAGACGTGTCACTTTTGGTACTGTAAATGTACTAGGGAAAATACACAGGAAATAATTATAATTCAGTACATGATAGATTCTTTATTCTCTTCAGGCTCAAATTCATTACTCCCATTGTTTTAATACAGAATAAATGTCTCTACATTGTTACATATACTAAATACACATTTAGGAACACAGGGAGAAAAAGGACAAATTATCTTTCCCCTCTACCATCAATCTCTCATACTGGGAGAGGAAAGATCACAGTTTTAAAGTACCAGGACTGCATTTTTGCGTACTGTTTGGCACAAAATATCCATGATCTGTGACTAAGCTTTGCAGGCAGCATAATTACAAATTAGCAACAACAAATCATAGAATAGTTTGACTTGGAAGGGACCTAAAAAATCACCCAGTTCCAACCACCCTGCCATGGGCAGGGACACCTTCCATTAGACCAGGTTGCTCAGAGCCCCATCCAACCTGGCCTTGAGCACTTCCAAGGATGGGGCATTCACAACTTCTCTGGGCAACCTGTTCCTTTGTCTCACCACCCTCACTGTAAATAATTTCTTCCTAGTATTTAATCTAAATTTCCTCTCTGTCACTTTAAAGCCATTTCCCCTTGTGCTACCACTACATGCCCTTGAAACAAGTCCCTCTCCATTTCTCTTGTACCCCTTCAGGTACTGGAACGTGCTGTAAGGTCTCCTCAAAGCCTTTTCTTCTCCAAGCTGAACAACACTAACTCTCTCAACCTGTTTTCTTAGGACAGGTGCTACAGCTCTCTCATTATCTCTATGGCCCTCCATACCTTTCTTAAGTTGGAGGCCCCAGAGCTGATATAACGCCCTAAGCTGGGAGAAAGGTACAGCTCCTTTTCCCAGAGTTTTTCTTAATTTTTTATGTTACATTATGTAAAACCTCATGGCCACCAAGACAAGGCAGTGAATCAACACACTTCTCAGAGCAAACCTGTATTGTGTCCTCCTCCTTCCCAGCCCCCCATTTTTAAGCACCACCTGCTTCACCCCTTAATCCCTTCATAATTAAGACTTGCTACTTTGCACTAGTGCACTTTTGCCTTCCTAATGGGTTGGGGGGGTGGGGGTGTGTGTCATCTGACAGCAGAAACTTCCACTAGTCTTCCCTAAATAAACTTCACCAACTCTTGGATGCATCTTCCTGCAACAAAATTGCATTCCTCTTTAAAAACAATAAAAATAAAGCTCATTTGTATGAATATTATTTGAAAACAACTCATTTTAATAGAGACAATGGCTATGTATTCTGCTGCACAGGCCCTATATTCAAGATGAAAAAAAAATTATTTTTTAAAGGAAATATACACACTTCAAAATATATTTGAAGTATATATACTTCCTTTAAATATATTGACAAACAGCTCATGTGTGTGCCACTTCACTTCCTGCAAATGCACTCTCTTACAGCCAGGAAGACTTGCCCCACTGGGTTGCTCTGATAAACCTGGAATTTGAAATTAGCGTGACAATAATTCTCTGCACACAGGCCACACAAAACACTTCTCAGTCAGAATAACACTATCTATCTGGGCTTGTCTAGCTCCAAGTTTCATTTGTTTTTCCCACAAGCTTTTTTGCCAGCATCCTGAGCTGTGAAATGAAGCACTTACTATTCTGTTCCTAGTGTTCAGCTCCATGTTCAGGCCTTCAGAGTTTTTGGCATCATTAACTTTGTGGCTTTGCCCACTCAGTGTTTTGTAAAATGCCATTACAAAGAAATTGCGTTTGTTTAGAGGGTCTCTGAGTGGAGGCACTGGGGTTTAGGGCCCTGGCTATCTGTGTATTTCCCATAGAAACAGGCGGCATGCTCCATGCAGCCATCCTGGTGACACAGAGACCATGCTTCAGGAAGAGGGGCTATTTATTGGACCAGGAGACAGAGACTGGCACTTCCAGCCACACCATACACAGTCTCAATCTCTGAGGTCCCCAATTCACCCTCAAATACCAGCAGAAAATGCAGCTGACACAGGCAAAGTGTGGGGGTTTTTTTTCCTTGAAGATCAGCTGGGAAGGTAAGCCCTGAACCAAAGAGGGTGAGATTCTATGACAGCTGCTGTGGGCACAGGCAATGGCAGGCCAATGGGTAAGAGAAGGAAGGGGTTTAGCTCAGTACATGGCATAAGTTGCCACACCGCTGAGGTTGCATTAAGACCACACTCAAGTGGCAAGAATATCATTCAAACCTCCATCCTAGAATCTTTACAGATCCCCAGTGTGAAATAATGCCTATTTTAACTTCAGTATCTTAAGAAGGTCTAGAAAATGAGCGTAAGACAGTTCTTGTCTTCACTCTTCTACTTCCTTAGGTAAGAATATTTTACTGAGGAAGTTGTTGCAAGATGGACATAACACAACGTACTTTTCTGAAATAAACCAGAATTCCAATACTTACATCTCTGCTAATAACTTGCATTCCCATCTTCATCCCTACTCAACTGAATTGTTAAAATTTTTCTCTCTTCTTTTCCTCCCTATCCTTGACTCCCATGCACAGCACATAACTATAACCAAAATACTGCCGCCCCCTTTTCAGGGCATGTCCATGCTCCATATTTCTGCGCAGAAGTGAACACAACTGAGAAGCCTTCCAAATCTGGATCTGGGTCTAAATCTGGTTCCCATCTTTGAGCCTCTCCCAAATGTGTACAAACAATTATCATTACATACTCTTCTTTATTCCTTGTGCTTACTGCAGGCTTCATCTATATTGCTGATTATCTATGCCTCTTTGTTTTTTGAAGCAATTTAAAACCAAGAGAACACATTTTTCCTCCACCTGTAGTATTTGATTTCCAGTTTCCTGATAATATCTGTTATTTAGCTCTTAAGCAAAGACCTTATTTAAGTCTTCAAGTCTGCATTGTGATTCAGTTTATATGAATGTATGAATTACATTATTCAGCAGCCTTTTTTTTTTTTAATCAATCAAAGCTATTCGAGTAATTGCTCCTTCTTCATCATCATCTTTTCTTTCCTTTCAAAGCTTCTGAACCACCTGTTCCACTACATGACTGAAGGATTTTCTCTCACAAGAGCACATGGCTTAACTGGTTCTTCATATGCACATAATAGTGCACAGCACTGGTTAGGTAATGACATGGCAAACATCATTCTCTCTGATTATGAATTTGATTCCTTCCTCCCACAATAATAAGTTAATAGCTGCCATCTACCTAAAATACTTTGAGCACAAGATAATCTTCTGTTCCTGGCATAATTGCCCCTCTAACGCTGTAATGTACATATATTTTACTCGTCTCTAAGAAAAATCTGGATGTGTTTAAATACAACTATCTCTGATCACTTTTTAAAGAAAATTTAGCATGCACCAACCCAGAATGCACCAGAGAAAGAATATAAAGCATCTAAGGCCTTCTGAAAATCTTCTAAGTAGGCACATTTGCTCCATACCATCCTCTAAAAATCTGTCTTAGCATGACCTGAAGATTGCTCTGTGCATTTAAGAACATCTTAATTCAAGTGAGGAATTAGATACGTACTTAAAATGCCTGAGCCAATATCAGCTTGACAAGTTACTACTAAATCCATCTAAAGTACAATGAAAACAGTTATTCCAAGGCAACTATGAAGAAGTACCGTAAAACTTTTACAGGGTTATAAGCCTCCTTTTTGTAACCACAAACCTGCATCACCTCAGTCCCACCCAGGTGGCGAGGCAGTTTCCTGGTGACAAAACTGGTGAAAAGACAATTGAACAAACAGGTGAACAGAGAGAAACCTAACTCTGTACTGAAGCAGCAAACACAGAAAGCATTACCTCCCTTCAGCTACCATTTATAAATATTTACAGAATATAAATCATGCAGCCTTTTAAATTAATACCATATGTAGTTTTACATTGTTTTCCATGCTTTATTTACAATTTATATGTTAATAACTTTAATTATTAGGCAATTATTAAATACTATTTGAAAGTGTGGCATGGGTCCCAAAGAGAGACAACTTATGTGTTTGGATGGCTAAAGAAGAAGGGTATTTCAGAAGTTAATGCAAAACCCAGAGAGAAATCAGACTGTACAAAAGCGAAGTAAAACTAGAAAGAATGGTTCACAATAGAGGAAGAAACTGATTGGAGAGGATCTGGTCCTAATAATTTCATTCATCAAGAAACAAAAGTAGCCCTTTCAGCAAGAAAGCACATGAAAATAAACTGCTCTGCCTGCTACGTAAATATTTTGTGTAAACACTTTTCACTGGGAAAATCAACACTGTTATCTATAGGCACTTCACACTTCTATGAATATCAAAAATGTTTCCCGGATGTAGCTTTAGGTCTCTCTCTGGCTAAAGCACCACTAGTGTTCTAGTTCTTGTGTACTTTCATTATGTTCTTGGTGGACAGCAAGGATAATTGCAGGCTAAAGTACATTAGTGGTGAGAGCAGGACAACTTTACAGAAACTAAATCCTAGAAGACCAACAAAAAAACCCAGAAGTAAGCATTCTTTCTGGTAGCCCTCCTTGCTTCAGAAGGAACTGACTGCTCAAGATGTATCATTGTCTTCTATTTCTGGAAATGACACAAGTCACTAGACCTCCTTCTGTTCTTTATACTCCCAACCTGCTTTTCTGAGTTCTCTGGATTCTCCTTCAGTGACTAGAAATGCAAAGATGTAAAAAAATTAACCAAGAACTGGATCCTTGACTACATAGCTCCTAAGAATCTCAACTCGGAGAGCAGACTAAGTGAGAGAAGCTATTTTATCTGGCCATGAGATACATAAACATAACCATGAATTTTCCTTTTCTCTGTAAACATGTCTTTGTAAATTTTACTGCTATATTATTATTTCATTGCTGTAAAAGACTGGGGTTTTTGCTACAAGCATGAGATATTTTTCAACAATCAGCTTACATAAGAAAACATGACAGGTAATGTGAAGAGAATACAGAAATTCCTAGCAATGGGATCTTTCTTGTCTGCTTGGGGATCCAATACTAGATCTTTTACTTTATCATGCTGTTAACCACATGCCATTAATAAAAACACAATAGCATTTTGCTGGAATAAGTAACAAAGAATAAAAAAGTTCAAGAAATCTTACAGAGAACTAATTAATTAACAAGAGTAGCTTTTTAGAAGCCCTTTTCATCATCCCGCAATTTTAAATCCTACAGGTACAGAAAAGGTGAAATGTACCCAAGCGGTAGAGGGAAAATTGAAGACACTGTAAGAACTTTATCATTATGGTAGGATAGCACTTCAGGAAGTATCACTTCGTAATTGTTGCATTCTCACACTTGTTTTACATTTTCTGATGAGAACATTTGCAACAAGATCCTCACTGCTGCTGTTCTATTTCTTTGTACTAAGAGAAAGAGGGAATGAGAGACAGCATAAGGGAAAGAAGAGGGAGATTCACTTCTAAAGTACAATACAAGGACTTGCTAAATATGTCTTTTTCAGTTACTCACCTGCAACTGCAAAACTTAACCACATCATGGATGCAGAAGTGTAATGAGGGTAGCCAAGGTAGATATGATTTTGATCCATGGACCTCAAATATGGCTAAGTAATATTACCTCTCTCCTAAAGAATCAAACAAATTCACTTATATAATTTTGAAGGGTTTTGAAGAAGGTCAGTGTGAGATCTGATACTAAAATCCATATTTGTCAGTCCTCTCTCACCATTTCTGACACAAGATGGGTTTAGAGCATGCAGCAGCCAAAAGGCCCAGCTTAGACAGCAGTGATTTGACTATATATATCATATATAACATACTACATATATAAAATTTGGCATCTCAACTGTGCATTTCTATGAACTACAAATAAAATCAGATAAAACTAGCCTGATGAGATCTCATACTTACCTATTACCTCAAGAAGTGTTTTCTAATTGGACAGCAAGAATTCATTTTACCCTGAAAACACTTTCTGAATCAAGGATTGAGTACATTCTTTGTAAATCAGAATTCCAGGACTGGCTAAAAGAAGCTACTGGTTGATACATAAATTTCTAAATATGGCAACATTCCTTCAAAACCCCTGCAATTTTCAGCAAAGGTTGTGCCACATCCTTCAAGCACCACATGGCCCAAGCAAAGCACCTCAAAAGTTCCACACATTTCTCTATTGTACTAGTCAGCGAGGCATGACAGCCTCAGAAAACTCATCTTTCCACTAGAACACTTCAGAGCAGAGAGCAGACTCAGATTATACTTGTGCTGCTTTGTAGGGCTCATAGCACCAGCCCTGTGAAAATAAGACACAGAAAAAAAAGAAAAATAGAGCAAGAATTTTAAAGCATGATTTAGGGTTAAATGTCTTTGTTTTAGCAAGTTCTACATTTTATGTCCTCATGGCTGCAAAACCATCAAAGTTAAAAAAACTTGTAAGACTGGCCCTAGATTTTAGGTGAGGTCTCTCTTTTATATCTCATTTCCAAACCCTACAGTATGCTATTTTCAGTTCTCAGGTAGCATCAAGCCACTCAAATTTTCTCAGCCTCAGCAAGCTGAATTCCAGCCTGTGACAGGAGTGATGAAGCTGAAAACAGTACAGGTTCAAAAGTGGAAAAGAGGAGCACTGCATTTGATTTCAGACATTTACTTGCTTAAAACCGGATATACCAAATAACTCATTCTACGCATGCATTTTCTCTCCTTGTAGTATAAAAAGCATGAAAGAGCTATTATTTTGAGCTTCGTGCACTCTTGTTAAATATTTAAGAATCCTATTATAAATCACAACCCTGCCTTTTTCACTTGACCTCCTCTTCATGTGGTCTTATTAACACAGCAGCTGAAACTTCCATCATGCAGTGAAATAAGCAGGTTATCACTGGCTGGTTCAATTACTCCAATACCCTCCTGACCCTTCGCGAAGTTCTCTCTACTGCTTTCCATAGCGGGGCAATGGTGAGCTCTGGAAGGCAGTGCAGAGAGAGAACAAACCCCCGGATAACTAGAGTGAATCCTGATGCCTCACAAAGCACACGTGGACAGGCACTTCTCATTAAAGAATTACACTAAATCAGCTCCAAACCAGTAGTTTTACTCTGTTATTAGGGGAAAAAGCAAACACAGAACAAAACAGTCAGTGTTCCTTGCTAAAGCACCAGCCTCAAACAGGAGAACAGGGAAGATGCTGCCCTCCCCAGCAAGACACTGCTTTGGAGTGATGGCCACAGCACTGCTGCTGTGGTGAGGTAACATCACCATGTGTTCTCTATCCCCACCTTCCCTCTGCGAGACTGACTCTACCCAGATTTCTATCCGAATTAGTGAACACATGAGTAGCTGGCAAGGACAGAGAATGCTGCCCAAGCTGCCAATGCCATTTTGGCAAGTCTTGTACACCGTATTACAGGTGCTCCTCAGCACTGCCTCCCACCATGGAGACCTCAGACCACCTGGCTCTGAGATGGCAGGTGCCACCCTGGCAGGGAGATGGCACTGGGCTAATGCTGTGACTTTCGATGATATTCCTCTGATCACAACAAGCTCCAGTCAAACGGCACATGCCAAGGTGCTGCCTCTGCTCTGTAACATTACAGGGCAGATGCAGCTGGCTTGAGGATGCCAGAAGGAGTGTGCCAGCTGCACACAGCAGAGGGAAGAAGCAAGGTGCTGCAAGCCTATGAGACACAGGCCTTGAGAAGGAGTCATCCAACATCTGAACTAACCACAGCTCTCACCACAATACCTGACAAGGGTGAGTGTAGCCCCTGTGACCTACTATGGCCAAGGATGCAGAACATCTGTCAGGAATAGCTCTAAGAAGAATTGCTAGGGCAGGGAAATGCCCCAAAAAGGCTTTCAGAAGCAAGGAGTACAAGCAGCTGGTTGAGCTACCTGTGTTGGTTAAAAGGGAGCAGAAAGCTGCACGTCAAAGCTTTTTATCAGAGTAAGAATCAAGAGAGGATGTCACAGGGAAGGAATGTACAATTATATCTGGATGCATGAAGAAATGGAGAATTTTTGCAAAAGGAGAGAAATATGTTATGAGCAAAGATCCAGTGTTAAAAATGCACATGAGATTCTCAGATGAGAAACAGAGTAAGACATCCATGGTACTGTCATTATTAGAGGACATTCACAGTTTTAAACTGGAAAGCAGGACTACATGGGATAGTCACTTAATCTGGACCTGGAGTAGAATGAGTATGATGAGAGGCAAATACACAGTTCTGATCTTCATCTCTTTCAAAGAGAAACACTGTTCTTCAGATTTCCAAACTTTTCTCTTGAGAAATGACTGGCAGCCATATGAAGGAAAACAAATATGCTCTTAGGAAATTTTTAGCACCTAGTAAAAGTATAGCTGGTGTGTTCCCAGATCAGCTCTTCTGTTAACAGCAAAAAGTAATCAAACAGAAAAACACCCAGAGGCTTAAAGATAAAATGTATGTAAAATAAAATTTATTATTTTTATTACACATATGAATTTTTTTACAAGGAACATATGGGTATTTCTTTAGAAAATAATTTTAACATTAATTACTAGTCCCCTCTATCTGGTTGACTGTCTCATCTAGTTCATTCACATGAATGCTGCCAGACATATTCAATATGTTGAAGTATAACAGTAATTCTGTTTCAGTCTATGAACTTTGTCTACTACTTTAAAGTAAATATCAGAGCATTTAATTTTCACAGTGTTTGGGGCATGGACAGATACTGTGTGGTGCCTTGAAACACCCAGAAACTCATGATGTTTAGCTGTGACCCCTACCCAGTAACCTGATATAATTACACATAATACTTTTGTCCACAGCTGCATTAAGATTCATAAAGTTCACTCATCGTGCTGTGTAAAACTGCTGACAAAAATTATTTTTCTGCTCTGAAGAAATCTGTATTTTTTACTTGCATGTATTTCTTGAACATAAAATTGCTCTACTCAGGCATAGCCTGCCTTAAGGACAATATAAAATAGCACAAACAGCACAATTATATAGAAAAGTCTTTTTGAAGAAAATAATCTAAGATGTTCAACATGAGAAATTCAAGAGCACTTTTAAATGCATAGTTTTTACTTTGTCTTTTCAGTTGGAATACAATACCCCAGCAGAGCACACTGGAACAAACCATTCAGGATTCATTTCTCTGTTGGCATCTGAAAGTTTTTTAGAAGCAATTAATAAACTCATTCAAATATATATATCTCCTGTTGCTTAAGGAGATATTGGAAGTAGAGCAGTCTTTCAAGCAAATTGCAACTGTTTTGTTAGTAAACTGCTATAACTGTGCTCTGCAAAACATGTAACTGGGATTGAAAAATTCAGACTTCTGGCCAGTGCTTAGATGTACTTAACCGAATTTGACAGCATTAGACACATACAGGTTGAATTCTTTTTGCTAGCAAGGCTCTATAACTGCAGTAGCATGCACTAAATTAAGTCTAGAAGGAAAGAGAGGGCAAAACCAAAGGTTTGCTGGCATGAAAATACCTACCACAAAAATCTTGGATTGTTTATCAAAGCAATACTTTTTCCTTTTTTTCTTTTTAGTAATGGGAGACTGTTCTGAGAGACCATAGAAATAAAACACACAGGTGAAAAACTGAAGAAAAAAATGACTCAAGAATTTAGTACAGGTAAAATTTTACATTCTCTCACTAGCCAAGAGATACTCATCCAGAAGAAGAATTCATTCAAGACCCGGGGAAATAACAGAGCTGCTGACCCAAATATACATTAGCAAAACACATTTATTGACCTAAATTTTTAACACACACTGAGAACATGTGTGTTTACTCATCTTACTAGTCACAGAAGGTAAAAGATTCACATGTATATATATCACTATCTAACTAACCAGAATCCAATACTATTTTCCATCAGATCTACAAAACAAGAAATTATCCAAATTCTGTATCATACGAAGTTCCTGTTTAATGAACAGGAGCTCCCATCATAGCAGCTATACAGATGTATTCAGAAAATTAGTTTAAATAACAGTCTGATGCTGTAGTCTTAATACTGACTTCTAAAAACCCTGAGAACTGAGCCACAGATCTATTTATTTTGTCAGGCAGCTTTAGCCCTGCATCCACTGGGACAGCACATACACAATGCTTGCCAGAAGGCTCTCATTCACAAGCATCATGAACTCAAATTTCCCACTGTATTCCTTTACATACAAACGTATTTGCAGCTAACGTTGCCTCTTTTAAGTGTATTTGTTTAAGGCAGACTTTAGCTATCCTGGAACCCTATTTTTTTCAGTTAGTTTCAACGAGCATATGTCTCCTGCTTAATTCACCTCCCTGTTTCCTAAATATTCTGATTTTGCAGAAATATTTGTAACAGCTGCTTGGTCCTGTGTGACAAAGCCATGAGGTTCTTTAGAAAACACAAGGAAGATTATAAAGGTGAGCAAGATCTGTCTGTGCTAAATCTCTTAGGCTGATCCAGAAATCATTTGTAACTCGCATGAAAAGTTTCTTCCCGTCTTTGGAGGCCAATTAACTTTATCCAGAGAGAGATATGAATAGGCAAGTAAGCCATAACTGTTGCAATAGAAAATGCCTACTTTATGTGAATGAATGCCGTGCTTGCAAAGCTGCAGAAATATTTTAGCGGATCCAATTTTAAGCGGCTCTCGGTAGACCCGGAGCTCTGCTGGAAGCCGAGTCCCAGGGTCCCTGCTGCTGGAGGCGGCTCCCGCACTCCGGCTGCCTCCAGCACAGGGGTTGGCGATGCCGGCTCCGGCTCGCACCTTCCCACTTCTCCCCAGTAGGCAGCGGCTTTAGCCCGACTGGGCTTGGGGGGACGGCCAGCGGGGCAGGACACACAAAAATACCTCAACCAACCAACAAACCTCGATGGGACTAACTTAACGCAGAGTTGTCAGCCAGCTACCTGACCGCGAAACGTCTAAAGCCAGCAGGAGGAGACAAGCGGCCGCTAACATCCCACCCATAAGGAAAGCCAACGGGATCCCGGCTCGGGATGGAGGGCCGGGCCGGGTCACGCCGCGCTCCCCGGCCGAGCACGGAGCCGCCACAGGCGGCGGGCAGCGCTCACAGGCAGCCGCTCAGGGGCACCGCTCACCGCGCTCTTCTCACCGCCCGTGTCCCGGGCCGCGGCTGCCTCGGGCTCTCCCCGCCCCGGGCACCCCCCGCCCCAATTCGCGCTGTCCCCGCGCCGGCTCGGCCCTCCCTGAGGGGCGAGCGGAGCTCCCGGCGGCAGGGACGAGACCCCCGCGCCGCCCCGGAGGGCTCTGTCCCGACGAGACTCACCGCGTGCCTGCGGCTCCATGGCAGCGCGGGGGCCGAGCCGTGCGTGCGGCTCGCAGCCCGGCTCGCAGCGCGGCTCGGGCGGTGCTNGCCGCCCAAGGCCGAGCCCGGGGCCCGCGCCCCTGTCCCCCCGCACAGGCCCCGTCCCGGGCCAGCCCCTCAGCGCCAAGGCTTCCTCAGCTGCACAGCTCTTCTTCGCCATCTCCGCCGCACAACACTCAGGCTGTCACGGCTGTCCCCCGCGGAGGGGAGGCACTCGGGGCTTCCCCCCAGGGTAAGCCAGGAGCCGCAAGGTACCGGCGGCAGAGGCTCCCCACCTGAGCAAAGGCGGACCCGGAGTATCGGCGGCACAGTGAAGTGGTCACTGAAATGAACGAGTTCACGGCGTATCTGAGTACCTGTGCACGCCAAATTCTACTTGCTCCTATGGCAGAAGCGTGGAAATACATCCGAAGGAATGACAGAGGCCGTGTTGTCGTGTGTACTTAGCAGCTTAAGTAAAAATTATATTTTTTCCCAGCACATAGGTCTGTATCCTACTATTTCTGTGTGGAGTGACCATACACAGTTCACACTGCAGCACAGATTTACTCTAGGTTTGTTCATGCCAGCATGACTTCCACCCTTTGTTACCAGTCCACATTAACTTCACTGGTGGGTAGGTCCAGAATACTTGTTTTAGCAAGGCTGCCTTCTCCGTGGCTGATTATCCATGTATTTATCAGTTGGACACTGTATCTAATTAGAGTTTATGATACTGCTGAAAGCCTCCAGGACACACTGAGGATGCATAGCTTCTCAAGGCCTCTACTACTAAAAATAAAGCAAGAGAGTAAAGGCAGATGAAAGAAGTATTGGGCGTTTGTTTGTGAAATTATACAAATGGGTAATACTTTGATTGAAGAAAATTGTCGAAAGGAAAATGATGATATGGATTGGTCAAAGAAAAACAGAAAATTTATAGCTAGAAAATAAGAGTTTATTTTTTCCTTAAAATTTTGTAGCAAAGCATCAAAATAACTTATTTCTCAACTTTGCTTTCACAAAAAAGTAGAAAAACAAGGCCAAAGCAGCTTTAATTTGTAGATATCTAATGAGGTTTTGCTTTAATACACACATTCTTGTGGGTTTGAATTTGAATTTCTCTAAGGCGTGAATTATCATTATTTTTTCCTAGGCAAACCTCTCTTCATTGTGATTTGACATCTCCTTGAGCTGGAATTTACCACTGACAAGAGCAGAACAGAGGTTGTCAGAAGAATTAATTCCTGCACTTATGTCATTTCAAATGCAGAGACATCTTACTGTGACAAGATTTGAGCTCAGAAATGCTATCAACATTTACATGGAAAAAAACACGAAGCCAAGTCCAGCCATGAATGCATGAAACAGATGAGAAATTTCTTTTAACATGTGAAACAGTCAGTATAGTTAGAAAATGTACTTTTCTGAAAATACAGGCAGGGCTTTCTAAAGCAGCCTAAGCAATTCCTATGAAGCATGATGAAAACTCATCACCCAATTTACTTACAGGGCTATAACAATATTATCAACACTGTTTATGCACAAGCCTAATTACAAATCTTGCAGCAGCATATGCTATTCAAAGTACTGAACAACAGGAAATTTTACCAGATGTTCATATGCTGAGTTTGATTTATCCTTTACATTTAGATACATTACTTCTTTTTCCACACCAGAAATGCCCTCTACTGTAAAGAAAATCCTACCACTGTTTTACCTAACAAGTTATAGTGAGCAACAAAACTAGTTCTGCATTTAAGAGAGTTATAAATAGGAAAGCAAACCTATAAGCCCTGAGTTCCACAGTAATGTGTCCATTCAGTGGCATGTTTGACAGGAAAAAAACCCAGTCATTTACAATATCCTCCTGCAACATTCATCTAGGAAATCATCATTTTAAAGGTGGATTTTATTAGAAAATTACTATCCCATTGAAATTATGCAATTTAATTGTAAAATAGCTGATTTATTTTCTACTCATAGTACAACAGGATGCATTTTCATATTGTCCCACATATAGCACTGATTTAGTGAGATTCCTCTTCAAATTTGCCTTGCAAGAGATTTTGTTTCACTTCTTTGTCTGAAGAGACTGACAAAATTCAGACTTTGTTTTCTGTCTTGGAAGGGCTCAATCAAGTTGTAGGAGCATAGTTGTTGCTTGAGAAAGGTCATTGTCTCTCCCATCATGCTGAAATTAAAAACAGTTGGGTTTTGTTTGGTTTTTAAGAGGTCAAACAGAATTAAACAAAAGCCAGATTATCTTATTTTTGAAACACTTATGTATTATCACACACTTCAGATTACACCATT
Source organism: Chaetops frenatus (assembly GCA_013400775.1). Taxonomy (NCBI): domain Eukaryota; kingdom Metazoa; phylum Chordata; class Aves; order Passeriformes; family Picathartidae; genus Chaetops; species Chaetops frenatus. The sequence continues at coordinate 943,771 of VZTR01009155.1, forward strand.
TTCACAATAAAGCAGCAGTAGGCTTAAAATAAATGCATTATATTTATGTTATTGCACTGACTGGTTTTTGTCCTCTAACACAAAAGTGACAACATCCATTCTCATGCCAGACTTCAGTGGATGTCTCTGTGCTTGGAGGGAGTAACTACATGCATTTTGCAGATGGGGACTAAGGCAGAATTCTGCAAGATAATGAATATCCTAAACTCTTATTGATTTTCCATGGAAAATATTGAGGGAAAACTGTACTGAATAACTCACAGAAGTGCAAACTATCTAAAATCTGTGAAATACCAGTGGAATTTGTTGGTCTTTAAAGACAAATGATTGTTTAGCAGGATGAACTATGGCATGTGCATACATGCACTTAGGAGAAAAAAATGGCAGGCTGCAGTGAAACACAACATTCCAGTTGTGATACAAAGTTAGATCTCCAGCAGCAGGTCAAATCTTTGTAGGAATATGCCATGAATGGAAAAGCCAAGGATATGCTCTGCGTCTTCTTGTACAAGGTTCGAAAACCATGCTGTCATGTGTTCAGACAAGACAATTTATTTCTTTCCATTCAGATGTCATTGAGTTCTTTGACAAATTCTCTTTGCTAAAGTTTCAATTCTCAGAATATTGCAGGTTCTGATACTTGAAAGAAATACTGAAAATTAAAACAGAATATGCTCCATCTTCTTTCAGTTCTTCTTTAACCTTTAGTAAATTCTTCTGATTTTCATCTCTTATTCTTTGTATACTTAATGTCTGGGGCAATGTTGCAATTTACAACGTAAAAGTGTGAAATGTCAGTGTTACTACAGCATACAACAGTGAGAAGATGCTACTTGCATTGTGTATTTTACAGATGGTGATTGCAGTTTAGCTTGCAGTTTCAGATGGGGTTCTGGCTCCATGGGTCAAAAGGTACTAGCACAATATTAGATACTAGGTACTAGAAACAGTATAAAGAGGTAACACTGAGCAAATTTTACAAATACATTATTAGAGAACAGTATTACACACACTAGACCTTACCTCTTAACAATACATAAAACTTTTAACTCCATTTTCCACTGGTGCTAGAGTGAGAGGAAATGTGCCTGGAGCATCCCATGAGCTCATGAAGGTGAACTCTGAGGAGAAGAGGACTCTACCACATTCTTCAGGAGATTGTTACAGTGATTAATTACTCTCATTGTAAAAAATGTCTTTCTTATATTGAGATGAAACTGCTCCTGGAATCTCTTCCAAACTCTCTCTCCTTTACCTTCTTTGGTAAAGCTTGGAAAAAAATTAATGTATAGCAGAGGACAGGGCTGTGACTGCTAACATAACGGAAATATGGAATACAATATAAGCATTTTTTACCTTTATGTATGGCACAGTACCTGTAACAGGATGTCATACCAGGCCTACAGCAGAAGACTATTCTAACCAAAAAAAAAAAAAAAAAAAAAAAAAAGACGCAAAAAGNAGCTCTTTAGTGATTTAATCTGAATTTGAAATCTTAAATTCTCATTTTTATCATCAGATTTTCATGATAGTAACTAACCTCCTGAAATTACTTTCCAAATAATCTTAATGGTCTGATAATAATTTCTTTTTTTATTTTCTTACCATGAAATGGTTTTTTTAATCCAGCTGTAACTAACAGAATGTAAGAATGAAGATACAAACCTTGTGTGGTATTTTTGAGTGCACTTAACTTTGTATGAAACATACTCTGTGATGGAATCATAGAGCAGAAAATTATTTTATTATTATTGATATGAATTAAAAATATCTGCCTGATTCTTCTACATCTCTCTTCTCCTTCAAACCTCCTAACTTCTCATGACTGGGATCAGTGGAACTGATCATATCAGCTAACCAGCATTGATCACTATCCTCCTAATCTCAGAGAATCTGAATCAAGATCCTTTTCTGATGCCAACATCTCTATTATAATAATAAAGTCCTGATTACCCACTGGAGTAGTCTTTGATAAATATGTAACAAGACTGCCAGTGACAGTATTAATCCGCGTTTTTACAATGCACAGAGGTAATCTAGAATATTTTTGAGAAGTGAAATAAATACTTTTCCCCTCCATTACTCAACAGATTTCTGACTGTCCTATCCATTAAGTATCTCTTCCCTCTCTCTCAAACATTTTTCCAGTTTGCCTGGGATAAGAAGGGATAATGTGAGTTGAAAAATGGAGGATGAGCAAGTGGGAAGGCATACCAAACAGTTCACCACAATCCACTAAAATAGAGGGAGAGAGAGAGAGAGGGACTGAAAATGAAGGTTTGATCAGACTAGAATTTTTTGATCAGACTAGAATAAACTAAAATACATGAAGTGATTGCGAACTGCTGACACATATCCTGGGGCTTGTGGATACCACAGTGTGAGTGTGTGTTGTCGTTAAGCTTTCAGGACTTTCTAAAAGATATATATACTGCCATAAAAAATTCAGCATTCATTCATATAACTTGTGAGATGAAATACTCTATTTGTTGAAATAAAGGTTCATCTCTCATGTTAGCATACAAAAGAAACCCAGCACTTGTAGGTGTAGGTTCACACCACCTTGACACAGAGCTTTTGAGTGGTTCAGATGAACTGCAACCGTGAGAGCTCAGAGCTGTTTCCCTCATGGTATCTTTCAACACCAGATGGCACACGACTAAACTTAGCTGCCTGCATTAAGGAACGCAATTAAATGTCTAAACGTACATACATAGAACCATTTTAGATGTCCCAAAAGACCTGAGATGCCCACGTGAGCTGGCATGTATCCCACACAATCTGTGGAAGTTCTGTGAAGTGTCATATTGGGACAGGCAGGATACCCTAGGACTTCTAAAATGCTAGCAGATATTTAACGTTAAGCACTTGAACTATTCAGTACAGAAGGCACTCAGTTACCCTACAAACATCCAACTCTACTTGGGAGTTTCTGGGGGGTCTGGGATGCCTTGATAGAGCAGAGAGGTGCAACACAGACTTGATGTGAAGCCTGCACTGCTCTGGAGTGTCCAGACCAGGTGAGACACCCTGCAATACCTGAAGTGCTTTTCATAAAACTGAATCCTGCTTTGTGCAGCTAGGTGTGGGCTAAATGTCTGTAGGTCAAGTCCTTGTTAAGATATACTTAATGTCATGTTGTGTTTGTAGAATTGTTGCATGTTCAGCAAGTCGGCCTGACAATGTGCATTCACCCCTGCCACAATCACCTCATACCTTTCAAAGAACATCCTTGTCACTATGTAAGCTCTAAGTATCCTGGTTTGTAAGTCAGGCTGCCACTAGGCTTTTGTTCAGATTAGCCATTAACCTCTAAAAGCATCAGTGGTGGTGTATGGAGTGTAAAACAGTGGTTTTATACTCCCAAAGCTTTCCACTTCCCCAAGAGCATAGTCAATAGCTCTCCTTCAGAAGTAGGGCATGGACATTGCTACTACGCTACTAGTCAGAAACTAAACACTGGGCAGTCAGTTTAACTCATGCAGATGAAAACTTTGTGCAAAGCCATTAAACTGAGGAAAAGGAAACACACATCACCACAGCCTGCACCCTGTAATAGACTCACAGGCAGCTGTAAGTTACCCCATGGCTGTGGCAGAGGGAGGTCCTTCCCCCAGTCACCCTCTGTGAAACTTAGTGTAATTTCTGATTCAGAGGCCCATCAGCTGATTCTTCTGGTTCATATGGTCTTTTTTTGGAATCTTTTTGGAGATCCTCTATACTGTACCCATGCACATGTCCTTTAGTGAAATTCTGTTCAGGTTTTCCATTTTTGCAGACAGCATTGCCTCTGTTGCCCAGCACAACTCAAAGCCCAGGGGCTGCCCCAGTGATATTGCAAGCATCAAGTATTTATACCCAGTGATGATATTCCTCCTGAGCCTTCAAGCTGAACAATTCTGGACTGCTCAGCCTTTCCTCAGATAACAATCTCTCAATCATCTTCATTGTCCATTGCTGGACTTGCTCCAATATGTCCACGTTTGCCCAGAACTGGAGTCAGCACTCCACGCATGACCTCACCCATGCTGAGCAGAAGGAATGATCAATCCCCTTGGCCTGCTGGCACCACTCTGCCTCTTGCAGACCAAGTAACTAACCTCCAGCTGGGCTTGGGCTACTCTCTTTGAACCCTGTCATTCAGTCAGATTTCAATCCACCTCTCTGTCTATTGATCTAGCGATGTGCCAATCCTGCTGTACAATAAACTGTACAATAAATTTTCAGGTCTGGCAAATACTGAAAATTATGCTATATTAAGAAAGGTGACTTGGTGAATCCATATTATGACAATTAAATTTGTAATGGGTCAAAATCAATCTTTGATACAGGTAAAATAATCATGATAAATCCAGTGCAATTTAATTTTAACTTAGCAGAACAGATGTGGTTTCTTTTGTCTTCTTAGAATGTTTCCTTTATACCTGAAAGCTAGGAAGCCATTCTAAAAGCAAGGATAGAATTTGTGTTTCACTTGTAGCTTGGAAGTAGATTTCTTTATTGGTTCACAAAGCATTCATCTCTGTATATGTGCATTGGGAAGCTGGTACAAAAGCTATTGCTGAAAAGAGTTTAATTCAACTTCTTAAAGGAGATTCTTCTTTGAAGTGCTTTTGATACTGATGGAAGGCCTAGGATATGGAATTATTGCTGCATTGCTGGATGCTGTACCCATTTCTGGGGCTTAAATCCTACATCTCCAGGCTGAAGTGGAAGTGCATCTTGCCATGTGATTGAGAGTGACTGAACCAACCTGGCAACTTTCCTGACCATTATCTATATCACCAAGAGAAAAATGTAACTCTTTAAAAAATAGCAGAAAGAAACAGGTAAGTACTCTATTGCAATGTTCTTCTATAGGTATACATTTAGCACCATGATGGAAAGATATAAATCACACTTCACTGAAAGGATAGATTAAAAAAAAATTTCCAATTTATGCAAAACTGTTGAAATGGATCCTTCTAAAAAATGGAAAAAAACCCTAAGATTTCTTTAAAAGAAGTTCACAGTAAAAAGGATGCCTCTTAACAATCAATTTTAGAATCAGCAAACATCAGAATAAAGTTTCCTTTTCTTTTCTCTTAAAAAAAAAAAAAAAAAAGAGAGTAAGGAAGAACTGCCAGCAATCTATCACAATGAGCAGAGTGTATTCAGAGAATGTGGTGCTCAATTAGTGTGACTTCAACCTCCGTAAGAACACAACTGATTCCCAAAAATAGAATGCATTTAAAATTCAATTCTGTGCCTTCAAAATCCCAAACACCTTAAACCAAATGACTTAATATCATGTGTTATCTACTCTTGTAGATATCACTATCTAACTATATCACCATCACTATTTAAAAAAAATTCCTCCTCCATGTCAGGTACAGCCATTGCCTTTTCAGAATCTCTCCTCTTTTTAGAAAGTGGCTGCTCAACAGCTGTTTGTTTTTCCACACTTTGCTTTAGCTTGGTAAAGTTATACATATAAGAAAGCAAAATAACATCAACATAA
>VZTR01009155.1:950350-1006693 GCA_013400775.1 Chaetops frenatus
TGGTCCTAAAGCGTGACAAGGATCAAAAACAAAAGACAACCGAAAAATAAAAAAAAAAAAAAAAAAAAAAAAGACAAATTGGGAAACTTTTTTCTGCGTGTAACTTCCTAAAATTTGCTCAAGATCTCACAAAAGGTCCTTTAAATTTCCCTGGCCATTTTTTGGAAGTCCAAAACATATATGAAAAGCATAATGTGACAAGCTATGGATGCAGGAAGATGCTGGGTATCCTGATTTTCAAGGAGTCTGCTGCAGTCTGCAAATGCTCTCCCCTTCCCATGATGAGAATGCCAGGCTCAGTAAACACTGATTTCAAGTGAACAGTAGAGAATGAAGTCTTCACCTCTTACTAAAATATTGAGCTTATGTGTGAAAAGTAGATGAAAAGAAATTAATTTAAACTAACATTAATAATTTCCTTTTCTGATAAACTGAATTCCATCTTTTGTATCCATAGCAAAATGGAGAAATATTTTCTTCATCAGATATTTCTCCTCAGACAAACATGAGGTTTCAATCCATGTAAATGCCTTGTTATTCAGTGATATCAGGACAAATAGCTTTGACTGTAGCACATGGATTTTCTGTTCACTGGTATACAGGTTGGTTTGCTGCCCGGCACAAATTACCTGCTTTGCCTTCTCAGAGGTCAGCTCACCTGCCTGTCTCATCTATCTCTTCAGTTGTGGGATCTCATCCACTAGAGTTTGCTTCTTATTAAAATAAATTTTTAAGTATTGAAAAAGTTTATTTTAATGGGAGCAGGTTTGGGGTTTTGGTTGGTTTTTGGGTTCATTAGTTGGCTGTTTGGCTTGGCTTGATTTGGATTTTTTTTTAGAAGAAAGTGGTCTTTTTAAAATCCTTATTTGATAAGCACACACTGGAAAAAATTAAAAACATTTGTGTAACAATCAACCAGCATAATTATAGATCATTTCACCCCACAGGTAGGTCTATTATTTCTTTAATCAAGTTATGCATATATTAAGTGTTATCTGTACTGAAGCTGGTACTAATTGAAATGATGCATGATTACTGCCTAATTTAAAATCTCTTCAGATTTCAGAATTGGGTTTGGCCTAGCAAAGGACTTTGTTGCTGTTATTATTTTAGAACCAAATTAATTGTGGTCTTTTAAATTATGTATTTAATTTCTACTCATTTTATCTGTCTACAGTTGTCTCTTTTGCAGACTGCCTTTATCACCAGCTGGCCCCATTCAAGCTTATTCAATGGCCAGCAAGGGAAAGTTAAGCAAGCCTCACAACAATGCAGGTTACTACTTCTGCTTCTGTTTTATAGAACTATTATTTTAAGACATCACCAAGGGGAAGAATGAAGTTCATACTAGCTTCTGTGATAAAGTGAAAATTATTTCTATGTTGATTGCATGTAAATGGACTCAACTTCAGTTCTTTAGACTGAAAAATACTAAAACTGATTGCCATTATATATTCAAGGTGAAACAATGACTGATCTAACTTAATTTGCTGGAAACAAAAACATTTAATCCAGTAATTTTCCCAAGAAAATCTCAGGAAGTTTTTCAAATAACCTTGATAAAATATATTCAAAAGTTTCTTTAAGCTCTTTTCTAATGCAAAATTACATCATTGTTCCCTTTTTTGTTCCTGAGACTGCTATGCAGGAGCAGTCCACCGTTTTACCACTTGATGGTGCCAAATGTTTTACACAATCAAAGCTAAAAACACTTTAAAACCAGGTCATCTTTTGAAAAACAGTTGAGGTTGACGCTTGAATTGTATTTACTTTTAATGTGAAACATACATTTATCATTTGATATCAGGGCTATTTGAAGATTAGGCATTTTGATTTACTTACTGTAACTTCGGCACTGAAAATTGTTTTTAAGTGTGTATATCTTGAGTATATCTTATGTGTGTGTGTGTGTATCTTCAATATCAGCACAATCTGCCATTGACTCCTCTGGCCTCCCCCTCTCTGATGCCAAGCTACTTGGTGTTTACATCCTCTAGGTGAGGACAGCTAGGCATGTACAAATCTCCAGCGTGCTCCTTTTCCCCATACACATCCCTGACAGTGTGTCTACTCCACAGGCATCTCCTTTCCCAACTCAGCACCATGTCCTCACCATTTGCAACACTCTCGTTTTTGTTTGAGGCCAGGATAAAATTAGCTGAGCTGAGCAGTTTGACTCAGCAGTGAAATGTGACTGACTCACAGCCCTTGGCTTAGCATCACCATGAGCAGAATTTGGCAATAGCAAGCACAAGATTTTTTAGGGGGCTCTTAGCTTTGGTTAGCACAGAGAATTTAGGCCAAATTGATTTGATATTTAGGACAGTGACCTATGATAGTGCTTAGCAGGAGCTCAGCATCAGGAGAGGAACAATAATTAGAAAGGATATGGGTGGAGATCTGTGCTTGTTCCTTGGGACTTGGGTGTAGTGAAAGACAGTGGGGTGAGATAAGGCCATGGTATGTACTTGTGCTAATGAGCCTGCAGGCAGAATTTGCAGGCAAGTTGCGTAGTGTGGCTGACTTTGGAGAAGTTACAGGAAGGAGACTGCCCAGGTGCTGCTGCTCCTAACCTTTTGCACATACCATTTTTTTAGGGCACAGAAGAAGGACCTCTTACTGGCTTGCTCTGCTCCAGGGTGGACATGAACAACATGCTGTACATTTACAAACTCCCCTTGAATACTCATTTCCCTAAGGGAAATGAAGTTAATTATGAACCTGCAGTGAGCATTTTGTGTAGGTCTCCTTTACAGTCCACAGGGATGGGCTGTATGCTTAACAAAGTCTATGGGTACCTTCTGAGAGTATGGAAGAGGGAGAAAATTGTGCATCAAGGTAGATTTGCAAAGGGAAACTGAAAGTTATGATAAATGCAGGATGAAAAAGTGTAAGGAGGGAAACTGGAGAAGGCACCTGTCTCAAGGACACCTTGAAGATGTCAGGAAGCCATTTAGCTTACACCGAGGTGCAAGCCAAGGTGTTGAGTGGGCACCATTCCATGCACTTGGGCAATTAACTACCAGTCCTATGAAAGATGCCTCGTGACAGTACTGCAGTTGGGCAAAGGGATTTAGCTACACTTTCTGACATCTGTGCTGTGGTAGAAGTGTCTCAGCCATGCCTCTGCAGTCATCTTCACTCCTGATTAATTTCTGATCTCCTGGTTAACTTCTGATCAGAGTGGGATGTTGGTGTCAAAACTATATTCAAAAATGCCAATAACTTATACAATTTGTAGAGCATTTGCAAAACATGTTTGTATAATAATCTCATTACTATTATGCATGGCATCTACCTGCTGTTTTTGTGTTTTTAAACTGATTCTCAAAAGTCTAACTGAATCATATTAAAGAGCACCTGTCCTCAGCCAGGGGTCCAACCCAAGAACTTGAATACACAAGCCTATTAGAGCACAATTAGAATCAATGTGAAATCACACTGCTGCTTCCCCAGCTCCAACATGCTCACAAAGCATTTTTCAAGGCAGGTTTTTCCTGGAAAACAGTTCATGCTTCCAGCTGCTCATTTCCAGTTTTTCGTCTGTTGTGCTGAAAAGAGCACATAGTAATTAAAAGTTCAATTTACACTATTCTATTGAAAGAACATTTGTCTGTTCTGTGGCAAGACCTCAACTGTGACTACCGTTCTATTCAATTCTCACTTTTAGCACCCACCTGTTTAGCTGGGATGGGCCCCTGGTTTCAGCCTAGCACTTCTGACACGCCCTGACATGTAAACTTGCATTCCCAGCTAATAAACAGAGCTGTCCTAATCTTAGGTCACCTACAGTGGGAAGGATTTATTAGCATACATTGCCTCACCACAGTGGCACATACAGTTCAATACAGCATTGTTGCCAGTGCTGCTGCTTAAATGTGTGTGAAAATTAATGTATGAGCCTACTGCAATCAGATGAACATGACTGAAAATTGCTAATACTTAACAGGATTCAAATTATATACATATATAAAATGTACATAGCCACATATACTTAAATATAATAACTAATACTGCAACTTTTAATAATGCATATGTGTTTGTATAGGTATTTATATATCCTGTTTTTTATATATATATATATACTGTTTTACATAACCATCCAAGCAAAACAAATCACTCAGTTGAAAAGTTTGGCTATACATATATGTCCACAAGGTCAATAAGGAGGCTGAATTTTGTTCTGATGAGTTAACTTACTAGTGTGGGTGGAGAAAATGGCAAGCAAGGAATTTTCCTTGTGGAAAATCTTTAATTTTTAGTTTTTAGTTCTCAAGGTGCATAAGAAGTCAGTGGATGGGTGAAAGTGGAACATTTTGAAACATTTAACAAGTGGGGTTTGACAACTGGTTGAATAGAGAAGAATACCAGAATTGTGAAAAAGGCCTGGGAAGGACCCAAGCCCTCTCCCAGCTGGGCATGTATCAGTAGTTTACTTACTGGTATTTAGAAGGAAGATTCTTTCCTCTTGCCAGAATATTTAGCTTCTGCCTGGTGCATAGTTTCTTGCAACTCTTTTGCAAACAATAATCAAGAGGGTTCTTCACTGCTGGAGATAGTAGACTAAAATAGAAAGAGTAACTGCTATAATTAGAGCTATTCCTCAGATTATTATATTGAGGAGATAGGACATAGCTATATATAGGCTTATAAAGTGAAACAAAAATCTATTTGAGGAAACATGGAGTAGCAAATAATGTAAAAAAAAAAAATTGCATCAGAACTAATTTTATTTTCCAGAAGGAAGAAAAAAAGTTAATCAAGAAGAAATGGAAACAATCTCCTAGATTCTAGAGTCTCTTCACCCTGTCTTGCAACCTACTGAGATATCAATTCAGTAGAGACTAACTAGGATTCAAGAATGAGACCTCTGTGTTTCAGTGTAACTTTCAAAGAACTTTCACTTCCTTACTCACTAGCAGTCAAAAAAGTCAATCATGCATGAAAAATGGTAAAGCCATTATAAATTTCCATATTTTTCCAGATATTCAGGACTTTGTGTGTGTCTCATCTATGTTTTGTACAGTACCACCTATCAAAAAAAAAAAAAAAAAAAAAAAAAAAAAAAAAAAGGAGAACTGGAAAAGGACCAGAGAGCAGCAATAAGAACAGTCAAAGTATTGGAAGAATTTCTGCTGTGTGAGCAGCTCACAGGGTAAGGCTCTTTAGCTTGGAAAAGACATGTTGGATGAGGGAGAACAGGGAGAATTTTACATAATGTTATATAGAGCAGGGGGCACATGAGTCTCACAACATGGAGGCAGTGGGCAGGGGCTGACAGCTCACTATCTCTTCCTATACAGTGCATATTGGATTCTAGTGGTAATTCCAAATTCAAAAAAATACTGATTCAGGTAATGTGTTCTAGCTTTGCACCTCCCTTGCGGTGGGATATTGTGATTTATGAAAATTTGTGTTTGTTCAAAAGTTATTGGGAAATTTCATTTAAAAACACCTACAAGGCAAACAAAACACAAAAATACCACTTCTTCCCCAGTAGACCCTGCAGAGTCTCCAAGCTGTAACACTGCTCAAGTTTTGTCTGATCCAGCATAGCTGCTGTCACAAGCTCCCAAGGACCAGATATTTATTCAGGAACCCTATTGTGAGCTACTAGGAGAACACTACAGTGTCTGGGAGATCAGAAATATGCCTCAGAGTGGCTGTTCCCACACTGTTCCCTCTGTCTCCTAACATTCACAGTCTGGGGTGAAATATTTGACACTTCCAACCTAAAGGTAGAAAGGGACTGAAAATCTGATAGAGAAATGACATGTGAATGCCCAAGAACTGGAAGCCAATATGTTGCCCTCTGGTAGCAAAACAGAGGATATTTATGATCAGTGGAGAGATCAGTTTACTAAAAGGTAAGTGGTCTGTTGTGGGTGTGCGAGGGAGAGATAATGAAAAAAATGCATTTGTGAGACTGAAAGAAGTATTTATCATCTACAATCTCAGTCTGGCTATTAACACACTTTTTTTTTTTTTTTTTTTTTTTTTTTTCCTGCTGAATACCTTTTTTTTCTGCTGAAAACCACACTACTTTTGCTTTAGTCCCAAATGGGAGTTATCAGCTTGAGATCATAATGCCTAGAAGAAAATATTTACTGTTTTATGGTGAAATTGCATTCACCTCATTAAGTGAATGTTTCCATGCAATAAGTCAGCCATCTGTCTTATTGTCTCTCAGGTCAATCTAGTAATAATCTTTAAAAATTATATAAAAGTCCATATTAAAAATGCATTCAGATAGAAATTTGCATGCTTAGTGTCTGACAGCATTCCACAAAGTCAAACTGCTGTCACCTTCTTGCTGAAAGCAGTATGTCCAAACATGCTAAAACTTTGAACTATGACTTTGTAACTTTGGTCTCAGCCTCTGTAATACCTACAGCAATGTTTCAACTAAATTAGTTCTAACTAGTTAGATTGATAAAGCATGATGCAAAAAGATCGCTGTTTGTGAGTAGTATCATTTACCTAAAAATATTATTTTATACATAATATCTGACCATATCAGTCTTAAAAAAAAAAAAACAACTATCTACCAAGACAATTTTTAGAATAAATAATGGAATGCTTTGTAATTTTCTTTCTCAACTTTAAAAAATGCTGGGCCATTTTCAGCTGGCCTTGACTCTTATGCTTGTTTATTCCTAGTTGGTACTACACAGCCTTTAAAACCTTTCCTGGCTCCTACGAGTCCCTCTAGAAAGATCCTGATTATTCAGGGTGAATTGGATTGGGACTTATTTACATTCCAAGGGAGGTAATGCTAACTTCAACTACCTTTGAACTCATGGACAATAAAATGGAGAGTATGCATCAGGCTAAACTCTATTTTGAAAATGTTATTATAGCCCATTATTTCACAAAAATCTTTCAAAGATGTGTGCTGTGATCACTCACTTTTCAAGCAGTTCCTGGCCCTTTAATATAGGAGTTTGGGTAGCATTCTTCTAACACATAAGCCTGATGCTAGGCTCCCAAATACATGGCATCTTTTAAAAAATACCTCACTTCCATCAAATCCACTGAGATTGGTCATATGGTGACCCTACTCCATTTCAGTGCCTTTCTGAACAGCACTCTGGTAACTACGTGTAGTCAAATTTAATTTTCTGTTCATGAGAAAAGAGCACAATATTCTTATTCAGTGAAATTGCTGCATTTTTTCCGTTTCATTACATGAAACACATCTCATAAAAATGCCTTAATTTGATTTATAATAATGAATATGCTTGATGTGCTGTTCTTCTCCAAGGTAATTTTTAACTTTTGTTAACTCCTGCACAAATTCCTTAAATGCCTGGTCACAGAAGAGCATGTCCTACAATATTACTTAAATATGATGTAAACCACTAACACACAATAAATGTAATGCCACGTCTCTTAACCCAGTCCCTTTTCTGTCATGGTGGGCTAAGCAGGAATGAATGTGAGAGATTTAGTAAAATGAACTGCTTTGTCTCCTAAGGCTTCATATATTTGCCAATATAACCAGACTCAATAAGAAAGCTTTTCATGCATTTAGTTACATCAACCTATATATGGAATATATAATAATAATATATTTATATGGAATATATAGAATAATGTAACTACATACAGAAGAAGGGCTTTGTAAGGGAACTCTTACCTTACTGGTTTTAGCATCTATCTAGGTAAGGAGACAGACTTTGGTGAACTGCATGGCCTAAACAAAATGATAAACTGAATGATAAAAACATACACTTAAGCTTAGCAGAAGTGCAGTAACTTGAAACTATTTTAACAAATCCTTAGAATTTGATATCCTTTTAAAACAGCTTTTTTAACTATTAAAAGATACCCAAAACATCACAAGTCTGAAATATTTTAAGCTAGACCATTTACAGAATAAATCCAATCAAGAGTTATTTACAACAAATGAGTAGATCCATGGCTTTTTTATTGTGCATAACTGTGATGATTTAAAGTTAAGCTTCACTTTTTAATATAGACAAATTCAAGTCAACAACCATCTTCCAGAACCTTGTTCTTATCTTAAAGGAGGTAGACAATCATTATATAAAAGGGCAATTACTAAAGCAAAGAAATACATTTGCACATTGGAATGCAGATAATTCAGTGCCAAAGAATGCCATTGAGATAAGCAAATTAGCCAAAGAGTAATAGTAAAAAAGCCCTAGAGGTGTACATGAAAATAGGCAGTTAAATTATTTCACCACAGTTCTTTTGTTCTGCAGCATGACAAACAAGTAAGGAATGAATAATGCTATTGGTTTGCTGTTATTATCTACCTATAGATGAGAAGATGTCACAGAATAACAGAATGGGTCAGATTGGAAGGGACCACAATGGATCATCTGGTCCAACCTCTCTGCTAAAGCAGGGTCATCCCAGAGCATATGGCACAGGACAGTGACCAGATGGGTCTTGAATATCTCCAGTGGGGGAGACTCTACAGCCTCTCTGGGCAACCTGTTCCAGTGCATGGCCACCTGCACAGTGAAGAAATTCTTCCTCATATTCAAGTGGAAGTTCCTACGAGTCTGTTTTTGCCCGTTACCTCCTGTCCCATTGCTTGACACCACCAAAAGCCTGGTTCCAGCATCTTGGCACCCTCCCTTCAGAAACTGACAGACATTGATGATGTGCCCTCTGTGTCATCTCTTCTTGAGGCTGAACAGGCCCAGCTCCCTCAGCCTGTCCTTGTAAGAGAGATGCTCCAGTCCCTTAATCACCATTGCTGCCCTCCGCTGGACCTGCTCCAGGAGCTCCGTGTCTCTCCTGTCCTGAGCAGCCCAGAAGTGGACACAGCACTCCAGATGTGCCTCAGCAGGGCTGAGCAGAGGGGCAGGATCATCTCCCTTGACCTGCTGGGAATGCTCTGCTTAATGTACCCAGGATACCACTGACCTTCTTGGCCACATGGGAAGAGTGCTGGCTCATGGACAGCTTGTTTTCCATCAGGAGCCCCAGGTCCTTATCCACAGAGCGGCTTTCCAGCAGTTTCATTCCCAGCCTGTACAGGTGTCTGGGGTTATTCCTCCCCAGGTGCAGGATTCTGCATTTTCCAGTGTTGGATTTCAGATGGTTAAATATACATATATATAATTTTATATATGATTACATTATAACATAAATCATTACATATATACTTGAAAAAAAATAAGAGAGCAAAAACTTTCATACCATAGTAATATGTTCATGCATACACATAATAAACTGAATCACATAAATGTATTTTCCTAAATTCTGTGTCTTAACTTAGGAAATATATGTTGGCTGAATTCACAGCAGGCAGAGAAACTCTATGCCAAAGGATGCACTTTTGTTCATACTCATTATGAAAAAAACCCCCAAAAAAGCCAACTTAGTACTGTTACCTTTATGCAGATTGACAGGACTGGTTCCCATAACTTCTTCAGTAGCAGGAGTGGGATGTGCAGAGTTCTGCTATGAATTGGCTGGACCTATGGCTCAGGGGGAGCCACCACCCTAGACAGCAAGTCCAGGGTGCTGGGACCTGCTGAAGTTCCCATGCACACACCCCACACTTACCGCTCAAACTGCTGGAGAAAATGGCAGCTCAGGACAGGCTGCAATGACCACAGCTCACATTCAGCCACTTTTTTCTGAGAACTCATCTGACAGGCAGTCAGGTGAATGAACAGATGCAGCAGAGACAGCTGCTCTGCTTATCCACCATCAGGCTGACAAGGGGTCCCCACAAAGGTTGATTTTTTATGAAGTACAATTCTGACAGCCATGTTTAGTTCTTGAATGCCCCTTAGTGGGAGAGTAAAAGTCAGCCTTTGTCTATCCTGTGCCCTTTTACAGCTACAGGAGAGATAATATCATTACAATAATTTCTAAGGTTCAAAGCCATAAAAGAGTTAACTCAAGATTACAATACATAAATAAATGATAGCTAAATGGAGGCTCAATGTTGCCTGAAATCTGAATAATCTGTTTGTTAAAAATAGCATCAAAAGGGGAGTGGTGACACAGAGTTGTAAAGGAAGTTGCTTGTTGTAAAGGAATTTGAGAAAAAGGCAACAACAGACACCGAAGGTCTGAAACATTGAAGGTTTTATTGGAAAGCTCTGTTGAACTAAAGTTTGCTTGATTTGGCAAAGGTTTGTCACTAAGCTGTTTATTATTAGCTCTGACTTGTCCATCACCTCATAAAAGTCAGATGAAATTAAAATGAAGCCATGTATTTGAAAGTATTTTTTAATAAGTAATAAACATATGGTCAAACTAAAGGTTAAAATAGACATCGTTTGAAAATAAGAAAGTTAAAATCAAGAAGAGGGGAGAGCTGGGGAGAGATACCCAGAGCAGGCTGGGGCAGAGGGAAACTGGTGCCACACCATAATGCCCCTGCAGATGTGTCCTTCCCACCACTCCCTCTCCCAGACACCATTTTCTACTCCATGAAGTGTTCTGGGGTGATGTACCAATGACTGGAGCCTGCCATTACTGTTATTTGCCAAGGTATGAGTTAAAAGAAGAGAATCTATGAGGCAGTTCTTAGGCAGGAAGGGGCTGGACGGTCAGGGACAAGAACCAGCCATGCTCCTGCCCCAGTAGATGAAGGCAGCAGTGCCCTGGGTGCCAGGCCCGGGCACTGGAATGATGCTTTATCCACCAGACTGTGCTGTTGCAAGCATGACTTGGGAAGCCACGCTTCCTGAGGATCATCAAAATCCTCTGTCAGCTGGCTTCAGCCTCAGGGCCATCCTCAGCAGCCAGCAGGTGCATACAGATTCCTTCACAAAAACTAAACAAAAAACCACTCCAGCTCCATGGTCCTCTCACCCCCCAAAAAAACCCCAAGGAAAAAACAAAAAAAACCCCAACAAACCCAAAACAAAACCAAACACCCAAAAAACAGGCTCAGAGGTAACTTTTTAGATGCATCATGCACATGCTAAACAAAAAAATCACAAAAATCAAAATGAGGAGTGTAGAAGTGTACAATTATCAGCAGGGAAATCTCTACAGGCTCCTATTTAATCACACAGCACTGCCTTTCAAGCTTAACTGGTATTGTAATTTTATTTTGATTTGCTGCACTTTTTCTCTTACCTACTTGGAGTTTTGAGAGACTGTCCAACAGTTCTTTAGTATAAAAGAGAACAAAAGAGAAACCATAATTTACAAAATAAAATGGGATTGATGAAATAGAAGGCAGACAAAAGTGGGTAACGGGCACCTAAAATGGCATTTCATTTTGAAAGAAATATTTCTAGAGAAGTAGTAGTATTTATTTATGTCCAAGTAGGTCAAGGAGGCAAGGTCTGGGCCAGCATAGAACATGGATTTGGATGCATACAACACTCTTAGAGGATCACAAAAACAAATCTCAGCTTCAGATTATATCAGAATTCCAGTAGGAGAAGTATTAAGGAAGAGGAAAACAGCCTGGGAAAGGACATGATCGTGAAAGCACCCAGGAGAGTAAGAGGACAAGCTAGGTGGAAACTAGGTTGAGGCAAAAACATTGCTCAGAACAGGTGGGAAAAAAAAGTAGATGATGGTGAGAACAGCACACAAAGGGGAGACATTTGCACCACTTCACAACTTTGCAAACCCCTATCTTACCTATCAGTGTCTCACCCATGGAAGAGTGTGTTCTACGGTCAAGTAGGATGGAAGAGGACATATCCCTCCCATTCTCATTAGATCACTGCTGGGATCCACTACAACATTATCCCTGCCTAGGAAATTTCAATTAAAAGAAAATGACCTAAAAATACTACGACAGAGCTCAACATCCTCTCTGACAGTAAGTAAAACCAGGTATCTGGGGAAGGATGCAAAATACTGAAAACAAATACTACCATCTACTACTTTTCAGACTTCCAAATATTTTTGACTCAAAAGACTTTCTGAGCCAAACAGGGTATTCTATACATTAAGTGACCTGCCACCACTCTCTCTCCTGTAATTGCCCCCAATTTTCATGTCAGCCCTCAGCATTCACAATATCCTTTGTCAGAAGATTTCAGTAGTCTTTTATTTTTCATCAAGATTTACTTTTTTTTTTTTTTTTTTTTACAGATCCCCTCTGGTCACTACTTTGTCTTTCCTGTATCCCTNNTTAGTTTTTTTTTTTTTATCAAAATTTTCTTTTTTTTTTTTTTTTTGTTACAGATCCCATCTGGTCACTACTTTGTATTTCCTGTATCACTCAGAGACCTTTGGTGCAAACATGATAACCAATATCCATCAGCCATATCATTCCATGCAAAGAACCTACCTCTATTTTGTTGCTGTCCAAAACTCATTTATATGATCACTCTCAACTCTACAGTCCTGGATACCTCAAGTTTGTTTATTACCCCACTGCTTACCTTTTTCTTTACATAATTTGCAAATATGTTCAAGAGCAAAACCAAAACACAGATCTCTGCAGACTTCAAGTAGCATCCTCCCTCCCTTCATGGCAAAAGCTATTTACTGCAATCAATTTGTATGTTCTGACCATACTATGCCCACCTTGTCCATGCAAGATCCTCCTTCTTAGCCCATGTCTAGGTTTGAGACTATTACAAGGAATTACAGAAATTGCTGACCTGCCAATAAACATTGTGATTGCCAAGTCGAAACTCCTTCATAAAAGCTGTACTGAGCTTTTAGAAGCATTAACAGCTTCATGTGGTTGCTAATTCTAATTCAGTATTTCACATATCCCATAGTGCTTCATTTCACTGCTCAAGCCAAACTACTAAGCAAATCATGATGAGAGCCCTCAAAAGCACAGTTCAATCAGCTGAAGAGGAGCATCTAAAGAGTACAATTCTCTATCTGTAACCTCTGTGAAGCACATTATTCCTATTTACTTGGGGAAACACCATGTTTAAAATCAAAGTCTGCTGTCTGTCTTTTGTCAAACAGTCTGAGATTGCAAGTGAGAAGTTAGCCTTTAACTTCAGTTTCAGCTCTAGGGCTATCGATTTCTTTGGCCTGTGGACTACCCTTCCCTTGCTGCACACTGCACGCTGGAATTCCTGCAGATAAGGAACCTCTGGTATGATGTCCTTGACATTTTGTTGCAAATCTTGACTGTTTTGGAGGGGGTTGGGGAGAGGGCTGAAAGGTTCGTCCTCCACCAGGGGCACCAAGCACAGGCCTCAAGATTTTTGCTGCGTATTTCTCGGCAGGGAATTGTTTTCCAGCTTTATTCTCTACAGAAACGAAGCGTAGGTACTGGTGATACCTTGTATGCCTGTTCACGAATGTGCAACTTCATAATTAGGTATAGTCTTTAAAAATCCCCAACACATCAGACAACACATTCCATCAATATTGACAGCTCACCTAGTAAGAAAACATAGTTCTTTTCCAGAGAAAAGAGGCACCTGCTTCAATTAATGGGTTACCTATTTCAAGTTTACAGCTACAGACTGCTTTCTCTAAAACCCTTTGAAAGTGATAAAGCTTTAGGAAGTCACAATAAAAAGGGAATGGGAAAATTGGATTCCAGCAATTTTCTCCTCATTTTGTGTTCGGTTATTTTAAGCTAATGTTTCAACATTTCATGAGAAGGTAAAATTCTGTGTTGCATATTAAGATGCTTTTAAAAGTGAAAGCAGTAGCCAGAAACGACACCACATGACAGGGAGTATTTTACATTAAAATATTCACCACAGTAAACTAGCTTTTTACCTCTGCTTTCATTTTCAGTGTTAAAGTAGCTATAAAGACTGAAGTGAATGTAATACAGGGTTTGAGAACACAAGATTCTGAATTATAAATTATTTAGTGTGACTTTTTTTTAAGATTATATAAATATTATAAAAAGTATTACTGATTTAAGCAAGACCCCTTGGAGATTGTCAGCTATCCTTCATGCATAGAACTGCTTAAAGAAAGAGTTAAACATTCAGGCAATTTCATTTTTCTTTTTCAAAACTTTATTAGGTAGACATTACTGGATGACATTGTAAAACCCCCTGTGTGCAAGTGAACGAACTCTACAATGTATGTCTCCCCGCAATTAATCAAATCCACTGTCCCCTCGCCCCCATTTCTGAATATTGATTCTAAGCCAGGTAGAGTGCATTCAAATGCTACTTTACATTCTTCCATTTCATGGTGGGGAAGCATTTTCTCAGTCTGTTGCTAACAGGGGCTTGGGATGTCAGTGTAAGTGAAAGGAATGCCTTTAAAGGAAACAAAGTACCATAAGTTTTGTCTTACGAAATTCAGTCTCTTATGAACACCAGATTCATTGCAGAGTCTTTTAAAAATTAAACTGCCTACAGTGATTGTATTTAGCAAAGTGAAGCAATACAGAGACATACCTACTACTGAATACTAGTGAGGTAACATTTTGAAAATAAAACTGTTAAAAAATTCACTTACTTTCGAAAGGTCCTGTCCAGCAGGACAAACATTGGCAGAACACCCTCCCTTGTATCCATGCATGTACATGTGCATATACAACCTGTGTCTACTATAGCTTTTTAAAGAACAAGATTTTAGTTATACATTCATCAGGACAAATTTAAAGACAGACATTACTATGGTAGATTTAACAGAAGACTTCAATGAACCATCTTCTAGACCTCCTAAATGAAAAGGCACTCTGAAGAGGGTAGCAAGAAATAATCCTTAGAAAACATTGACATGAACTAAAGCAGCCACATAGGTAGCACACTCAACAGTGATTATTGGTATATATTTAAAATACCAACTTGAAGATGAATTATTTGTTAAATATTGCCCAAGACTACTGAATATTTTCATCAAGTTATTACAGCACGAAGACCATTGTTGCAATACTACGCAAAAAAGAAAATATAGTATCAGCTAAATCCAAGACAAAGATAATAGGGAAATCTTATCAGCATTTTGGTTGTGTGTCTGCTGGTTCAAGAAGAGAAAAAATTATTAATTTAAGGAAATAACTAGTACAAATAAACAGTAACTCACAAGGTTGAAGGAGTATTTTGATACATGGCATCTTCTATTCAATGGCTTATAGAAGGACAAATTTTTAATGCCTAAAAATGAGAGATCATGCTGAAATAGAAATCATTAAGATATGTAAGAGCGATAATTCACTTACAATTTTATTGCAGTATGGCCCTAAATCAAATTCCCTATCAACAAAACATTCAGATATGCAAGCTGAATCCTGACTAAACAGTCACAGTAGAGTTAATAGTAACACTGTGACAGCTGTATTACAAATTCATAACTCTAGGGTGGGAAAAAAGCTCCTCCTACAGTTCTGAAAACCTCAGAAATTTCAGAAAAAAGTTCAAAGGAATACTCTTCTTCATTTCTCCTTCTTTCCTTTACACATTCTTAGTGGAGGAAGTTGAACATAGTAAAACCATTTTATGATCATGAATCTGTAATAAATAGACCTTCTAAGAACCATTTTTCTTCTTACCCCCCACTAACTCAATTTCCTTCTGATAATTACCTTTTATACTTCATTTTTTTGACAGATAACTGCTGCCATAAATTCAAGAAATTCAAGGTAATTTTAGAGAAGTAGCTTATTCCTGACTTCAATAATAGATGGACAATAGTGACAATAACAAGCAGTTAGTATGAACCAGGAGGTCCTTTGGTAAATCTAGATCAGAAAGGACAAAATTCCACCGTCTTCTGGAAAAGGAAGTAAGAAGAAATAAACCCCACAACATCCACTTTGAAGCTATCAGAAGATGGCAAAATGAGTAATATGCTTTCCCAGATCACACCTCCTACCCTGCAGTGAAAGGCTGGGCAGAGATGCCAGAGCTGGGCCACCATCTTGATTGATGGTTTCGTCCACCCAGATACCCACCCCAGAGGAGTTAGCAACTTGTATTAACAGGGCATGTTAGTTCCAGCTGGATAACACTGAAGTGTTCTCAACCTGTTTTAGGTCCCAGCCTAATCACAGTGCACCTCCATGTGCCACATTCCTTGGTGCTTCCACCTCCAAGAATGAGTGCAAGCAAGGCACGAGTGAGCTCCCGAGCTGGCAGGAACAGCCACAACAGGCTGTGCTCTAACTGGACTTTGGCTGAATTCTCTTCTCCAAGAGGTTGCATTTCTTTCAGTGGTTGAAAACCCATGGCTTTTTATGTTGGAGGAGCCAAACTTACTTTAACAACAACTAAAGATGCATTTCTGCAGAAGTTTGAAGGAAGATGGGAGTCAGGGGGAGGGATGGGGACCAAGAACAAGTAAAAAAAAGTCAGGAATGAGATCATCAGAATTAAAATAAGCATGCCAGATTACTTTTATGATACGCTAAATTCTTCTGTAACCATAACATTTGTCAACTTTCTCAGCAAACCAATAATCAATACTTTGGCTTAACATAACTGTAGGAGTCCACAGAACAGGAATTCCCATATTGCTCTGCTGAGGGGTATGAACACCTTTCACTTGTTTCACACAATAAGGCACTTACACATTTAAAATTCCTCATTATACAAAGCACACTAAATACTGGAGTTCAAGTATTGATTTCATGGGCATTGCCTTCCTCCAGTTTTTATAAGTTCATAGTCATCCCATAAATACACTACAAAAAGTTCCAATCACTGATGCATCTAGCTTGTATGTTGCCCAAACACAGAACTAGAAATTGCTTTCTTAATGAATCCACAGTGTTTTGGCCAGCATCCTAGTTGTGCCAGAAGCCTGTACACTAAAAAGGATGTGATCTATTATCTCATTACCCTCACCCGTTACCACTCAAATTAAACCTATGTTAAAGGGAACCCTTTGCCCTAAAATAGACAAAACAAGAGACGGGAGCAAGGGAAGACTTCTCACTGAATTGGTATGGAATCAAGTTCAGCTTGGACACGCTCATCAGAGATCATTTTTTCTCTTTTTTAGCACTATTCTCATCTCTACCATAGTGACAAGAATTAACAAATACCCGAAAATGCTATTTTGTACTCAGATGGTTAGTTATGTAACGAAGATGACTGTGCTGTTTAAGTACATTTTTAAAAAAGCAAAATTATAAGCCTGGAAGAAAAATAGATTTCAGCATCTTGCTTTTAAGTAATGTAAATACAACAAAATTATTCTTTTGCTCATAGCTCAGCAAAGCATTAACAAAGCAACTTCTTCTGAGATCACATTTTACAGGTCCAATTTGATCTTCAGCCATTTTCACAAGTCAGTTTCAAATTACAAAATTTAGAAGGAGAAAGAGAGCATTACAAACAAAGTGTATAAGAATGGAAACATGGTAAACATTTTATTATGAGATGGTAAACAGTGAAATGTAAATCCACCCCTGTCCTTGCAATTTCTGAACACAAAGCAGCAGGATGCAACTTGATATGAAGAACCCTTAAGAGTGCATTTTTTATGCAAAAACACAGTCCATGAATAAAGACTGAATCCATCTGCTCATCCAGAGCTTGCATAAGGCATGAAGATGTTTTTTGACTGCATCCTAGTTTTATAGGACAGCTGAAGAGCTTCTCTGGATTCTGTAAATATATTTCCTTCTAAAAGTGAGGTAAATGTGGCGTTGTGTTAGTAACATCATGCTCAGTGATAGCAAGTTAAAAATTTCAAAAATACTGTTTTCAGTGTGACAGATTTTCAACAAGGTGAACACTGAATGGGGTTGGCATGCAACTATGTTTAAGATATGTGCAAAATTCATGTTTATGCTAAACAAATATTTTTACACAATAAGCTTCTCTTCTGACTTTGATCCATCCAAACCACTTCAGATTAATTTTTCATGTTTTGGTATGCCATATAAGCACCAAAAAAGGTTTTCTTTTGCACAATATGTGTATTTTAATAAATGCATCACCCTTATAACTATTGAGTTAGACAGATTTATAAATAAACAGCTGGAATTATGTTTCAAAATGTATGTATTTATTTTTTGCTATGGAGTAATTAAAACTTATTACACATTTTTATCTTTGAAATCAGAGCATGCACTCTAAGATCAGTTTTCATTTCCCTACCTTATGGCATTTGACTATTAGACCAAGAGAAGAGAAGCATCAGTCATTAACTGCCTAATAGGTGCAGTCTGTTTCTTACTGCAGAGAGAACATATGGTTCCTGAACTCTTATGCACAGAAAGGTCAGGAAAAATCAGAGGGGAAGCATCATCTGCAAGCAACTGCATTGGTTAGTTTTATTACAAAAATGTTTTGGGGTGTTGAGTACTGCTCAAGCTGTAACACCAGTGAAAACACTGCTTGTCTTTCAATCCAATCAAGGCTCATTTGGTTTTTGATGTAACAGTAGCTAAACTAAAGATAAACTACCAAATAGATCAGCAACACAACTTTTTAGAAGTTGTGTGTCCTCAAGTTTATGTGTTAAGTCCTAAAAATACTGACCAGCTGCAATTCCAATTCTTACAGTGTGCTGTGATTTGTTATACTGAAGAAAGCAGAATTTGAAGAAATGCTATTTAACACTGTCTTTGGATGTTGTTTCTAATTTTATTAGTGACTCAAAGCATTAAGGTTTCTTTATTATACTAAAAGCTAGTATCCCTCTCCTAACAATCTGCTCTAATGAAAATGTTGTTTGGAAATTCTTCCAAACTCCTTCCCTCTCCTGCACTTACTAAACACATTGGCATCATTCTCAAATGAGAGGAGTGGCTCCATAGAAGTCAGCACTTAGGAAGTGAACTAGGTTTTCAGTGGCTATCAACACACTTCCAGATGTTTTTATCAAAGTATTTGTGACCACATTCCACACTGGCATAAAAATAGTTTTCTCTGGTTTAATGGGGCTGTGACTGATGTCAGGAATGAAGCTGACTCACTGCAACTATAAGGCTTAAAAATTAAAACAAAGTAAGAAATTATCCAATAGTTTCCTCATGTAGGATTCTTTCCATCAGCAGAGATCTAATATAGATTATAATAGTAACAGCAATCTGTGGTTCTTATCCACAACGTGAACCTGCACAATTAGCATACCAAAAATTATGATGTAAGGTTTGCTCAAGAAATAAAATAACAGAACTAACTTAAAAAAAAATAATCTAAAAAACCAACCAAGAGTCTGCATGGCAAACTATTTGGCCATTGAATATTAAACAGTTTCTCAAATCTAACTAAGAAATCGTAAGAAATCATTCCATCACTGGTGAATTTGTATCCTCTGGGAAAATTACTGCCCCACCTACACACCATTTAACATCACACAAACTGTGACAGTCTTTGGAAGAGCAAAAAGCCTCTTGGCTAAAAAGAATACCTGATGGTGATCCAAAATGCTTTATAGTTAAAATTGGCAATAGTCCCTGCAAATTAGATTTTCTAATAAAGTAAAACTTGTACAATGAATAAATAGATGTAAATTACAAAACCCCCGAACACACCAGGAAGAGTTACAAAGTCAGCATTAGTAGCATCAAAACCAAACACAAAAATCTTCCCTTACACATTCACGCTGCCTCAAAGGAAGATAATAGATCACTCAAAGTGCACTGTACTTTAATGACACTGAGCAGGTAGGAATATGCTGTTTATTATAAGAGGCGGTGAGAACTGAAGACTCACTGACTTTTTGTGCAGAACTAAACCTGATGGGTCAGCTCAGCACAAAGCTACTCGGAATTGCTCTTCTGTCTCTTGCTTGTATTCTTACTCAGCCTATTACTCTCACTGGCTAACAGATTGACATAAGGAAAAGCACAATTATTTTCCAGTCACAAGCTCCTGGATAAACTCTGCACATATACCTAACTATGCTCCAAGATGCCACAGGACAGAAAATGATCCTGCTGCTGACACAGCTGAGTAGCCCTGGACCTTGACCCCATTAACAAAATACAACTAAATTCCACATATCTGGGAAAGGGAGAGTGGCCCCTGTGGGGTGGAGTGTCCAGCCAGCCCTGCCAGCAGGAGCAGGATGAGGCACACACAGACATGGCACCACAGGGAGGACCCCAGCCTGGACTACACACCTGCAAGCAGGACTTGAGCACACAGGCAAATCTGGCCCCAGGCAAGCTCCAAACAGAATGCAGAATGGTTTTAAACAGTGTAGAATGGATTGAAGCATTTCCTAGTCTGAACACAGGTACTGATGAGCAACAACTTTGCACAAGGATAAATAATCTTAAATATTAACTGTGGCGAAAGCAAACACAATGACCAATGATGATCACCATACAGTAGTGTGGAATCTGCCTTAGCAGGTTAATTTAGCTGCCTGATGAAGGTTTCTGCTAATGAAGATGGAGTAGAACAGCCTGATGGTTTCTTTAGAGTAATTACAAAAACCACAACACACTTACATAATTTCCTTACGAAGTTCATTCAGTTTCTTTCAAATAAATAAATTAATGCTTTTAAAACAAATTATGTGGCTTGATGTATATAAGGTTTGCTGTCATGAGTTGCTTAAAAGCTAATGTTTAACCAAATGAAGTTTGTACTGAACTGCTTCTCATGCTTGAGTAGGTTATGTTATATAATATTGGTAAAAACTGTATTTATGTACTTTTCAAATTGGAATATTTTTATACAGATGGAAAAAGACTTCCATGTCACTATTCTGCCTGGTTATTGAATGTTTATCTTGTTCTATAAAAAACCAAAAATTATTGTAATTCCTTTTTTTTCCCTACAGAAAAAGCACTATCAGACTCACTCATCCTTACAAGACCAAAGATGTCTCTTTTTGCTCTGTATAGAAAATGAAGAACCATTTCCCTTTAACCTAATCTGTTCTGATAAAATCAAAATGGCCCAGATGAAATGATAATGTAGGAGCCGAGTTGTATGTTTCTTTTCTCCATCCACAAGGACGTGGTTTCTGAGTGTAAGTGCAAATCTATTATCTTCCCTTTTATGTTCTTTATTCTAGCATCTTAGTTTCAGATCTTACTGAACTCTAGTTAAAAAATGAAAATGGCAAACATGACAGAGTGAAAACAGCTACAAAGACCATAAGAATATCTCACACATTTATACAGAACCAGGAAAAGAAAGGAAATTAATCCAATGTGTAGTTAATTACAGATAATCTCAAGTACTAAAATATTCTCGAGTGGAATAGTTTGACACCATGTTATAGACTGCATTGCAAACCCAAATCTATCTATATATACCTTGCTCTCTGAGGTCTGAAGGTTTTTCTAAATAATACAAAAATATCTTCATTATTTGACATTTAAAGAGAGGAATAAAAATCCCTGAGTAAGCCAAAGACAACTGATATGTATAGCCTCAGAAAACACACTCAAAACCAAGACCAATTTTAAGGCAGCTTCCAACTTCAGACAGAACACAAGTAGAAAACTGATGTGTCTCAGAAGAAAGTAAGTCTAATTAAAAGGTGGGTTTGCACTGACAACAGGCTTTGAATTTTATTTCTACATGTTATGGCTTCCCTTCTTAATTCATAAATCTTTGAAAAGTACTATTTCTACTGTTAGGAGAACAGGGTCAACATGTCCTTAAATTCAAATGGAAATATTAAATAGTTATTGACTACTACGGTGTGCTTGTACACGCTTTCAACAAGCAAAAAACCGCAAGAAAACAAAACCAGAAGCTGACAGAAAACAAGCATACTAGCCAACTATGGTAAGCTGATATTTGTGTTTCCAGGTAAACAAAAGTCATCAGCTTCTTCCACTTAGGCTTCGAAGTCAAAGTATCTTGTAACAGTATTATGTTGGTGGGGCAGAATACTATTTGCTTAAAAATTACAACGGGATTCAGATTTAACAACAATTTTCAAAGAAAGTGGTAGAAAGTACAGCCTCTTAAATGATTCGTTACTTGAGAGCCTAAATTTTGAAGTCTGTAGACTCTTAAGGACATTTCTCATCTTCCTGTTTCCCCCTTTCCCTATATATACATAAACATATACATAAATATATGTGTATCTTCAACCACACACTGAAAAAAAAAGTACCTTCACAGTACAAATCTCATCTTCTTTTCTTTAAGATTAGCTTGTATTTCTACAGTATAAAGTAGATAATTTTCTTATTCTGTTCCTTTCTTTGTTGTTTCAGTGTTGTCTAAACAAATTGATTCTAGTTTTTTCTTTTAAGTTATATTTGTATGATAAATCTGGATTAAAATTAAAAGTGTAAAAATTCTCAGTAGCCGATTCTTCATGCTGATTTACATTGCTGTTGTGGTGATACACTGAGCAAGAGGATTGGTAGCAAACAGTGGAACTTAAGGAAAAAAAATCAAGGATAGCTATTCTCTTCAGAACTGTCAGAATTCTGGAAGCAGAAAGTAAGAATGAAGTGGACTCCTAAGAATTTATGATCATTCCCCTTACCCTGGATTCACAGATTTTCCTCATGAGACATCAGTGGATACTCGAAGACCTACGTAGTATTAACCTACTCAAAGGAACAAACAAACAAAATGCGCTATTTAGGTTATAAAATTTCATCAAGTCAATCTTCACACAAGTAGTGTGTAGCATGTGTATAATATTCCAAGTCAGAATAAAAGAGCAGGTTTCCAGCTTCCCTGAAAACACATGTCAGGGATATCCTGGGACAGTTTAGGCCACTGACATGTCTTGTTATCTAAACCCCTCAAATTTTTTCTGTAATGTGAGAATTTAAAAATGAAGTCCTGTTGTAACAAATCTTGTCACACCCCCTGCCATTAATATTAATAGACTGTCATAAATAAATTACTGAAGTGAAACCAATCACCATATTCTTAAATCTCACGGTGCTTCAGTACTAAGGGTATTTCCCTCTGAGGCACTGCAGTTTGGCGGTGGCAATGTGCACTCCACTAGCAGGAGGGCTCAGAAGATAACCAGCTGTCGAGCTCTGGCAGGTGATGGGGTTTTGGTATGCTGAACAGAATGCTGTGTGATGGAAGTTATTTACAGAAGTCGTTTTTAATACCAAAAGTAGTATGCTCAGTATACAGTAAGAGTCTGAACACTTCTAAGCATTTCCCCTGTAAAGGCCAACACTGAAGTTAAATGAGCACATGTTAGCAGTTAAATGCTTTCTTCACAGGCCAAATCGGTAGTAGAGTTGTGGCTACAATACAGACTCGGATTGTCTGGTTCAGAAATTTAGACTCAAAAAACCCCCTCCAAAATAATAACTAAAAAAAAAAAACAAAAAAAAAAACCAAAACCAAAAACATTTAAAAAGCAGCAGTCAGGGGGGCCCATCTTGTTCAGAGTGCACCAGAGCAAAGAGGCTTTCTGGTCTGCAGTAGTGTTTTCAGCTGAGGGAAGATGGCAGGAGAGCCCCCATTCTTCTTCCAGGGCGGTGGCTTTGATGCTGTAACCAGCACTGTATTGCTCTGTTGCACAAAACACGGATAGCCCTTGCAGGACCAGCTCAGTTCCAGCCAGTAATGTCCATCCTCACCAGGGCATACCTGTCCGTGACCTTTTCCTCTGCTTTTTACAAAGGCAATAGATAGGAAACACAAATAAACCTGCCAAAAGAAGGAAACATGAAAAACACCATAATTAAATGCAATCCTTTGTGCATGTATTATGTTCTTTAGATATATGTGTTTGGATGGATCTTTTCATGTCTCAGGAGAATTTAGACCAGGCATTTGGACAAACAGAAAAAAAATACTAGCCTGCAACAAAAAGAATCTTTGATAATGAGTTAAGCTATGCCTATTCTTTCTGTTGCAACAAATTCCTGCTAATCCTCCACCCATCTCTGGCAAATTAATTTCTGAACCATGCTGTTTGGTATAAGGTACAAACATAAAGCTTTTAAAGCACTCTGGAAATTCCTAGATCTAAATTCAAAGCTGATGTAACTTAACTAGTTTTCAATTAGATTCATATGCAGTAGAGACAGCACGCTATAGTTTTACTTTTTATTTATTTTTACAAATTTCCTCATCTATTGTGAGCTAACACCAAATGTTTATCCTTGAATAATACCGAATGTGTACCCTTGCCTGGACAGGGAACTATTTATTCTTAAAAGTCTTTTAAGAGGAAGAAAGCTGTAAAAACACACACAAAAAATAACTATATCACATTTATTCAGATGAAAAATAATTTGTCAAGTAGTTTGTACTCTCTCAAAACCAAATGAGAAGGATCTTCCCCTTTCTCTTGCCACCAGCTGACTGAAATTGACAAAGCTTTTCTTTTCAGACATCACTACAATAACAACATAGAACAAAAGACTGCTACAATCACAGGGTTCTTGCTTTGCTCAACAGCCTTATAAATGGTGCAGCATGGCTTTCAGCTATGTAACAGATTAACAGTGGTTGGTAGCAAATATTGCTCCAATTACCTCAAAACCAAAACTTTTCTATAGATAATCAATATTTTTTGAACTGGTCATACTGCTACCCTTGACTGTATCTTATCCAGCCAAGCCTCGGATGAGACTTCAATGGTATTCTGATTATTATTTCAAATATTGTTACTATATTACTGCAAAACCCTCTTAATTTTTAGTTTATAAAAAAAGTGGGGTTTTTTCCGCACCGTAGATTATACCAGATTGCAGATCAAAATAAGATTTACTGGCATTAAGAACTCTTTATTATTTAAAATTTTGGCATAAAAATGTTGCTGAATAGAATAACTATTTAAGATAGACATCGCTCACTCTCTTCAGTGAAGATGGTCAGTCTAAATACAGAAATTGACAACAATATTCCTTATTTGGCCAGACGTAGTCTAGAAAAGCTGTAATAATATTTTGGTTATAGGTTGATTGGTTATTCACGATCTTATTAATATAACTATCCTGGTGTATTTTGGCTTTATTATATCAAAATAAAGGAGCCACATCCCAATATACCTCAGGGCTAGGCATGCATTGCAAATTTTCAGTGGAGTAAGCAGTTTGATGTAGAGTTATGAAGCAGCATGATCCCTGAATGACATACTGCTGCCAACATAAAGAGTGGATATGCACTCGCATGAGCAAAATTATACCTTGTTGTCACAGCTAATCTCCTTTCTGTGGGAAAACTCAGCTAAGCCAGGCAAAGAGCAGCTTTTCTAAAATATGTGTCCATGTTAACACAACCACATTATCAGAGCTTTGATACTGTCATCAAATGAGTTTACCAGTTTTTGTGATGGAATACAATTTGGCAGCCTTTGCACTGGATCATATTTTGAGACTGACTCATCCCAAATTACTTTGCTGCTGTTGCATCTTCAAGCTGGAGAGTTCTTGGGACTAGGCCTTAGATACCCAAAGATCTTGTCATACACATGGCCAAGGTAAAAAAATTTTGATTCAGTGGGGTGATTAAAGGCTGGGTCCAAGTCAGTCAGCCCCCAGGA
This sequence comes from Chaetops frenatus, assembly GCA_013400775.1. Taxonomy (NCBI): domain Eukaryota; kingdom Metazoa; phylum Chordata; class Aves; order Passeriformes; family Picathartidae; genus Chaetops; species Chaetops frenatus. Next base: position 975,599 of record VZTR01009155.1, read on the forward strand.
TTATGTTTCAGTTACTCTGGACTTTTTGCGAGTTTATCTACACCAGTTAAAGATGTTCGTCTGGACAACCAAATAAATGGGAACAAAAATAAAGTTAATTAGCAGAAATTAAAAAAAAAAAAAAAATCCTAGAGACTTTTTTTTTAGAAAAAAGTCATTTGTTTAATACTAAAACAGTATCTGTGAAATCCATACTTTGTCTCCATGTCTTTGATACGGTATATAGAGAAAGTTACTGCATAATCAGGATTAGATTCATTCACATATGTAACTCTTACCTATTACAACAGCTACGGCTCCCAGTGCCAGTCCCAGAACCAATATTAGGGGTGTAATGAGTAGTTTTCCAGCTGAAATGCAAAATTCATTAAATAGTTCAAAGAAGGAATTTTTATTTCCTTTCCATCAATTCATAATTATTTCAATATCAGAAAATATTTTTATCTATTATTTTTGAAGTAATTTACCTCTACAATTAGAATTCCTATTTGTAATTTCATTCTACAAATTCAGCCAGGAGCTATCACCACGCTGTCAGCTCCCTACACACATTTCTCTCTGCCCTCTTCACCCACCACAACTCTCTGAGCACAGCTTATTTCATACATTAACAGCTTGCATTTATTTCTGTTTCCATTCTGAAATGCCTCAAGCATTGACAGGAATGTGATAGCTATAAAGCTACTATAATCTGGCTTCTCTGGAATCCTGCTGCATAGCAACCAGCCTGGAAAGCTGCCAAGCAAACTAGCATCTTGGAAAGTTTAGGTTAGCTCAAGGTGATGAGACCATCACCTCTAAATACGCTTCTACTCGCTTTAAAAGGCCACAGTGAAGTGCTAATGTACAGCTGTGATTTAGGTCTAAGTCAAACCACAGCCAAGTCTATTTTGGACCTACATTTATACGGATATGTTGTGGCTCCTACGTGAGTAGGGCAGTGATGTTGAGCAGCATACTTGCTAGAGCATAATACCAAGAACAGATTGATGCCTTAAGTTTTCTTCTGTTCTGCTTTAGTGTGTAGCTCTTAGCTTCATATTAAGTGTTACTAAGTTCTCTTCACAGGGTAGTTAGACACAACAATTCTCTCCCGCCCAAGATTCAAGGACAATTGTTCCGAACTTCAGGCCCAAAAGAATAAACAATGTAAAAAAGAGGAGGGCAAGCAAAGAGGATGGAACTTCATAATTCAAAGTTATTAATTGGACAGTTAACCTCAATATGCAAATGGAACATAACTTATAGAAGTGTGAAACCCCGTGACCAAAGCCCTTTTTGCATCCATCTTGAGGCCCATCCTGGCAGGGCTGCAGCCAGGCTCTTGTATTGCCAGGGAGTGGCCTTTGAAGGCCTTTCAGTGAACACCTGCTTTATTCCTCCAATTTTGTCTAGCCTCTGTTCCAGGTCAAACTGATAAGGCATCAAGATAAAGAATGCTCATATTCTTTCTTTCTGATGAATTCATGATTTGTAGAAGTTCACAGAGTAAAGGCAGGGATCTTGCTGAAAAAGTGAATTTGAAACTGAACTAGAACCCAAGTTATCTTCCTTGCATTGCACGCTTCCAATGGGAGAATCTCCCTGGCTCTGTTGGCTGAGCAGTTGGGTCAAAGACATCACTTATCTGAGCTGTTTGAAAATGCAGGAGGGCAGGCATTTTTACTGATATACCAGCAGTCTGATCAGGGACTTGAAATTCTGCAGTTCACTAAATTAGGTATGTGTTTGAAAGATCACCTCTAGAATGGGAGAAAAATTGAGTTTGTTACCTCTCTCTTCCCTGCCCTTCCCTCCCTCAAGTCACCCATATCAGATTTCTGTAAGTGGATTACTTCATTCAATAATGATGTAAACCTTTCCATAACCTGAGACACTAATTTGTGTAGTCTAAAGGAAAAATGAGATATTTTGGAAATATTTACAGCAGTTAAATGAACTAGCCCTTTTGATAGCTTTTAAATTTCATGGGAGTGTTGTGGGTGGGAAACATTAATTCCTAGAAGAAAAAAAATTGGCAAATATTTGTATTACTCTAGTTGCTAGGCATCCTAATGGCATACCTTCCTGGGACTACACTGTGCTGTGCTCTATACACACAGAACTTGTCAAATACATTATTCAAGTGTAGACAGAAGAATGAATGTAAAGTGATGGAAAAACCTCAAGAACGGTTCAAAAATAAGAAATTAAAAACATTATAAAACATTACCAGAGCCTTCAACAATTTCAAGTAAAGCTTATAAAAGATTTAGGGTTTAAGGTATGAACTCCTTATGTTGTTAATAGCCATGTAATTAGAACACTAGAAAATTATGATGTTTAGCACCAAAATTATTAAAAACTTAAAATTACTGAGCTGGTGACTGAGTATGCAGAACCAGAGTCTATGGAAAGGGCTAAGCTAGCCTCTGATTGGAATAACTTCTTTTCAGACACAAAGAACAGTTCTTGAGATAATTCAAGAACTCGTTTACTTACATTTCACAAACTGAGAGGTGAAATAAAGTATGAATAGTGCCTTTCCCTCTGCCTGTGAATATGAAGTTATGAGTATTGTGTAGTTCCAAGATCTTATAGAATATAATGACTTTTCATCATCATGAGACTGTATCTTCTTTTGCTTATTAATGCATTATTTCTAAAGACCAAATTTCAAAACAAATACTTTTTCTCCTTATATATCTGTCATATTTAAATGCTTAGTATTTCTTTACCATTGTAAACTAAAACTAACAAACACCACATGGTGAATAAGGCTTGCAAATGTTGCCATCAGGAAGAGTAGAAACAGTAACAATCACTGGCAAAGCAGCAGGTATGTGCGATTTGCTCCAATAATTTGTATCTGTATCGTATGAAACAATTACAAAATGCTTAGTTTTACATGTCAGAATTGAAAACTACTTTATAACTGATTCCAGTTTGACAAACATTGTTCACCATAGTGCAAAGGACTATGAGGCTCTTAATCATAGAGAGGGAATCATGACACACCAAGAAATGTCACTGAGACTAAGGATGTTTGCTGCAGGCACTAAACTGCTGAAAGATCCACTGTCCTGCGTCTGTTAGCTCCGAGACCGATAGCACAGAGAGCAAATGTAACATCTGCCTCAGAGCTGAACAAAATCTTGGGTCATTAGCCCATGTGGTGATCTCAGCAGTAGGTTATGACAGCCAGTTTGCTGTTGTCCAAAGCTAGTTTTTAAGGATAACTTAACAAGAAGCGATTGAAACAACTGCACTCAAATTAATGGTAAACAATTTCTCTACTGGGTGGCCCAGCATGAAGATGCAGACATTTGTGGAAGTATAATAACCGTATCTGCAGGTGTCTCAGAGGGGCTGCCTTATTTGAGATACAGAGAACCATTTTTCTGCAAAATAATCAAGTATTTCAGGAAACATGAGGGACTACTTTTCCCTTGCATAACTTCGGGTTTAGTTACAGGTTTTAGGGTAATTTTTAGGGTAATATATACAAGCTGCCATATATCCCTGGAGAATTCTTTGCCACACAAAAAATTAATAAACTAGTTTTAGAAAAAAAATTTAATCACTAGCATATGAGAAATACTAAATCTTTAGTCTGAATATCATTATTGTTTAAGCAGAGACAATAAAAGTGTCTATTTACAAATCAAAACAGCAATATCTATGTAGACATAAGGTCTGATAAAAGTAGGCATTTCTTTTTAAAGAATCTTATCAAGTGTGTAAAGACAACTTCTTACAAGTTAGACCAACTAAAATGTGAAGTGGCTAATGAAGGTTGGATCACAGAATTGCATGCTGCCTTCTGTGAAGTTTAAAGCCATGCTTATATGAAGTGAACCTGGTGCTCTTCTTGGGACAGGAGTACATGTCAGTCAGATCTGAAAACATCCTGCCTTCAGAATCCTACATAAAATCCTGGTTACCATGTAAAAAAATCATTTGCTTTAATAGCTTCATTACATGCTGTATCTTGTTACAGATCCATGAAGTACCTAGCAATTGATTTTGAATACAATTCATCAACTGAATCCAGCTGGTATTCCAGTGGCATCTTAAGTACACTTAAGACAGTTGAACATGCTTTTCCTTCCTGTATACTTTCTCACTGACTCCAGTTATAACCAAACATTCTGCCTTCAACAATTTAGCCGAACAATTACAATGAGAATGAAATCTCTAAGTCTTCTGTGATGGAAGAATAAAAGTAATTTCGCTTGACTGTACTGGTCACAGGACAGTTTCTCTAAATACCATGCTGGCTAAAAAAGGGAGAGAAAAGGCAGATATTACTTCTGCTCTCAGGTTTTCTTTCTCCCCGTGATTACTATTACCTTTACACAACAGCTGGTTTATTAAGAAAAGTATGTTTAAATTTAAGCTGCCATAAATACCATTCCCTTATTTTTACTGCATTTGTGACTCTATGCACTTGCTTCTCAACAGAAACCATGACAGCATGCCAGCTTGCTGTGCAGTGATCTTTCTACATGCTCCACCTAGCCAGATTTTAGAAACAACCCAAAAAACCTTCACTCCACACGGATACAAAACCACATTTACTTAAGTATTTCTTCTCCATAGCAATAAAGTAAAAAGTCATACAAAACCCACAGGTATCTAGCAACACCTCACCAGTCTTGCACAGATAGTCAAGATAACATTCCTTTAATTTCCTCTACTCAGCTAACTAGCAGAGGCATTTTCTACACAAAATCCAACCTTTGTTTCTTCTACATTTTAGAAACATGTAGTAGGTTATGCTTTTAATGGCCTCTCTCCTACCATCTCTTCTGCTGACCTTCAGAACAGAACCAAAACCCACGTTTCTGCAGTAACACCTATTGATGATAATGCTCCTTCTCCTGCCTGGTTAAGTATTTACATATTTATATTTACAGTTCTAGCTACTGGGACCTCCCTGAGCATAAGTGTGATTCCTAACTGGAATTCAACATCCTTGGGTTTTAAATTTGACCTTAAGTGATTAAGACTAGTAAGGTTTGGCTTAACCCATAAAACACAAACAAACAAAACAAAACACAAAATAATATCAAGTATCATGACAAAGTAGATTCTGATGGAGGGTCCATAAAAGAAAGATATGAAAAGGTCAGCAAGCTATTATTATTTACTGAATTTCATGATAACAAAAGTAGCCAATGGAATTATTCGGAATTAATAATAAAAAAACCCCAAACACCAGGACTTTCTCCATACAACACACAGTGAAATCCTAGAGCCTCTACCAGAAATGTTGTGGAAACCAAAATTTAAGAACTGGTAAAACTAGTGAAGTATACATCCACTGATGGTTATAAAGGAAAGGTTCAGATACAAATCTTAACTGAGGAAGTGTCTAAAGCAATGATTATCGGAAACAAACTGGGAGTGACATCTTATTTCTAGCTGACCATTGCTGGGGACAGACTCAATAGGCAGACCTTTATACAAGCCCAATAAACAGCCACAGAAAAATTCTGTTGAATTCTGTTTTACAAAGACAGATTATCCTAGCAAATTTCCAGCATTGAAAATGGCAGAATCCACAAACAAACTGTATCGCTGTTTGGGATTATACCTTCTTCAAAAGGTCAGGAAAAAGGTCAGAAGGTACAATCTTACAGCATCTTTTTAAAAACTGATGTGAAAACCCACACGTGCACTTGTGTGGAAAAAAGTACAAAAATCCAGACTGGCTCACACATGTAAGTCATAGCCAAAATCTACTGCAATGGAAGAAGAGCTGTGAGCTCATATCCCAAATTCAAATCTGATGAAAATTTCTGATGATTTTAATTTTTTATTTTCATGTGTGAGTTCTGTTAGGTCTCTGGAGTATTTTGGTAGTTACTCAGAAAGTGTATCAGGATCAATAGTAAAATCTAGAGCTGTAGAGATAACAGAGATTTAAGATCATAAGTACTGATGAAGAATTCTCTTAATTATTGTCAACTTAAGTGTTAACAAGCAATTGTAAAAATGTGGGCAATTACTACATGTGCTGGCTGATTCAGGTACCTATGTCTCTATTCAGATGATGATCATTCTTGTGAGAAATCACATCACATATGACAGAGGGAGTTTTAGAGAGAAATTTTTAACAGAAAACCCTAGGAGAAATGTCATCTGAGGCTTTGAGCTTTGCTAATCTTTCTTGGTTTATTAATTAATGCAAATCACAAGTACATCTGCAAATAGGAGATGAAAATAAAAATATCTTCTATGTTCTCTACATGTGATCTTGTAAATATGAGCATATGCATATTTACCATGAAGCTTTAATATCCAAGGCCAGGCTGAACAGGGCTGAGCAACCTGATCTAGTTGAAAGATGTACCTGCTCATTGCAGGCGGCCTTTAAAGGTCCCTCTCAGCCCAAACTATTCTATGATTCTAATAAGGTTACCCATGATTCTGCATGTGAGCAGAATTGACTTGGTAATGTCTCCAAGTACAATCTGTTGCTACAGCAGAGACTAATTACACCAAATATAGCGAGATCTATTTAAAAATAGCTTATATTGTTTGCCATTGTGGCTATTACTAAAAGCTCTTCTGAAATCTTACTAAGTGCTTTGAAACAGTTCTTGAAGTTTAAGCCTAAATTTATTAGTGAATGGTTATACTCACATGCCCTAATAATGCCAGCATTGTCTTTCATCTAGACTAGATCTCATGTGTTGAAATTTATCTCTACAAAATGTATCAGAGTAGGCACCTCCAATCATTTTCAATTTTCACCCCCTTTCTAGTTATTTCTCTATCTTTAAATCACTTCTCTCTAAGGTTGTTACTAAAGCCTAGCTAGCTGCTGAGGTCAAACTAATGGGCTTAGATGACAGATTGTCTGTCCCTTGTTTAACAAGCATTCCAGGTTTGCAAATCTCCCACAACTTTGCAGAGGAGCAAGATTGGTGTTTTTATTACCAGGTCTATGAGTTTGTGTGTCAATTCTTACATTACTCTGGAAACCACCCAGTTTTCTTACTGGAACATGTCTGGCTCAGGAGTAATGTTTTCATCTCAGTTCTGCTTTTTCCCACATGTTCCATCTCTTGCCTTTACCCCTACAATCAAGCTCAAAGCATTTCCTCATTCCAGATGAACTACAAGTCATCTCCAATTTTTATGCCTTAATTCAAAGAGTTCATTTCTCCTTGATAGGTTCACAGTTTTTTGACAGTTAACACATCCATTTCCTGTAACATTATAGGTCGCCTTACACACTGTAAACTCACCACGGTGACTGAACTTCGCATATATGTAAGACACTATACAATGTAAGAGTCTACTTTATTATCTTGTGCTTCTATAGTTTGAAACAGATATGTATCTGGCTCAAAACCAAATTATGAGTGCCTTTTTGTTTAATAAAAAACATCTTTGGCATCATACTTTTGTGAGCAAAATTAATGCATATAAGTTGTATTTTGCTTCAAGCTGGGTTTTATCTGAACTAAAGTTAACAGTTAAAATAGTGTGCTTCTATTTATATAGGAAAATTTGAGTTTTTCAACTCAGATCAGGTTCAAATGCAAAAAATCACTTTATTCAGACTTACACAGAGGTTAATTTAAATAAGGTTCCTCCTCTGACCTATTTCTCCAATATACCTTCAGAATAATGAACACAGCCAGCAACATTCATAATGTCTGCACTTTTCCAGTCTGCTTATGTATTATTAAAAAAATTAGGAAACAAGCTATCAGAAGAGGACACAATACTTAGTTATACACAGTCCATCTAAAAAGGGGGGGGGCAAGTGCCATATATTTAAATATACTTAATAAGCCATCTTTTGAATAACTGAAAAACAAGTTGCCCGTCCAATCCTTTAAAGTGCTAGTTTTAATTTAACTATAATTGCCCTATCCCCCCAATCACTTCATTGTGCAGCTCTCCACAAGGAGCATTAATCCACTCACCACAGACAGAGCCTCGCACTAATCTCCTTAAATGTGGTCTCTCGGGGAGGTAGCGGTATTTGCATCCAAAGATACTGAGGTTTGACGTGTGATCTCCAAAGAAGCGGAGCTGGCGGTATCTCTCCCCACAACGGTAACAGAAATTAGTGTTACACTGTGAACAGGTCATGTGGTCACATCCTTCAGTTCTCTGGATGTGGATCTGTACGAGCAGAAGGAAAAAAGAAATATTATTTTTCTCGCCCTTCCTAAACACAAAAAAACAGGCACTACCCAGGGCAGTTCATGTGCCAGATGAGAAGAAGCTGAAAGCAACCCCCTGCTAAGTCAGTATTTCAACTAATTAATACTGCAGCTGGCTTAAGACAATAATTATTTTCTGAGGTATGTTTCAGAGCATTAAATGTGAGTTCTGTTGTTTCCAGATTCCCATTTTCTACATAATCCTCCTATTTTGTTTAAACACTCTTCATATCAGATCAGAATTGTTGCCCTTATGGAAATTTTGGTTTTATTGCTGAAGTAAATATGTTAGCACCAAACTTTATTAAAAATAAAAGCGACACAGTGAATATAGTTATGAACTCTGTTTGACCCCTCCACAGATGGGCTTCCCTCTTAGGCCACCTGTGGCTTCACTCCCTTTTCCATCACAAATTGATTTGGCATTTTGTAATAAATACCAGAAAGACACTGCTGTTAAAGTGCCTGATTTGAGAACTATGGATGTTTTATTCTTCCTTAAAAAAAAAAAAAAAAAAAAAAAAAAAAANAACAAAAAATTACACCAAGCTTTCATGATGCCCACAGCACAGCATGAAGCAGGACTGCCTGGGTTCTACAGTCATCTTTCTACTGATTGCTTGCATTAATAGTCCCCCATCCTGAATTCCAAGACCACATTCCACAGTGGAATGGTAGATAGCCTAATAATTGAGGTTGAAAGTGATGCTTGGGGGTCATCTATTTTAACCCCTAACTCCAAGCTGGGATGACTGCAGCCAGATCAGATTGCTCCAGGTCTCATCCCACTAGATTTAAAAAAATTTCCAAGCATGGGTATGTCACAGCCTCTTTGAGCAATCTGTACCATGCTTCACCATCCTCCCTGGGAACATCCATTACAACCAATTAGAGTTCCACTCGTTGAAACTTGCAACAGATAAATCGATACCTCCTGAAGCTCCTATACTTACCTACACAGATTTATTTTGCAGGGAGATACAGGCAAAGACATGGCATGAGCACTCAGTGGCCCCGCAAGCACCAGAGACACTAAAGCTCAGTGACCTCAAGAAGCTCGTAATTCCGACTTTCTTGAGAAGGTCAAATGCATTTGTTCTTTGCTGCTGATCAGGGATGATCTGGGGTGATCACCTTGCTTGCCCAAACATCTACTGAAACCAGCACTTTATACATGTAACAAAGTGATGCTTTCCATCAGCAACACTCCCGGTAAAAGAGCTACAAAGGCAACAGTAATTCCAGATATACTTGCCAGCATCCCTGTGCCATGGTAGTGATCTCAGGATTTGCATTTCTACACTTTCAAATGCTGCTTTTATACAAGAGGGGAAAGACATTCACAACAGAGAGAACTAGGCTATTAAAAAGAATTGCTTTCTAGTGGGCAAGTATTCTAGTAGACTGAAAATTTGTCTGACCAAGCAAACATCCCCCTCTACCCCAACGAATTCTGTTGTATTACAGGTGTCCTGTTTTCCAGAAGCACCTGTAAAAACACCATTGCTGATGAGCTTTATAAACCACTTGACTTCAAAACTTTCACAGTTAAGCACTGACAGCAGGCAAAGCGGAAAGGGAAGTCTACCCAATATTATACCAACTTAAGCATAACTTAAGATATATACTATTTTTTTTTTCTCTAAAAGGGACACTACCTTGTCAGTTTGACTTCTTACTTCTCAGGTTACACGTGAAAAAAATTGTTGACCCCACTTAGGGAGCCATTGTTTATTTAATGTAATTGCTTAGATTAACTTGAATAGAAATAATGGAATTTTAATAGTGACTTAATGTATTTTAATAAATTGACTTAAAAATTTAATTCCAATTAATTTTTCAGGGGACAAACTAAGACAGCAACTATACAGACTTGTAATTTAAAAGGTAACTTTCCTCATCTGCTGATTCCATCTTAAAAATGTAAATGAGGGAACTAGATCTTGTGACTAATGAGAATTAGCTGGTTGCTTCATTTTCTTTTTGAATCAAGACTGCTGAATTCTCCTCTCTCTTCTCTAATTTACCAACCCAATTAAGTTACCATTCACCTTCATCGTAATTCTGTAGAATCCTGGAACCTATCAAAATCCTAGATGCAAACCAAAACTACTTCACATTTCAAAAATAAATTAATTTTTATTGGTATTAAGAACTTGAAGGAAATGCTAGCAATAGCCTTTTATGTTCTACCATTCATATATTTCAGAAATACTCACCACTTAGAAACTGCCTGCCATCCTTGTACCCATGCTTTCCTGGAAGCCTTCCAGCTCCAGTCATGGATTACTCCTGAATCATTTGTCAATCTACTTGTTCCTGCCCTAAATTCTCCAGACATACTGTCCTCTTGAAACATGAAAGAAGTTGATAAGGATTTATTTTCTTGCAGACAAATACTGCAATTACATGCACTTCATGATGCTTCTTCAAAAAGCAAACCATAAAAATATTTTAGGCAATACTCATCTGTACATATAACTGTCTTCAAATGCTGCAAATCTGGAACAACTGGTTGTACTCGCCTATACCTTATTATTGCAAAAACTTTCCTTTTTTCCAGTGAGGAAAGACTTGATTAAAAAAGGAAGTAAAAACCACCACAAACCTTAGATGCAGGGCTCAGACTCCCTATCACGTGCTTTGCAGACTGACAATGCCAGGTGAACTTTGTATCATTTGGTCAGGCTGCTTTCAAGCCCAAGACATGACATCTCACCAGATCAGCTTCATCTCTGGTTCACAAGGACATGCCTCCGTACCCTCCAGATAATCCAGTGACAGAGATGGATTACAAATCTATAGGTTGAGAAAGCCATCGCTGACGGCTCAGGTATCATGAGTGTTCCTGTTCCACTGACAGCACACAAGAGGCAGCTGGGGGAACGCGCAGTGCCAGGAATGCCGCTGGCTATGGGAAGCTGTGGCTGTGCAGAGCCCAGTGCTGTGTGACTGCAGGCTCCCCTGCAGCACGGCCATGGTGGAGGGGGCACTGTGACAGCATGGTGACTGCGAGCCCAGTTTCTGCCTCCATGCATTCAATCAAAGCTACAGGCTTCATCCTGCACCCACGGCCTGTTCAAAAACAAAGATGTACACTCACCTTACAGAGGAAGGTCTCACCATCCAGAAACCCAAGAATGGCTCCCAGAACAACAGGGGTGAAAACTACACACCAAGGGCAAATACATCCAGTTCTGAGTCTTAAGTAGACAACTGAAGTAGCCCAGTGGCTATTTCAGACCTTCATTTTACCCGCTCTACATGTTAGATGCCCCCTCATAAAAATCTTCTAGGGAAATCACTGCCAAGAGTTCTGAGAATGACTGGACATATCTCCTCCACCCCTGAAGAAAACCTGCACAGCTTTATCCCTCTGTATACAAATAAAGACTCCCCTCCCTCCAGAGAATGAGAATTAATTTGCAGAATGCTTCCAAAAAGTATGCCCAGAATTATTTGGTAACACTTATACGAATCAGAACAGATAAGAAGTACACACTTCTTTATTTGCATTGACATGCTTATTCACTTAAATTTCTGCTGCTGCTCAAAGCCTTCTAAGCTAGAGTTGCTATGTGGTGTTTCCTTAGACAGCGTTGCTTTTGAAATTTGTGGTAAAATTAACACCAACATGGAGCATTTCATTGGTTTGCTGTACTGTAAAAACACCTGTGGAAACAAAAGCATTTTGTTGCAAACATACCAAGAAATTGAAAAAATAACCCCCTAAAACAGTGCTAGGGAAAGACAATGTTATGGATTTTGGCAAATAGCATCCAGTGATGTAGCAATTTTGCACTTATTAGCCAACTTACTCTAGAACAAGACCAGCACTTTTTGGACAAGTTTTGTTGAGAAAAATGGTACTATACTGAGTCTATACTGACTTTCAAAACAGTGTATAGTAAATTTGGAAAAAGCTCTATTAAAAAAAGAAGATGATTTTAATTTAAGATACAGTTTAAAAAAGCAGCATTTTTCCATGTTCCCACACTGACACACAGTCACAACACCAATCTACAATTAAGTATTTGGACAGTGTGCAACATTTTTATTATCTTATCTAAATACATCTTAGAGAGTCCAGGTAAATATAAGCTATTCCCATTAGATGCGCTAAAGCTGTACCCAACTACAGGAAAAAGTAATCAAGTTTAAGCTTATCTAACAGTCCCTGCTAATATTCACATGACAAAGGATTATGTTCTTCCAAATCACTTACCCAAACCACTGAAATACTCGTGAATATTTGCCTGAGGATCTGCCTCTGTATACACATACCCCCTAAGTGCATTTTGATTTTCTCACCTACATGCCAAGACAAGATAATGCATTTGACTTCTCTGTGGTACAGATAAAAAGAGACTGTGTGTATATATATCTGTGTGTATAAATTATTATCTCCAGAAGCTATCTGCAAAATATGGTCACAGTTTACACTATAATCAGTATCATACTTCGGAAGTTACCAGTAATTTCACAAATTACTTCAGTAAAGAAATTGTACCTCTACTTAAGTTTCTACCTTTTATTTCCATTCATTTCAGTTTTAGTGTAAAGATGAACTACTAATATATTTAGACACAATTCAACATTGACTTTCCCTCAATCTGTTTTCCAATTTTGGCTGCTACAAATTTTCAACCAAAATATGAAAGAGGTTAAAAACAAAGTATGTTTTTCACCTGAAACACTGCCTCTGTGGACCTAGAACATGGATAAATCAAATAGTACATTACAAATTATTTTCTGTCACTCTTTATTTTATTTGGAGATAGGATTATAATCAGATTCAATGTTACTTTAGAAACAGGTTTTGGAGGGAGGGATGAATGGGAGAACGAGGCAGAGAAGTATTAGATCTAATCCCCCTGACTTCAAATTGTTAACTGTCAGAACACTTATCCCCATGTGCCCAAACGTCTACTAAAGATTTGATGAAGAACTGTTTAAGATGTATTTTTTTGAACTACTCAAAGATGTATTTTTTGAACTAACTGCTGGCTAAGTGGTATTTTTGATTATTTGCAGGATACAGATTTGATTTAAAAATAGTGTGTTGAGAGAAACACTTTGGAGATTGTAGGCCGGAAGAACTTTTTTCACCTCTGAAAAAAAAAAGTATCAAGAGTTGAGGTAGCAACACAGTTTAATAAAAGGCTTGAATTCCCTCTTCATTTTTCACTTACAGTGCCACATTACCAGGAAAGACTCTTCTTCTGTCCTAGTTTTTTAAGTTTCCATACTGCCTCCCACCATGTAGGAGGTTTTATTTTCCTTTGATTAAGAAACCTCAAGTATTTTTTAAATTAGCAGCCAAACTCATGCAAGTTCATGCCTCAGAATTAGTAACAAGCCATGTAAGTTTTAAGTGTCCAGCCTTTTCTTTTGAAGATGGTGGAAAGAGTCCAATGTTTAAATGTGGCATTTTAAATTTTAACTTATCCGAGCTAAACGTTAGACTTAGCAGTTTTAGTTCCTTTCTCTTCCCACCTATCAGCCTTCTTTCCACTCCTGTTTTTCCATATTCATATTTTCTTGCTTGGTCCACTTTCTTAATTTTTTGGACAATTTATTTCAGGTTACATCATTCCTATTGTCATAAAATCTAAACCTGGACACAAGTCAAACAATGAAAATCAAAACACATACTTCTTCCCACTCTAAAAGGAACACAGTATTTTACTTTAGGACTTCCCAGAAAGTGAACATTTTTAGAACTGACTCAAACATATCAACTCTTACTAAAAGGCAAGCTACAAAAACTCTGTTAAAAGGTCACATGCGTGCAGGAGGAAGGGTAAACAACTAGCTGCTGATTTCAGAGCTTTCCAATTTTGCTCAGTGTTTTGAAATCTTTCAATTTCAAGCTGTGGCATCACAGGCATTTCTTTCTCAAAGAACAAAACATGATACTTAGTAAACTGATGAACATTTTCTTATTTGCACAGTGTAAGGCTCAAAGTGTGACATATACTTTGTATGTTTATAACTAAATCTTCCCATTCAATATTCATTTTGTTCAAAACAGTCCAGCTCTGACTTACTACTCTGTTGGTAGCTGTGAAAAAATTAGTGAACAAATTTAAGAGCAGCCTTCATTAAGGGCAACTGGGGCAAAGGTGTGCAGGGCTGTTGCATCTTATTTGTGTAGTGGGAAATACTTCTCATCTTGGAAGGGACAAAGGACATTTTTAGGGTGTGGAACTGCATTTCAGTGTTGAAAATTAATAAGGAGAAAGACTTCAGAGAATCATATGAGTTGGAAAAGACTTCTGAGATCATCGACTCCAACTCCAACCTTTGATCACCACCTTGTCAGCTGACCATGGCACTGTCACATCCAGTCACTTCTTCAACTCCTCCAGGGCTGATGACTCCATCACCTCCCTGGCAGCCCATTCCAATGTTTAACAACCCTTTCTGCAAGGAAATTCCTCCTGATGTCCAGCCTGAACCTTCCCTGGTGCAGCTTGATGCTGTGGCCTCTTGTCCTGTCACTGGTTGCCTGGGAAAGAGGCCAACCCTCACCTGGCTACAGCCTCCTTTCAAGTGGTTGTAGAGAATGAGAAGGTTCCCCCGAGCCCCCTTCTCTCCAGGCTAAAAAGGAGGCTTAGGAGGGACCTCAGCCCCATCAGCCACTGCCCACAGGACTTGAGCTCCAGACCCTTCACCAGCTCCATTGCCCTTCTCTGGACTTGCTGCAGCAGCTCAATGTCCTCGTGAAGTGAAGGGCCCAGAACTGGACACTGCACTCGAGCTGTGGCCTGTGAAGTCCCACTCTGAGGTACAGCTTGTGAAGAACTAATATTCAATCCTACAAAACCTACAGTTTTGCCAAGTCTTAGTTGCCCTTAGTTGACTTGTTGACAGAGTATTTCCAGTCTTACTCAGACCTTGAATACACTCAAACTCTCTGGAAAACCTGACAAAGGGCACTGTATTTCCCTAAAGCTTTCCATTTTTTAAAGCTCTATTTTAGTATTAATTTATTCTGTAATTAACCCAAACATTTCTATGATTCTAAGCATACACCAAAGCCCCCTCTTAACAATTTCCATAATGTTTCTTTTACATGCAGACATTCTGCAGAATCAGGGCAGGACCCAGCCAAAAAAAAAAAAAACCAAAAAAAAACCAAAAACCTGACCTGTTTTTCTCAATGGGTCAAAGACAAGAAACTGCACAGCAAGTGTGAATTTCATTCCCAATGCTGAGCAGAAACTATAAATATTTATTTTAAATGTATATTTGAATAGTTTGAAGCCACTACCTGCAAGCCAAGGGAGAGCAGCTCACCTTGCATTTTGGACACTTCTGGGCATTCCTCTGCCCGTGTTCGATTTCGTTGGCCCAGTGACGTAACAGCTTGTCTCCCTTCTTGTATTCTTTGCAGTTAACACCTTCATGCCAGGGAGAGTGGCACTTGAAACACCAGACAAATTGGCAAGATGGACACTGGATCTGTACAAATGAGAAAACACCACACATTTGCAAGCTGGGTGCTGATACAACTAGAAAGCCTGTTTTAAAACCACTGCTCTTCAATTAAGAGAGCAGTTGCCCAGCAAAGATCTAACATCTTTTGGAGGCTCTGTTTTAAAAACACAAGAAGTTGTGGAAGCTAGATTATTCTTTTCCTTTTTAAACAAGAGAAAAAACAGAAGTAATTGCTAAAGCCGGGAAAGGCCTCTGTCAAATGAAGCACAAGTAGCTTGGTTTAATCACAGGCACTTCTTCCCAAAGTGATTGTGTGGCTCAACTGACAAAGACAGAATCCTGAAAGCTTATTCAGTTGCCTCCAATACATTTGTGAAAACACCTAAAATATAGCTGACAGTTTTCAGTGCAGCAGATCTGTCTTTTTCTAGGAATAAACTGCACTGCCAAGGCTATTACAGAAAGTACTTGGTCTTCTTAAGGGGCTCTACAGAACTCAGCATGGGTTACAAAGCTTATATTAGAAATGGTCCTGGGAAAAGGGGCCATAAGCAAGGTTCTCATCCAAGAGCCACAACTAACAACGGGAAGTCAGGCACCTCCTTTGGCTCTTGATTGCATCAAGGCAAGCTGGGGCTGTGCCAAACAGCCCACTTGCTACAGACCACACCTAATGGCAAAACCCACAAGCCATATTCAGATTGAGAAAGGATCTATTCTTTCCACTCCCTCGTGATGTCAAACAGGTACCACTGTCATCACGTCTTCTTCCACAGCCTGTTTTTTTTTTTTTTTTTTTTTCTTAAAAAGGAAGNAGCGAAGGCAGCTGCTGTGTTTGCAGGAGTAATAAATAGAGGCACATTGCAGCTGCTTATCTGACGAAAGACAGGCCTCCAACCTGGATCATGACTCAGGAAAGCAAGAACAAGAAGCCACATTTGACTCAGGCACATCCAGGCTTCTGCAACATGTTCACTTCTGCTGTGTTTGGCAGCAAAACATCTCAGTCAGAAGGATGACAACATCTCAGCCTCTCAAGTGACTGCTGAGCTCTGTCCACCATCTCCAGCTGCAGTCCATGTCTGGTACTGCCCTGGCTTTGTACCCAGCAAATGGATGGGACTGAGGAATTCAACTAGCCAAACCAAGGGTTTTTGGTTATATCTGTGTCCAGACTTGGTTCACCACTAAACCACAGGCACATCAGTGCTGACCATGCATGGTGTGGGTGTGCTTCTCAGGAAACCACATCCTAGAGTGTAGTCACATGTGAAGTCCCCAAAACATATTTCTCAAGTTCTCACTTGCACCAGCTGCTGTGCCCTCCTGTTGAGTCATGACAACTGGTGTTATGCTTCCTTGACTACAATTAAGAGTCCAAAGTAGGTGCTCTGATCTCCCTTACATATTTTGCTGGGGCTAGCCAAAATCATTAACATGTGCAATCACTACAACTTGTTTGAAGAGAAACAACACATTAGGACTGAAACGTGGATTACAAACATAATTTTTTACCTGAAAACTCATCCAAGGCCATGATGAAGTATAAAACAAAAGCAATACAAAATATAACTGGTGCCCTTTTTCAAATTTAACGAGCCAGTGGCCAAGATGCTGAATCAATGGAAATATACTAACTTACATCTCTGCTTTCCAGACAAATTCTCCTAATAAAACCAGTTTAACAGAAAGGAAATTTCCTTCTCTGAGGAATCTTAATAATTATATATATATATCGCTACTAACCAAATTAACACAGAACTGATCAATGTTTCCACAATACTTTAAAAATCAATATGCATAAGACAGTCATCTAACTTATCCTAACCCATATCTCCATATCTTTCTTTTTCCTTTTTCTCCCCCACTGCCTCCCAGCATTGAATTTATGTCTTTCAACAACATGTCACAGTGTCCTACTGCTGGGAAGAGAAATTATAGCAAGCATCATATTGTAGTGCTCAGTGTTTGTTATGCCTCAGCCAAAGATGGAGCTTGTAGCCACAAATAAGTGTTCTACAACCTGAAAACTTCTATCAGTTGCAGTATTCAGATATTTGAGACAGAACACGGATGTTAAAAAATACAAACCCAAATCAAAAGGTCAGGAAGCTGCAAGTTAAAGATTTTCCTTAAAAAGAATGGTAACATAATTTAAAACACAAGTTCTGTGGGTTTGTTTTTTGTTTGCTTTGTTTTTTTTTTTGTGAATATCTGGCAAATTAACTGCAGACTCTATCTTTCTATTATAGCATGTACAGAAGTGAAAGCAATACAGCACCTACCAGGATATATGTTTAAACTTACACACGCACACTGACATCAGGTGTTTCCAAATACAATAATCAGAAAGTACTGAAATACAGGATGAGGCTATAACCACAGGAACTCAAAATAACATTTCTTACCACAAATGGCCCTAACTGAACTAGAGAGAACTCTATGTTTCATTACCAGTTTCCTCTTCCACCTGTCACCCTAACAGCACCTTCCTCAAAACTGAACTAGTAAATAGTTTTTATATTTTGAATGGACCACTTCACTCTCTGTGGTTCAGTGCAGCCTGAGCATAACTGAAGCCAAGCAAAGAAAACTATGTCCTTTAGGTAGTTATGAACCTTATTTTTCTTGGAACTAGTGCCTGCAAAACAAACTCCTAAAACCATTCAAACTTGGATGCAGTGTGATGCCCTTGTGCTTAAGAAACAGAACAGGGCAATTACAGCAGTCTTTCACATTTTTGTTCTGCTTTTTCTCTGTTTTTTTTTGAAAGAAAAGTCAAATATATGATTTGATTCACGCTTCAGTAGCTGTGCATGAAATCACCGTAGCAAGGACAGAGAAATGCTATCTACATATGATTTTAAACCAGTAAATATATTACAGTCCAGCAAAGCAGACAAACCATATCTGCAATGCCCTAAAACATTAACCTTGTATTTTTAAAATATGTTTTTCTCAGACATTTTCCAACTTATTTTATGACTTCTATTTCTGTTGATTAGAATTGAGAGGATGGATATACACACAAAATTCTACGCCATCTGAAAATCAGCTTCCCTTGAAATAGAAAAGATAACACAACATTTTGTTCTAACTCTCTTGATTCTCAGCTTTCTGAAACACTGACCTTTGAGGCTAACATCTTCCATTTTCTTAGCAAGTCTCTTTACTGCAAGTTACCTTATCTATCAGTTTCCTCACCTCACAGGAACTGATAGATAATTTCAACACAAAACACCACTCAATGTGACTTGATGATAGCAAAATTGACTGCACATGAGAAATATTCCTAGAACCTGAAGATACAAAAAGCTTATTGGGGATTTTCTGCTGCTTGGTGGAACAGTTGCTATATAACAGGATGGCTGCATTAATTATGCAATTAACTGATTACATGAATAATAGTCTCTAGCTGCAGATACTGTCACTTTATTTGAAAATAAATATGGGCTCCAGCCAAAACAGTTTCCTGCTCCTCATCACCAACCCATCCCCTCTCTTGAAACAGCTGAAAGTAAGGAACAACAAAACAAACAAATTTTGTATCCCATCAGGACTGATCTTTGATCCAGCTCCCAGTGTGACACCAAAACATCAACATAAGCAAAAGCAGGCTGGCAGGAATGAACAGCTGAGAGCAAGGAGGGAGAGAATGGCAAAATCACCACATCTGCAGCAGCTGAGGCTTAAGGTAGACTGAAGCCATGTATAGCAATGAAGATATCTGCCACTTAAGGTTAAAATCTGATCCAAAAGTGGGGAGCTAATTGGTAAGAACTACACAGATCAGCTCTATCACAGCACCTCCGCTGGTACAAATTCCTGCTAGTTCTAGAACAACTTTCAGAAACTCTTTAGTAGTTCAAAAAAACGATAGTTTGTGTAACAACTGCATTGAAAAAACATTTACATTTGCAAAGCCAAGCACTCAAGTCCTCCTTTTATGTGACATGTATCTCTTGACAGAAGTGAGTAAGAAAGCTTCATTATGAATCTCACAGAGCAAAGTATTGCTTCTCCATGGCAAGTGGCAGGTCAAAAAAACTAACAGGCAAAAGAAGGGGCAAGGAAATTTTCTTAGTTAATGCTGAATCCATTTGTGATAAAAATATTTTATATAGAAAATTAAATAGTTCTGTGTGGCCCTAAGTGGCACTAATGGTAGAAGAAAGGTATGGATAGCAAGTTCTCCTTTTCTTCCTCAACATACATGTTAACTTTCTAGGCTTACTACACCAAGACTTGAATATCAGCCAATTGAACTGCTGGACGTAGATCAGCTTAGCTGACAGAAATCAGCTATACTAAGAAAAAACAATTTTTAACTTTGCTGCCTCTTCATATTTCCATGTTATTTGTAATTTTAAATACTGTATCACATTTTAGAAATGGCACTAACAGTTTTAAAGTATCAGTTCAAATGAAGTCTTGGATTTTAGAGTGCTTTCCCCTTGCAGTGTATAAAGGGTGAGTGTACTGGCTGTGCTGTGATCCTACCATCAGGCTTGTGCATACGTGTTCCCCCACACGACTCAGTTTTCTTGAAGCCAACACTTGCAGTGCTGGTGCAGAATTCATCTGGTGCAATTGCTGTTTACGTTGCTGGCACGTGAATAGGGCAGCCTCAAAAGCCTCCAGTCAGATGTCTCCTATGCTATACACAAAAGAAAACCAGTCTCTGCCTCGAAAGAGCCCAAAATTCAAGACACAATGTATACATATAATCACATAAGAACCTAAGAAAACAGATAATATTGGTCCACAGCTAAGTGTGTATGTAAATCACTCACACAACACACTCAACCCTCCATGTTGTACAGTTCTCTTTTTATACATGCTCCCTGCAACAAAATTTCTCCTTGTGCCAAGCTTAAAATAAATCACTAAAACTGTACCTACATGGGAAAACAGCTGAGGTTCAGAGAGTATGGTGGACCACGATCATCCATACTGCTTGCTAGCATTTTCCCAATTGTATTTCTGACTAGCATCAACTACACAATCCTGCACAGAACAGCTGGGCTCAACTCAAAGGATACATTTTGCCAGAGTTCATTCCCAGGAGATTTAAGCTCTGCAGATTACAGCTACACACACTGAATCACCACATGACCAGTGAACTGCTCCTGGTTTGCACTATGCATCACAGAGTCTCCCACTCCTGACTGTGGTTTGTAGGGAAGTTGCTGGGAACATTTTAACTGTAGCATTTCAACTCATAAAAGAGCACTAGTTACATCCTGAGGAATGTTCTCCGATCTGGCAGACCTGTGATACAACAGCTGCACTACCTATGACCCACACCTGTGGGACACTAACAGCCTCTGACACTTTAAGAGACGCAGCTGCCAAAGTATTACAAGCTCTGATCTACCCTGGATTACATCTGATGTGTAGAGATGATGAAGTAGATGGGTGAAGGAGAATGGCTGTGGGCAGAAGGAATTTTACTTGCAGTTTTAAATTTTTTCCACCTCAATGTAAGATGACAAAAATCTGAAAAGACTGAGTCCAACAGACAGTGTGGCATGTAATTCATGCTCTGCACAGATATGCACAAATAGCTCATAACATAGATTTAGCTTCACCAACTTTTCAACTCCAATGAATACACAACCTTCCACCTTTTAATCTTCATACTGGGCTGAATCTTATGCTGTGTAATTAGGGCTATCTAAACAGTCATCTAAACTCCTGCTGAGGAGAACTGGTTTGTCCAGGAAAGGCCAGCTCAATCATGAAACTAACCACAACAAACCTAATATTCAGGTGGAAAACTATCACAGAGCACGGTGCTGCAGACAACTGTTGTCTTCTGGAACTTAGACGGACTTTCAGCAGCTCAAAGCTTCTTCTAAATTCTTGCTTTTTTATCTTGGATTAAAATCACAGTATAAGAAACACTTCTATGAAAAGAAATGCCATAGAAGTGGGGTTTTTTTCTCCCCTCTATTTCTCAAAGTTTTGCATTGTGTATGATGAGGTTACAGTAATGTATAACCTCTATTAAGGGAATGAAGAAATCAGATCAACAAGTGGGACAGACAACAGCTCTATTACTAAGGAAGAAGCAAAGTCAACAGCCTAACATAATAAATGCCCAGAACTCAGTCACCAAGAGTTTCAGGGAAAACTTAAAAGTTGTGTGTCTAGAATTATCGGTTCTAGTGGTAACTCCCCTTTCCCAGTCTCTTTTTAATGTGACCATATTGTTTCCATGTCAAAAAGAAAACACTCTTTAAATTAAAATGTATGTCAGGACAAAATCATGCCACCTACCAAAAAAATACAGGCTGAAGAGTTCAACTGCCTGAACTGTTAGAAGTCAATTAAGAACTTAATCTTTGATGTACTACAAGTTCATATTCCTAATCACAGCTTGCACACAGCTTCAGTGAAACAAGTAAGTCCATTTAATGCTCACCAAATGCTGTCCTACTTTTGCAGTGCCATCTAACCCAAAGCCCCGGCAAGCATGCTCACTTTGTATTTGTTCTCCAATTTGGCAGGGGTAGGAATGTGGCCTCTCCTCCGGAAGGTTGTAAAGTGCTTGCACTGAGGGCATGGCTTGGTGCTGGAGTCAATGCGGCTGAGTTCCAGGAAGTATTTATACTTGATGATGTCATCATGGGGCAGGTTATAGAGGACAGTTGCTTCATCCAGGTGTTCGCTGCACTCTGTGATGGGGCATTTTATATCCGCTTGTCCCAGCTGCACCTGCATATGAAAAAAAAAAAGAGCTGTATGACCTTTTTCCTGGAAAAGTTAAGCAAGCATTGGTGAATTTTGTGAGGAAAATTAACTTCAAATACTGTAACAATCCAGAGAGTACCTAGCATATTGTCTTTAAATTATTTAATTTGTGTTTGGTGGAGTTATACCAAGCACACGGCAATTTTTCCACAGGGCATTTTCAAATCCAAACAGAAAAGCTAATTACCCTGACAACTGCAGTTATTAAACATATTCTCTCAGTGTATGTACCAAGGCTACATACACAACAAAATCAAATACAAGTCCTAAATAACAATGTCCACCCAGTACTCCATACTTTGGGTGTAATGGTCAGTGCCCTATAGTCATGGCTCATAAAAGCTGTGAGAGAGCATAAAATGGAAACATTTGCATACTATTTCACTACAAAACAACCTGGGAATCATAGCACAGAGAAATTAAAAGTCAACTTAGGATCAGCAGCTCCGACTCAGGAACCCTGAGCTCCTGCTCAGCACACTCAGTGCCTCTGCAGTCTGCTTTCAAGAAGCATCTTACATGCCATACTGCACATGCAGAAAGTTTTAGTTGAGCTTGGGGCTGATCAAGTTAATAAATTTCCCCAGAACTCAAGAGTTAAAAGTTCTAAAAAACACACACCCCAACAACAACATCATTAAAAAAACTTAATAAAAACCAAACTAAAACCAGACAAACAAACAAGCTTGAGGTCAACAAAGCAGAAACTGTTGCTGATCTAATGAGCCCTGATAGTCCCAAGCTGATCCATATGTACAGCTACCTGCAATGTGTTTCTAGAGATCCTGGATCCACGAACTGCGCTGGACCCAGATCTACACCCTTCACGCTTGGCAGGCTTTAAACTGCTCAGACGCCATGCCAAAACAGCAGATCCTACTTAGTCTGCGAGCACCAGAGTTGTGTTTACTTGGCAGTGGGCCCAAGTTAATAAACCCTGCTGGATCTTTAGAGTTTGCAGTGACCCAGCTAGAGCAGTTTGTGTCTGCCCCAAGTGATCTTGAAAGAGTGAGTTTTGACTGCCCAAGTGCAGCTGACCACCAGTTCAACTCCCTCCTTATTTGGTATCTTCATGAAAAGAAAAAGGGTGCAATCAGCATCTCTTTCCAGGAATTACTATTTGAAGGTTTATCCAGACTGCTTATTCTTTACAATGCTCAACTAGAGAAACCTGCCAAACAATACACTAAATAAGACAGAAACACCTCAGATTTGAGTGCAGATCTTGTTGCTGCATAGTGGTACCAGAAGACAAAAAGACTCCACTAACACAGTATTTAAGCTAAAAAAGGAGGGCAAAACCCTAAAAAGCAACACAACCCTGTCATTGTTGCTTCAGCAACTGAGCCATATGGACCCTTAACTGACTGATAAATCAGTCATGAGCCAGATGATTAGAAGAGTCGTAACAACATGGTATCAGACCCAAGGTCTATACTGATTTCAAACAAATCCCTACTGCACTACCTCTGTTCTCTCAGCAGCGTAGCTAAAACTCATGGGAGCAAAGAGATGATGTATATATGAGAGACAGAAATGCAGGGTGTGGATAGTGGCAGCAAGTCTCAGACCAGAGCATGGTGAAGAACACATCAGCAAGCCACCTCTGCTGTGGTGCCCTGAGCAGCGTTGGCTCAAGGCACAATCAGGTCAGGATGGAGGCAAATCTGTCTGTAGTATGGAGAAGAGGCAGCTCCCCAGCAATACACCCATTCTTAGGAGGAAAATTCCCCACATTTCATTCCCACCTCCAAAAGGTGGGTAGAGCTCTGCCACACACAAACAACACCAGGCTCAGTTTGGCTTTTACACGAATGAGTGTAAGTACAGGAGGAGTATGTACTCAAAGGCATTAGAAAAAAAAACAGAACAAAAAAATCCCCCAAACCCCACATACTACATGCTGGGGAATGCCAACATTTTATACCTGTAGGACATTGATTCACCTGTAGCAGCATGTAAAATTGAAACTAAGCATATAGACAACTAGACTATTCTCAGAAGAATCACCCTGTGCATTAAGGAGCTGTACTTAAAAAGGAGATGACAATCAGTACAGCACTGCGCAAGCACACTGAACTAAGAGAACAATTTGATACAGAAAGACAAAAAGCTATTGCACTAGGATTAGCATCAGCTTTTGTTTAGACAAGTATAGTTACACTTTAGAGCCAAAGAGTCAAATTAATCCCACCTATGACTACTTCATTTAAAAAAAAATAATTAAGCATTAGGGAGGTATTAAAAGAGCCATATCTTTCTGCCAGGAATAAACTAAACCACAATGGAGTAGCACGACATAATGAGAAGGTGCATTGTACCTGACAGTACTTAAACATTACTTATATTAAATGCTATTTAGAACAAACCTGCATTTATAAAACCAAGGAATATAAAGTTCAACATTTTCTGTATTTCATGCCCACACAGAATATGATTAATATATGTGGTAAGAGTCAGGAGTGGTTTCAGTGTTTATTTTGAAAATACGTTTTACACCCACTTGAAATAAATAATTTTTAACCTCTGCAATAGTTTCAGCTTTTCAAGTTTGGCAAAGACTGGGCCTTTTCCTGTGTTTTGAATGGGACTGAAGTGAACAGAGCTGGCTTGCTTATTAGCAGTAACTTCAATGGAGCCTTGTCCTACCAAAACAGTCCATCTTTGTGCACTAGCATCAGCAATTGATGGAAGTATAGTGAGGTAGCCTGTCAAGCTGCCTGCTGCCACAGACCCAGGACATGCTAGAGAATGAGAAAGGAAAAACAAAATAAAATGATTTCTTATGACATTGGTACAAGTAACTAGTTTTATTATTTTCCTTCATTCTGTTTTGAAGAGCCTTATCCCTTCAATATCAACTTCTCACAATGTCAAACCCCCAAGTTTTGGGAATATCACTGTGTACTAAGAACTTCAAAACCCTCAGTATACAGAACAGCATGGTATATCTTCACAGCATGAGGAAGGACTCATATCTAAGAGCAGCAGTGTTAAATGTCAGGCAGCATCCAGCTCTTAGACTCAGTTGTGTTTCACTTCTATAAAACATCTCAGGAAGGGCTACTCTGCTTACAATTCAGAAGGAGAAAGCAGGCTCTAGCTGCTTTCATCCTACAGAAAGATAACATTTTAATTATCAGGAGAGAAGTATGTACCTCCCCCCCAGCAATTCCTGACATTTTATTTTAAAAACACTTTTTTTGGTGGGGGGTAGGGAGGAACAGGGACAGGACACACACACAGACTCTACACTGATTTATTTACTGCCCAAGAAAGCAATGATACCACCAACAGAAAACAGAAACAGATGGGATGATACTTTAAGTCAGAAAATCATTTCCACACCCTAAGCCTTCTTTTAAAGGAAATCTTTGTTAACTACTCAGAAAGCAAAGTTTAAACTAGACCAGAAAAGCACTGATTTATACATGTCATTTGGCCTGCCCCAGGCTGGATGTAATGTAACATTTCCAGGCTGTACTTGTGCTGCTGTATTACAGCTATATTTCTTAAAGAAGAGGCCATTCTACTTTTCAACATGTATCTACAAACAAACATTTTCTGAGACTTCACTCTTAGTTCAGAGATGCACATGCTTAATTGCTCTTACTTCTTAATGCTGAAAGTGAACATGGCCATGTCAAATATACACTTCTGTAGAGAAACTTAATTTCAACCAGTGTGCCACATTATCCCCAGTAAATTACCAAGGAATGATGCATTAAAAAAAATATGCTGGAAATGCACAGATGCAAGGGAAGGGACAGTCTAGTCTAGAGGACTTTCATACTCTACAGGTAAAGAAACAGTTTGATTAAAATTCCTTTTATTTATAAGCAAAATCCTATTCCTTTCTAGTTCACTGGAAATATTTCTTTCATTTTCATTGGTAAGTTACAAAGCAGTGAAGAATTATTTTTCCTGTACATTTGGAAAGTGTGTCATTTTGAATTTATTTTCTTTAAAAAAAACAGTAATAATTTGCGGAAAATACTTGAAGGAATCACCATGGTTCAGAACTCCACAGTGGTAGATGCAAACCAAATGAAATCCAAGTAGACACGATTCAAGAAGTGTCAACCAAAGACAGTTCAAACTTTTACTACACATTTTGCACCTGCCTTTAAGGCATTTCTGTGTTTTGGGTGCTAACTTCATCAGTCTGAATCCCTGATTCGTGTCAATGATATCCTGGCATTTTCCATCAAAATTCTTAAAAAAAAAAAAAANCTCTTTTTTGGTTCATTCATCCTCCCTCCTTGCTGTCAAATGGTACAAATCCCCAGTGCTGCTGCAAGGCAGGCAAGAATAAATAGCTAGAACTTACAGCAATTAGATCAGGAACTATTTAGGTTGTATCACTAAAATAGTGTTTGTGTGTGCCATCTCATCCACAGAGCATTTTCACACAACTTCTTGCCTGTTGTTCATTACTTCAAAAACTCTCCACGGGGTGTTTCACTTTTACTCCCTGTTTAATTTATTTCTCAACAGATTTGCAAAAAATTGCTTCCTGAATGCCTGTCTCGTTCAGTTGCTCCACCATCTTCTCTGACAACCATCTGTAACATCACTCAAGAGTCATCACTCCAGTCCTCAGGAAGGTAGGGCTTCACTAGCCTTTATCAAGGCATGTATCACTGTCCTCAAAACAATCCAGAAGGTGTTCAGAACTATATATTTGAGCTGTCATTAAGATCATCTAAAGGCCATTTATTATTAATAAAAGTTGAACCAGGATCTTTTCTGTTGTGTCACCAGCTTGCAGAGACCAGCCCTGAAAGGGCTCATGAGGAGGTTCCCCCCCACATGTCCCCCAAGTCTTTGTTCTCCTTTCAAAAGTACCACAGTTGCAGATGCAGCCATGACAATGCAGTGGTTCCTGCTCCACATGACATTCAGAGAGAGAGAGAGTCACTAAAGCATAAACACTGAAGGCTTGAGCGGACACCACCTCTTCTAGTTTTGACAACAATTTGTTGTCAATGAATTTTGCATTAATTACCAGACTGTCAATACTATAAAAGACACAAAAAGACGCAAAGTCTTGGCCTCTGAAGTACTTGCTAGTCCCTCATCCTTCAGGTAAAAAGGACTCAAGAACCTGGAAGGGAATCGAAGTGTACATAACTGCCATCCAACCACCAGCAGCACATCAAAGGTTTGACCTTTCTGCTCCAAAAGCAAGTCTTCTGAATGCTTTACAAAGCATATTTAAACAGAGCATCAACTTAAATTTTCAAAGTTTTTACAAATTCAGCCAGAGGCCGAGACTCCAGCTTCATTCATAACTCTGAGGACCACTGTCAGGAGCACACTTACACACATCCATGTTCCCAGGAGCACTGTGGAATGGTGCAGCTACACACCAGCGAGGGTCACAGCCAGCACCACCTGTGTGGGAAGAGACCAGAGTGGCTTTAGCCCCAGAAACAACCCAAAACCTTAACTGGCAAAATTGGCCTTGGCTGCCTGGAGCAAAACCCCACACCACTTTGTTTGTTTCCTGTTCAAACTTCTTTTTTATTCCACAGTCACATCTATGACTCTCCTAAAAAAACTATGAGGATAAACTAGAAAGATATTCTTCAGAATGCACCTAAACTCAACCAAACCTTTTTCTTAAAGGCCTCTTAATTTGCTTTCTCATTTGATGACATGGTGACATGTAGTTCTACTCCTTTTTTCTTCCACAGAACTATAAGTTACTAGTACCATGCTCACATGGATCTAATATCAATAGAAACATTCAGATTTTACTTGACCACACAGGGATAGGATTTATAGAAAACTATCTGTAGAGAAACAAATTAATACTGAAATTTTCCTTTGCAAGAAGTGAACAGTTATCAATATGCAGAGCCCTTTTTTGCCTTTCCATCTCCTGTTACTTCACTGAGTGAATTAGAAAAGGAAACAATTTTATCTCAGTAATACATTTAGAAAAATTGCAGTGCATTAAATCATGCCTCTGCCTGCTACTACTCATCAAACATAGAGCACATCACCAGCAAGCATGGAGGTTATGTGCTTTCTGTTCTGGTGTTCTGGAATCCACAGTGAGCTGAAACCCAGAGCAGAGGTAAAGCTTAGTCCCATGCCCAGACAAAACCATGGCTGGTACACCTGGGTGGCTGTCCATTGGGCTGGGTCATTCTCTGGCAAAGAGGCATGCCAGAGTTAGACTGAGAGAGTGACTAGCAGAATGCTTTATCTTACACTCTCCAGGACTCCCAGAGGTTGTGAAAGCTATCTTTCATCTCTCCTCCCCACACATGTGTAGGGGCAGAGGGACGGGGGGATCTCAGTGGAGGAAGTTAACCTGGGAAGAATAATGGCAGAAACTGCAAACCTTGGAGGAATCTGACCAAAACTCACAGCCCTCTCAGCATTCGTAAGGGGAAGAAAGGAAGGCACAAAAGCTCTCTGTTTTTGTCCAGGTGTGCATCTTCACAATATAAGTATGCTTATACTGATTTTTCTATTCCTTAGAAGACACATTCACTGTTACTAAAAGATCCAAAGATGCTCATGAAAGAAGAGCTTTGAGGACAGCAAAACAAGCCTGATACCTGCCCTTTCTCAGCTGGAAAATAGAGGTAGTTGCTCCTGCCTAGGAGTGAGACCAAAAGACCCCATATTAAAACTGAGCCAGGTGCAGGAAGGGATTTCAGAAAAGAAGCAAGGGACAAGAGACCATCCACATACCATGACACATTTAAATAACCTAGGAGTGAGCTCTGCTTGAAGGGTGTCAGTGCCATTAGAAAATACAAGTAGCAAAGAAGCAACACCTTCTTTGTAAGGGTAATGGCTTGTTAAGCTTTCAGCATGGACATAAAAACATCACAGCCAAATAACACAGAACCAGAAGCAGTCAACTCTCACAACTGATTCTCATAAAGTAAGATAAAAAGCTATCAGTTACTTATATGATTAACAGTCTTAAATTCAGAAGGGGACAGCCTGTTCTCCTATAGCCAGCGTAAGACTTGTAGGAACTGTCACCTGTGTTTGAATGTGTTACCAGCCAAATCTAACCTAGGTATGTCCTGCTCATCTGAGTTCTCTGTTAAGGCACAAACTGCAAGAGGTGAGGAGGGAACACGGTGGGATACAGACACTGCAGCAGCCACTGACCACTCACCTTCCCCCTGCCACTGGGCAGCAAGCCTCACTTTCAGCGTGTCTGATCTCCCTAAAGTACAAAAGTAATGATATATCCACTGTAATACATTTAAACACTTACCTCAGAAAATAAATTAGAAAGAAAACAAAAAACCTAACTCCCCAAAAGTCAAAATCCAATTCTCTCAATTAAGGAGATTAAATGAAAGTGTACACAGTTACTTCAGCAGGTAATTTTTAAGTGTATGACACTCTCCCACACAAACAATGCTTAGGAGGGTACATAGCTGTTTCCTTGTCATAGTTACAACAGGAAATCATGTACAGTCACACTCCAACCTACACCAGGTTCAGGCTGGATTAACCCAGGTTCAGATCTATTCCAATGGAATAATACTGTTAACTATTAACAATAATTAGTATCACAACCAAAACCTTTCCCATGCCTTTCTTAAAGATGGACAGAAAGTTAACCTCTGTACGATGATTAGAAGGCTGGAGCACCTCTCTGATAAAGACAGGCTGAGGAAGTTGGAGTTGTTCAGCCTGGAGAAAAGAAGGCTCCAGGGAGACCTTACGGCAGCCTTCCAGTCCCTAAGAAGGGCCTATAAGAGAGCTGGAGATTTCTTACAACTGCATGGAGTAATAGGACAAGAGGTAATGGCCTTAAGAGAAAGATGGTACTTTTAGATTAGATGCTAGAAGGAAACTCTTTACTGAGAGGGTGGGAAGACACAGGTTGCCCAGAGAAGTTGTCAATGCACCATCCTGGGAAGCATTCAAGTCCAAGCTGGATCAGGTCCTGGGTAAACTGGTCTAGTGGGCGGCATCCCTGCTCACAGCAGGGGGGTTGGAACTGGATTATCTTTAGTGTCCCTTTTAATCCAAGCCATTCTATGAACAGTGAAAAAACATAGTCCCGATCTTCACTTGGAATCACCACTTTGGCCTTCAGGTGGAGTGAAGAAAAATCCATAAACAGTGAAAATTTATCCTACAATTATTTATGTTGAAAAAAGACAAGATCACCACTTCATTCTTTTACTATTCTGCTATGTAGTAGTCCGGCTCCCCACCAGACAAGAAACCTGGAATAGGCTCCTGAGCTCCCACTTGCCAAGTAGCATTTTATTTTTCAAATAAAATAGGGCAAATCACTGTATATTTGCACAACCTATTTACTAATGAGTATTGCTGAACCTCTAAGATAAACCCAACTGCTATAATCAGCAAAAGTTAATCAACCCTTGCTTTCTCCAACAACAGCCACTGCTATGTTGTACCTACAGAAACACTTCATGATGCTTGATATTCTTCCAACAGGAAGTGGTACTTAGCATAAAATAAAGAAAAGCTCTCATAATCAAGCAAAGGAGGTAGGAGAAGTACGCTCTTGCTTAACTCACTACTACATCCCAGAAGACAGCTACAAAACCTGACAGAGCTGGCAAAGATGTGGGCAAACACTTAAAGTTAGCAAGAACTCTCTTCATCAATGTGACCATCTTTTCCGATCGTGATTGTACGTTTCCCGGCCCATGGAAAAAAGGACAGGCATTTTATAGCTGTTCCTAACTTGTCCTGCTTTCTTTCAGAA
>VZTR01009155.1:1015854-1031714 GCA_013400775.1 Chaetops frenatus
AGAAGGGTACCCTTTCCCCAAATTTCAGTTTTTTAAAAAAAAAAAAAAAAAAAAAAAAAAATTGGAATTTCACTAGTTTCACATGAAGCAATACCAAAAAGCAACACGTTTTCCCCGAAGAGTTGAGGCAAAACTGGTTTTTAAAGTAGTTTGAACTGGAACTACAATTAGGCATGATTCCAAGGACTTTTCATTGTGGTCACCATAGGACAAGTATGATTGAACTGCTGTCCTAATTCTGTTTTTCCAGTTTAAAAAAAACCACCAAAATTCTAGGAACAATTTCTTGTTTGCCTGGGTTTGCAACATACAGTATTACCACAACTAATCTATCTGTTGTACAACCTAACACATGATATATGCAGATAATTTCTCTAAAACCTAACCCTCCAAAAAACAATTTCTAAAATGTGAGTAAGTAGTGAAAGCAACAGTATGCTAAAGCAACACTAAATTTATTAATGCCATGTGATGTGTTCTGTAAGTTGGGTAGTGAGAGCTTCTCTGTTATAAAAAAAGAAGCCCTTTTTTTTTCTGTCCCATTAGTGCAGCCCTACCTGCCCAGCTGTATTAGTCACTTCCTGCACAAGCATTTGAACACCTACATGGCATCAAAATACCTCTTATTCCATCCAACACAGTATACAGACTTAACTGAAACATTAAATCTGCAGTTGGAGTAAACCTATCCCCTGTGATATCACACACAGGAAACTCTACTGCTTTAGAAAGATTAGATCTTTATCCCAATGCCCTCCCACCTCCAACGAAATTCTGTTCAAAGTGAAAGAGAGAAGGAGGAAAAAAGGAAGGAAAATCAGATAAATTAAGGCTTAATCTCATAGTTATTACGTTCCCTTCTTCTTACTTACAGAGCTTGACAGGTAAGAAAAGGGAGAACAAAAATCTGTCTCTTCTGCTGCTTCAAGGAGATGGGAGGATGTCTTCTAAAACTTTGGTGAAAACCAGTGCAACAGTAAGGTAACTACTACATGCTTTTATAATTCCAAATTTCACAACCGTTCCACTTTGCAACCAAAACTATTTGTATAATAGAAGCACAAAGCTATTGAGCTCTGTCTTCAAAACCAGTGTGCTGGAATCACAGTGGAAGAAGAGAGTTAACACAGGCTACCCCAGAACTTCTGCAAGCCACAAGTAACAGCGCTTCCCATGACCATTCACTGCTTTGGACACAGTACCCTATAGTGTTGCACACTATGGCACAGAACAGGGAAGCCAGCTGTAAATGATGTGTCATGAAGGTTAAGCCTTGGTTAAAGTGTCTTAGCTGAACACAACAGAGTGACACCATCAGTGCAAAGCACGGACAGCTCTCAGGGAAGTTTACTACCTGCTCTAAAGCAGTTCATCACACAAAAGGATGTGACATCTAATTACAAATATCCTCCTGCAAGGAAGTCTCTCTCCTGGTCAATTAAACATTGCCAGGAAGAAAAACAAGACAAATACTTCAAGACAACAGAAATAAGAACAGTCCACAACAGAGTAATTTTCACTTGAATGCCACTGATGAACCATCTATATAATGTGACCAAGTTTGTCTTCAATTCTATAAATCTTTTCAGAGTGCTAACACAAACACTGTATGCAAAAGGATCACTGTGAAAAGGAAACTGCATTTTAAAAAGCTCCTGACAGTGGAAAGGAAACTTATCCAGGAAAGGGAAGAGCAAAGAGAGCAGAAGTTGCGAGCTGGTAAGAACAGAGGTCACTCTCCAGGATCTTTACAGCACTCACTAGATAAGCATATATCTTTTGAAGAAGCTCAACTTCCTGCCATAAATAAAGGTTTTATAACCCATGCAAAACATGTATCAGCCAGCTATCTACTTCATTTCATCTGTCTTATTAATTGGGTAGTAGCATTGCATTTTTCAGGTGTCTCAACAGACCATTACACAAGATATACTATTATCCAATATGTTCCAGAGAGAGTTCTCATCAGTTTTTCCACCATGGCTTAAATATATGAAGAAATCCATTAAAACCCGGCAACTCTCAGAAATACTTTCAATATTTCAATGCCTGTTGGTGTCAGCATATATCAGTTTTCATGTTTGTGCAAGGTTTGTTCAAATCCAGAAGCAGGCTTGTTGTGATCCAACTGGTGCCTCATACTGATTTCAGAGCCAAAATTTGCATCTATCAGTGCTTCCATTAAATTTGTTTTTCCAGACAGACTTCAGTGGTGAACTCAGAGACATGAAGTGATATAACCCTGCAGAACAGTTTAGTCTGGTATAAACCAAACTTAACAAGAACTGAATTTAAAAAAATTCTTTCATGCTGCACAGTCTTCAAAGGTGCAAACACATAGAGAACATTAAAAACATAAGGCATGTGTGCACGGCTACCAAGTCTCTACCTCTGTGCAAGATTTCTTGACTTTCCCTGTGGATCTAGCTTCTACATAAAGCAGCTATAAAGAACACAACAGTTTCAACAAGTTCATCTAGAGAGTTTGCAGATGTATTTTGTGATGAGTACAGAAACCCAATGTTTATTGCATTTCAGCAGCAAAACCATCCCTAGGTACACCAGGCCAG
This sequence comes from Chaetops frenatus, assembly GCA_013400775.1. Lineage (NCBI taxonomy): Eukaryota > Metazoa > Chordata > Aves > Passeriformes > Picathartidae > Chaetops > Chaetops frenatus. The sequence goes on from VZTR01009155.1 coordinate 1,018,425, forward strand.
GCACAGAGCCAGGATGGATTTCACCATAATCCCCAATAAAGCACCTTGCAAGCACCCTGAGCTTCCAAAGGACTACCTGGCAGCCAAGATAAGCACTCTAAGAATGCTAAAATCCCTCCACCAAACTTGTCAGATATTGGTATTAAAAAACTGGAAGCAAAAAAAAGAGAAAACAGCAACTCAGAATGACATATTGGGAGGTAAATCCAGAATGATAATGCTGCAGCCTGTCAACCGAAACACACAGCTAAACTACAGACTAACAGAAAGATAAGGACATTCAACAACCAGCTACTTCCTTCCAGTAATTTACAGCAAATTTGCCCAGGTGGTAACAGTTAGTTTCACCAAAAAAAAAAATTTCAAAACAGACCCCACGCCCAAACCACATGATTTCAGAGATTGTTTTTCAATGTTACATAGCTCTTCCACCTTAACCATCTGTTCTGTTCATTGTTTTAATGTAAAAGCAATCAGTGGAAACTGAAACAATCACTGGTCTTTGCTAAATGTTCTCTCTTGTAAGTTTCTTTATACAACAGCCTGCACGAATTCCCTTGGAGAGTTATTTCACAAAGGCATCCTCTTAGCCTAGGTCAACTCGGGTAACCGCAATGCAGCCTCTCCTCTGCCAGCAGAGGGAAGGAATCGCTTGGAAGTTCCTCCAATTCAGCCAGATCAGTCTAACCAGAAACTGTTTCAAAAACTCAGTTTTGAAATTTATTTAAGAGCTATTTCTCCTAAAACCAGTGTGAGATGCTTGACTTTATCTTCCACACAAACAAAACAATGCCAGGTACTGGGAACTGCTTGAAGCGTGCTGCAAACAGGTACACATTGGGCACTGAAAGGTATTTTACTGTTTTCAATGGTCACGAAAAAAGTTACACCAGACAATACAACTCTTCTACCATTTCCTCATTGGACTCCAGCTTCTCAATAGAATGCACTGAGAAGCACAGGCAGCCTTACCATCCAACTGGGCCAAATTCAGCAGACAGTGACACCACACAGAAAGCCTTCTTTTGAGAGTATTAAAGGTGCTGGCTTTGTGAAGTGCTCTGATACTCCACCTTTCTTCCCAATTTCAGAGACTGGAAAGATGCTCTCAAATCCCTCTCTCTGACAGAGGCTCATGCTGATTCCTAGCTTGATGTAATTTATTGCAATTTTTAGAGTTTGTGTTGTGCCAAAAATTCTTTACAAGCATCTCTTGCATTTACACAGAACAGTAATTTAATTTCTTCTCCTAATTCTCCTCACGCTCAAGTAAAGAGCTCTGCATCCGCACAGCAGCTCTTTTCTCCGTGCAGCACTTCTTGGTTCCCTTTTTCTTAAACCTGATTTATTGGGTTTGCATGGCCTGGTTTGGGGGGGTAGGGGGAGGGGAGGAATTACAGGGGTGGCCTCTATGAGAAGCTGCCAGAAGCTTCCTCCATGTCTGGCAGAGCCAATCCCTCATGGCTCTAAAGATGGATGTGCCGCTGGCTAAGGCTGGGCCCATCAGAAATGGTGGTGANTGAGGAGGTTGTAACCCAATAGGAGACCTATGGAGAAAAGGCCCATGCTCCAGCAGCCTATCCTTGGGGCACTGCACCCTGTGAAGTCCGACCCACACTGCAACAGTTTGAAGAGGACTGCTGTCCATGATACGGACTCACATTAGAGAAGTTTGAGAACTGTCTCCTGTGGGAGGGACTCCTCTCCCTGAGCAGCAGAAGAAACTCTAAACTGACCATAATCCCCATCTCCTGTCTCCCAGCATCATGGGGCAGGAGGTGGAGCTGGGAAGGAGGGAGGGGTGAGGAGATGCTGTTTTTAAGGGTTTATTTTACTGCTCATTATCCTGCTCTGATTTTGTTGGCAATAAATTTAATTAATATCTCTAATTTGATTCAGTCTTGCCCACAATGGCATTTGGTGAGTGATCTCTCTTGGTCCTCATCTCAACTCATGAACTCCTTGTATTTTCTCTCTCCTGTCCAGTTGCAGAGGGGAGACAGAAAGAGGCTTTGGTGGGTGTCTCACATCCAGCCAGCATCAACCGACTACACCTGAGATTCCAAACAAAGCCTCACCAGATTCAAGTGCCTCACTGCTCTCCTCTCCATACNTGCTGTTTTTAAGGGTTTATTTTACTGCTCATTATCCTGCTCTGATTTTGTTGGCAATAAATTTAATTAATATCTCTAATTTGATTCAGTCTTGCCCACAATGGCATTTGGTGAGTCATCTCTCTGGGTCCTCATCTCAACTCATGAACTCCTTGTATTTTCTCTCTCCTGTCCAGTTGCAGAGGGGAGACAGAAAGAGGCTTTGGTGGGTGTCTCACATCCAGCCAGCATCAACCGACTACACCTGAGATTCCAAACAAAGCCTCACCAGATTCAAGTGCCTCACTGCTCTCCTCTCCATACTAAAGCCTCAAATTGCATTCAGGTTTTTAGTGGTTTCATCATTATCAGCCACTTGCATCACCTGCTACCATTCACCCACATCCACTGTCTCCTACTAACATTCCAACATTTGGACAAGCTCATACTTGAAAAATAAAAATAATCAAAAACCTCTTCCTTGCTCCTTCTTTTCACCATAAGGATAGATAAAATTCTCCTACACAAAAACTCAATAGAAAAGCAAAATGATAAGCTACTATCAGAAAACTTACCATCTGGTGCCAGTTCATTACTGATGCAATGAAATGGGATCCTTTTCCCACTCTCCTCTCCCTTCTCCAAATATCTCAAAGTTGCTCACTGAAAAACATGCTTCTAGCCTGTGAAAGCTGTAGTTACAGCCCAGTGCACATGCTAGAACTTTTCTTAAAAATCTAGATTAATTTTGAAAAGAGGCTTAAATTTTTTATGGGTCAAAAGCAGGACAGCTCCAGAAACATAAAAAAATCAGTTAGAGTGGAAAAGAATATGCTGGAACAGTCATTTTTTTGGTTGTCTTCTTCAACAGGAATTTTTGTTTTTTTACTTATACCAACAGACTATATGACCAAGCTCAAAAGAACCTTCACTATCAAAATCTAATTATGCATACCAGTTCTTCTGTGACAGGACTGTACTTCGCTGTTTTATGTTTTTAATGTCAGATTCAATATCAATGTGCATTTTGTGTCTTTGCAGCAAAAAACCCCAAACAAAACAAAACACTAAAAAAACCTAACACAGCTATCCCCACCCACCAAAAAACCCCTCAACAAAACACAACATATGCCACACAACAAAACCCCCAAATTCTTCTATAATTTTAAGTTCTGCATCTTTTCCCTTGTTCTTCAAACAGATTAGGAACAAGAAACTTCCTTTGAGAGCTCTGTGGTGCAGAAAATAATTTCTCTCAAGAAAATAACAATCATACTTGGCATTGCCTGGCTGCAGCAAACTAAAACTCTTTAAACAAGCAAGATCAAAATAGAAGTTCCTCATCTGCAACAATATTCACAAGAAAAACTTCACTTGTAAGACTATCTTAGGAATAATCTATGTTACAAAACACACGAGGATACTTTAGAATTCAGCTAGTTGAAAGCTCATATTTAACGATGCCACAGGTGGTGGAGACAGGACCAGTGGGTACCAGCCTGGGCTTGACTGGGCACCTCAGTGCTGTGAACAGCTTGGAGTAACTCCCTGGACCCTGTCTGACCAAGAGCTGTGGGTGCAGATGTACCTTCAGGTGCTGGATAAGCTGTAACTTCTGTCTGGACTGTGAAAGAGGAAACGATGCAGCAAAAGGACCAAATTGCAGTTTTGATTTCGTCGAACTCCAATGAAAACCCCCATCTGTCACCTTCATGAACATGTCATTTTCAAATGTTTTGGTCTGACAGGCTGCCACAGTTGCCAAAATAAATGGCTCAGCTTAGCACTTTATTCAGTACCACTTTGTGATGAAATAAACACTTGTATATTGTGCATAACACAATTACAAACTGGATAAGAATAAAAGAAGCAAAACATAACTGTGAAAGATTACTTTTTAAACCAGATCTTTTTTTTCTGATGATGGATCAAATTATGCTCAAATAGTAGGGAATAAGTAGCAGACTGGGGTAAGCAGCACTGCTGGCTAAAATCACCATATATCATCAGCTTTCGACAAGTTTCCTTTTCTTGACATTGAGAGAAAATAGAGTAAGATCAAGAACCCATTTTAGATCCTAAATTTACCAGAAGTGATAGCCTGGCCTTGTCTGGCTACCTGTCATGGCCTGGGTGAGGTTCTCATGAAGCATTATACATTATACTGGGATAATTCAGGTAGGATTTGATGAGTTACTTTCACTGAAAGAACAACAAATCAAGCCTTGACATGAAATACCTATTTTGCTGAGACAAAAGCACTCAGTGCCATCCATCAGTAACAACTGTAACTCACTGCAAGGAAGATTTATATCTTACTGACTGGGCAGATGCTAGTAATTTAAAATAAAGTTAGAATTCCAAATAATATCTTGAATAAATGGACACCTTCAGAAGTTTGAAAATTACTCTTAAAGTGTTACTGAGAAATACAACAAAAGCAAGGCTGAATTTACTTTCTATTACACAAATGAGTGAAAATTTCTGAGTCTGCTTGATTTCCACTGCCCTTATGTAAGGCAAATGGGGACCACCAGACATGTGCATTCTTTGAAATATCCAGATTTTAATACTGTATTTCACTTTGGACACTTTGAGGTCTAGGTGGACCTGTTTATGTCAATATGCATAAGTGTCTGACAGCAACAACACTTAGACTGAACTCCAGTGTTTCACAAATCATTTTCTGCCCCAGCCTCCGTATGGATTAGTTCATCACAAAGTGTACTAACACGTACATTTTGTAGTTGGTATGCAGCACTAGGCATCTCAATACTAAGGGCCATGTTTACTCTTTTGCAGATCCACTCATTCCAAAAAACTCTGAAGTTGCACATTCTTTCCCATTTTTAACCTGCATGCTAATGTCATAAAGTTAACCAAACAGAGTTTCCAAGCTATTGCACAACTGAATTGCACATGCATGTGAAAAGGCACTGAGTAATTTATATGCTTGCTCCTGTGAGGCTTCTAAGCAGACAAATTTGACCTGACACTGCACAGGTGTCCTCTCCCCAATTAACACTCTCATAGTAAGCAACATTAAAACAGCTGAAAGGTTAAGAAGTCCTTCCCCACCATTTCTTTGCCCCTATGCAGCAGCAATAGTACTGACTATAATGAAGGACTTCTTCTTCCTTCTGCAGGGAAGTGGCACCTCACAGGCACTCTGTAATTGTGTCATAGATGGGATGCTTCACCTACCTACTCCACCCACACTGCTGCCAGTGGGGTATAAAAGTCTTCCAGCAGCTCAGTAAAACACTAATCCATAATTTTCCTGGAATTCTATACTTTAAACTGTGTTTAGAATCCTTACTGGTTTTTTAAGGCTACATTTATTTCCTGCCTGCCTCCATCCAACAGGAAACCAGAAAAAGAACTAGACCCATTTCATTTTCTGGCCGCCATTTACCAGAATAACTGGCCAGTATTCAGCTGCAGCTTTAAATAGAGGCCAAGGATCCACCCTGCATGGAGGCCACCAGTCTTCACAATTCCCTTTTGTTTTATGAAAGCTTACCCTGAGCAAGTCCACCTTCTGGTGCCAATCAATTCCTACACGATCATCATGCCCTTCGCATCCCAGCAATCTTCTCCCTTTTCTTCCTTCCTTGTATTGTCCTTGTATTCCACAGAGCCACATCACAGCTGAAACAGTTTGGATAGGACTTCCCTTTCCTACAAGCTAAAGGGACAGAGTCACTCAGACTCCCATCCTACATCCCCAAGCTGATACACCCCCATTCCTATGAGATCAAGAAGCCAAACCAAGTAAACTAGAGATGTATCTGCCTTCACTGCCATTCATATCATGTTAGTGGTAGAAAACAATACACAATGGCATCAGGATGACTAAGCTTGAGAAAATAAAACTTTGCCCCTTCTATTTTCCAGTACAAAATCTTGTATAGTTTGTACTGTACTTAATAAAAACGTCACTGAGGAAAATGAGTGCTCTGCAGTCTGCTTAGCAAGTACGTAAGGAAATGGAAGTGTGATAGACATAGAAATTTCTTTACTTTTTCATGGAATTCTAATCACGAAACTGCACAGCCTTTCTCACAACTAAGTAAACAAGAGCAACAGCACATCCTAACAAGGATGTCAATGAAAATATACATCAATCTCAAACTGAAGCAGTGAGGTAGCATCTAAGGTAAATGTAGATTTAAACATGGAGTCTAAGCCATTTCAGGTTTAATTCCAAGTCTGGCTTAAACTACTGTTAAACTTCTGACCTTCAGCACTGAAATCCATAAAACTTTCTTCTGAGTAAAGTTTTGAATTTTTCACCCTAATTTTTAACTTCCAAGTAAAATCAATTTCTTTGCCTTACCAAAAATGTTTCAAGTACTTAAAAATGGACTCAAAAATTAAATAGCCACTTCACCACTAGGCAAATTTGTCACTTTTTCTAGTATAGAAAAAGTAGTAAGTATCTAGCTAATAAAATGCTATAGACAAGGACTTTTTTTATTTTTAAAATATGATTCATCAAGAAAGTACTTTAAAAAAAGGAGCAAGAGAAACATAAGCACAAGCAGATAAAGCATACAGAAAGACAGATAAACCTGGGAGAGCAACTAATACGCTTCTTCACGGGGAAGCCTCCAGTTTGAATTCTTTTAAAAAAATTACATCCTTTACAACTCTTCATCATTTTGACACTGTACTGACATCCTGGCCATTTAAAATACATACTTTCCTCAAGCCTGGCTGGTTTAGACAGCAGGAAGCAAGATATTTGTACAAGAATAAAAGAGGAATGAAGGGCCAAGAGGCCCCAGAGCAATGGAAGAACAGTTGTTCTGGGTGGAGAAGCAGGAATGGGGCAGAGGTGAGCTGAAGGCCTTCCTAACCCTCATTTAACTCCTTCATTTCTTTTTGTTTGGGCAACTAAACACCAAAAATTCAATTTTCAACTCATTTAATTTTACACTCCCTGGACTGATTCCATACCTGTGCCTGGTAGCTCCTCTGAACTGCTGGTGGGAGCAGTGGGAGGAAAGGCATGCAGCAGATGATCTCCTGATGGCTCAGCCTGTCTGTGGTCCCCAATGCCAACACCACCCACACACCAGCGAGGTGCAACACACTGGCTGTGAGAGACAGCTGACAAGGAGAGCTTCTGCTTCACAGAAATTACACATTTTCAAAATTAGGTTTCAACCCAGCTAAAACAAAACTAGTTCTCCACCTCTGACTGCACTTTTCCCATTCATAGGAAGACTTTACACTTCAAAATCAACTTTACTATCAACATCAGTCAGCTCATGGTATCACCCACCATTTACCCTCATCCCTTGCTACCAACATCAACAACTTCATGACATCATTTATGCTCCCCTCAGGAACTCAGGACTCTTTCCATCTGCAAAACCCTTCGTGCAACTGCTCAAAGGTGACACCATCTTTTCTGTTCTCAGTATCTTGGATCACAGAGTTTTACTGAAAATGCTCTTAGCTGTAAGAACAGCCACTCTCCTACCCTTCACTTCCTAACAGCATGGCTAAGAAAGGACAGCCACAATTCCAGCTCTACACCTGGCAAAGACTTATCCAAACAAGAGGAAGTCATAGCTAGCCATGTAGAATAACCTTGGAGCTACTTCTGCACAGGGAACAAACATACTACACACAGTGCTCATATGCTGACAGAGACTTTTGGCCTACACACACTAGGATAACTAGGCAGTATTATCATTCAAAACATTGCTCAAAACTAGTTTTCTTCAAAATTCATTTCAAAGCGTTTTCATCAATGCTGGATTTTGTAAACTGTTCCAAACTTAAGTTTTAGAACAAACTGGATTCACCAAGAAGCATTCAAGATGGACTAAAAGTCCACCATGTATCTTGTCAACTTGAAAGACTCTTGCAATCTTAGAGGTACTTGAATATCACCTGAACTGTGACATTTGGCTATGCAGCAGCATTTTGACTGCATACAACACATGAGAAGAACACGACAGACTTTCAGAAGCTGTTTGCTGAGAATGACAAGTTTAGGTGCTCCTGCAGCTTATAGTTTGCTTGCATCTGATGGACCAAGTCTATCTGCCTTCTCGTCCTCAGGAACCCAGCCAGCTTACAGTGGCTGAGGCTGCTGATTTGGTTTAGAAAGCCTGTAAATCAGCAGGTTCTTTTCTTCTGCATCTCTCTTCCTCCTTTGGAAATTTCTGTGCTCTTGCAGTATCAGTTGAAGGGGTGGTCACTCACCCTGCCATCATCTTCTGGTAGGCAGTTTGCAGCTGTCCCAGCAACTCGGTAGCTGGTGTTACAACAAGGTTTTACATTAATTACCCTTGCAAACACAAAACTGCTTCTGCACTGAATGACAGTGGCCTTTCTGAGCTCTGGTTTGACTCAGGGCACAAACAGCTCATTAACCATCAGATGATTCAGCACTTGGTGCCTACATTTCTGCTGGCTGGTTTTCATCAGCAGACTACAGCTTTGAAGATTTATCATTTATATGATACCATCAGACACCTGACGAGACACAGGTGTCAAGGCCTTTCAGCTCCAAGCCAGTACAAGCTTTATGTGATACAGACTGCTCCTAAATTTTCCTCTTCACTATGCAGCTTTATAATCACATTCCCTACAAAAATCCTGATTGTTAGTGTCAGCAGCTTTTTTCTCCAGCTCTTTCAGAAAGAAATCATGCACAGAAAAGAAAGAGGTCAAAATAAGATTTCAGGTCACAGAGAGAAAAAGACTAGTAAGAGGTCCTGAGCAAAGGGAGAATGATCTCCACATTTAATGCTCAGAAGAAAGCAGGATTCTTGTCCCACCAAAGGTAACCATATGCTGTCAGATGCAGTCCCTCCTCACCCCCAACCATCCCCTTTCATTTACTCGTGTCTACTAATCTCATCAGAGTTCCTATAATTAAAACACCATAAAATCTGATGAAGACTACAGTATGCTGTTTAAATTAACTTACACATAGTCTTCTACTGTAAGAATTACTACACCAACAGTTACAAGATTTACAAAATAAAGCATCACTAATGAGCACAGGATCAAAACTGGATTATCAAGTTTCCCTATTTGCATATAGAAAAAGCAGGCACTGAGGTTTCTGTAAAACTTTTCCAGCCATTTTATAGGAAAAGTGAAATGATCCCTCTGACTTAAATATATAAGCAGCCCGGAGTGGTTAGGAAGTGAATCACTTTCAGCAAACCTCAGTATGCAGAGTTTCTGAAATAACCTTTGTTTGGTGCCATGTTTAATGGAGCAAAAGATGGGAAGTGAAGGAGGTGAAGGAGATACAGATATAATATTACACCTGTGAGATCAAGTGTCCTGGTTCTTCCTTCCCTGTCCCAAATTTGTATGCTGGACTACAGAAACCCACAGCTCCCAGCTGAATGGGAAATGGTTCTTCCACACTTTTGATCCCAGCCTCATTCAACACACACCTGAGAGACCACAGAGAGAGAACACTGGCCTTTCAGACAATCACTCTACAACTTCTTCCATCAAGCATAACAAACAACAGCTCTGTGCTGCATCAATTCCTGGAGACAGGGCTTGCTGGGACCTCACTCAGGTTCTGTGGGATCCACACCACATCCTGAGCTGCAAAAGCCACAATCTCTTCCATGATAACCCATCATCCATACCTATCAATTACCATATCATCAATTTCTTTGAGTCCAAACAAATAATCATAGAATTTTTTTTGAAATGGTAGATCAACTGGTCATAGTCAGACCCTGAAGAGCCCCAAGGGCTTCATGACTATCAGGATGTGTGACAGAATAGCTAAACTGAGGCAGAGGTAAAGTTACACAATTTCCCAAAGTCGGGCTCCAGATCAGCCTGGGCATTCCAGGCTCACCTGCTAAGCTTCTGCTCCAGCCACTAAATCTTTGAAAGGGATTATGCAGAAAGGTGCTAGTGATAAGAAAGACTGGACTTGACCTCTAAGGACCTTCAAATGTTACCCTCATTTTCCAGCATGCTGGTAACACCATAAGCAAACTCTGCAGTTGGAGTATTTTCATCTGGCATTCCTTTTAAGAATGCCTAAAACTTCAGTTGATTTTCTGATCTAAAAAGAGCTTGGAGGCAGAAGTTCTGATGCTCCTATGTATTTGTATAGAAGAAAGCAGAGTGCATTAACAGAGTTTCTACTTTGCTACTCTATTAAATATCATTTCAGGAATCACAATGAAGCTATCATGATTAATATAGCTTTCTTCCATGAAAGAACACACACAGACATCAAAGGCAACATGAATTATTTTAAGTGCTATACTTCTGCCAACATATTCCACATTTTAAGCACGAGAGACCACTCCTCCAAAATGCAGAGTCAGCCAGGGCAGACATTACTATTTCTCTGACACGGAAACCAGATCTAAACTGTGCACAGTGCTGCTTGGGGTTTTGTTTTTTAGTTGTTTTTTCTTTGTTTTCAATTTCAGGTACATTCTTACATCAGGCTGATCATATACAAAAGTAAGAGCTTCTAAAATTTTCAAACAAAAACAGCTTTTCAGTATTTATTCCTTTTGAACTTCTCATAAATTTTCTTTTTAATTTGCTACAAAAAATGCTAAGTTTCAAAAATGAAAGGTAAATTTATTTCTAACTTATACTGGCTTTTCACTTATCCTTCCCAGAAATTCTTCTAATATAATTGACATGGAGAAGCCCTTCTCTCTCCCCAGGATGACTCACAGGGTCCTTCCACAGCACAAAGACAAATCACTTTTTGTTCTTCATGAAGAAATATCACTTTCTTGTCCTTTTCAAAAAGGAAGATAGGGGAAGAACACGTTGGACTGTTATTTGTTGTATTTTGTTTCATTTTTCCTTAACAAATTTATCAGGCAACTAAAATTCCGCCTGGTCATAAAAGCATCTGTAATATGTCCACAGAAGTGCTCTGTGAATCTCACTCCTCAAGATCAGTATCCCTGCCCCACCTTTAATGTACAGGATTAAGTACCCATATAGCTACATGCCATATAGGTACCTTTCAAGAGCTGCTGGGATCACCTTTGCAGGTGCTTAGCAATAGTAGTGGCATCTTTGAAGGGCACCCCTGCATACATATCCAACACCTAGCCAATGCTAAACCCACTTCACAGTGCATATACCTGCTTCCTAGGCCTGCCAGATATTTCAGCCCACAAGCTACTGCTTACTTCTCCAAGAGCCCAGCCTACAGGCAGAAGAGTTCTTCAGTATGGCTTTAGATACCAGATCATGTAACTTCCATTACATCACTGTAAACTGCAGGCACCTGCAGAGAATAGGGAAGACCACTCTGACATCACAACACTTGTCAATTTCCAGCTTAAATGAAAGTCAATATTCTGACACATGACCTCAGCAGCAGATATCAAAGTGGCACAAATGTGCACTGACAATATAATCTAACAACTTAGTAAGAATTTCCAGTCTACCACTTATCTACAAATCAAATTATTCTGGTCTCTAAGCATGAAGTCTCAAGAAGACTTATTAAGTGTTCCTGAGTTTCAGTGTTACAGGAAACACACAAAACATAACTCTGACCATCCAATCCAGCAGTTCCCAAGTTAAGCCCTTCGCTGTTATCTAAACATATCCAAAGTCGATGATGCTAGTAAAAATGCTAGTGAGTTTGCTACTAGCCAGAACAAATGCTACCAGCACCAGGAAATGCTACACAGGCTACCAAGGCACAAAGAGGAGCAAGTACTTGACTTCTGGTAGCACGTGCTATTTCCAAGCAGTGAAATGTACTCTGGTCAGAAGAGGCCTGACAACTATTTATAGAGTGCAAGGGTAGTTGTAATCATCCATTCCTTCCCTACACGCACAGCTCAGCAGAAGCACAAACTGCACCAGCACAGCACCAAGCCCCACCAAGTGTAAAAATTCATTCCACCACCAAACTAGCACATCTCCACCAAGCACATCCTAAAACCTTCTGCTGAATAAAAGCATGAAGGTGGTACGCAAAGGGTTTAGTTGGTTTTGTTTTTCCCACATACACCACACTTCTATTGTTCTTTGCAGAAACACACAAATATTTTGTGGTACTAAACTAGCTACTGAAAACATTAGCAAAGACAGAGCTTAGTTATCAAGCTGCTGATTTTGGTTTGAAACAGCAGCTCTGACTGACAAAACAGTGATGAACACGGAAGCACCCTATAATACCAGCTATAAGCCCAGAATGAGCAGTTGTCTGCCCAGGATGGAAAAGTTGTGTTTTAAATTTTTTTCCTCCAAATAAGTTATTGCTAAATGTTGTTAACTGCAACTGTTCACCAACAGTCAGACACTACCCCCAGACACACGCTATTTTAATCTTGCATAACACCAAACGCGATGTGTCCTGTGAGGACCAGGCCGAGCGGCTGCACCGAGGGCCCGAACATCCGCCAGCCCAAGCGGCAGCGGGCAAAAGCCCCGGCTCCAGGAGCCGCTTCGGAGGTGGCTGCCAATGCTCCCAAACTCCGCTCCTTATCAATCCTTGGCTTCCTCTTAACAGAAAGCTGGCGCCGCCAGCCAGGTAACAGCAAGAGTGTGAGATTTCTAAAGCGAAAATCCTTATATAAAGATGGAAAGAGCCTGAAAGCACAAAAGGGACCAGCCCCACCGGCTGCGTACGAACGCGCAGGGCAGCGCTTCGGGAACGGGCGGTCGCTGAATCCGCAGCTCGCACGCAGGTGGCGGCCGAACGCGTTCCGTACGGGACGGGAAAGGCTCCCTCCCGCTCCGCACCCCTTGGCCCAGCCCGGCGAGCCGGGCCCGGCGCAGCGCTCAGCCCGCCGGGCTGCCCGAGCATACGGCCACAGCCCCCCCAGCACACCCCGGCGGCGCTCGCTGGGAAGTACCTGGGAGCTGAGATACCGCCGGAGGCACTCCTCGCAGACCGCCTTCTTGCAGCAGGACAGGGGCTTGATGGGCTTCTCCTCTAGGCACACGCGGCAGCTCAGCACTAGCACCGGCCCGAACTCGCCCGCGATGAGCCCAGAGAAGGGCTCGGGCAGCAGGAACAAGTCCACCACCTCGATGCTGCCGCCGGATGACAGTGGGTCGTCGCCCGATACCACCCCGCGCCGCGCCGGGAGCTGCCCCCCGGCCGGGCCGCCGCGGGGGGAGCCGGGGGCCGCCGTCGGCCGGTCGTTCTCCACACAGTAGACGGTACAGTACACGTGCCGCCGGGGGGGGCGGCGGC
>VZTR01009155.1:1032176-1113805 GCA_013400775.1 Chaetops frenatus
GCCCCGGCCCGCCCCCGCCCGCGCTGACGCAGCTCCTCGTCTGCGCCCCTCATTCAGCCGTAAACACGGCGTGGCTGCTCGCACGCCAGCGCTCGGCACCGGCACGGCGAGGCGTTGTCTCGGGCCGCAGGTTCCCTCCGCCCTGTGCCGGTACCTGCGGCCCGGCTGCAGAGTAACGTCCTCTGAGCAAATTGTGAGCGTCCGATTAAAAATCATCCCCGAAGAATAAAAATCGTAGTGAGCATCATCAGTGCCACTGTGAGAGCCACGCACTAACATCAAGGCAATCGAGTGACATTCATAAAAATGATTGAAACTATTAACAACAGGAGTATCCACATAGGTCCAAAACAGTATTTGATTCTTCAGGTAGTCAAGGGGATTAGGGGGATGTATGCACATTCTGCTCCGAGAGTTGGCCGCTATGGCATTGCCTCTGCTTGAAGACGGTATCTGCAGGCCTTGACGTCATCATTTACATCATCACATACAGCAGATGTCATGGAACTGATGCTGCAGCAACTGAGTACCTCAGTGTGGGCTGTGCAGTTTCCATCCTGAACTTCGTGTTACTCAGAAGTTAAGTAGTTGCTCTGGTTGAGAGGACATGGTGTTGATCTTAACTAGAGTGAGAGGAGGAGGTCTGCAAGTGGGGAGATGACAGTCGAGGACACATTCATGGCTGTCTGCATGTCGTGCCCTCAACCCCAGAGAGCTCATGATCTCAGGCTCCTGCAGGGAGCAGCTCCGTGCGTTTGCCTGGCTCTGTGTTTGAGCTCAGCAGCCCAGCTGCTCAGCCGCAGTGTCCCAGAGTGCAGGGCATTGAGGACACTGTATACAGCCAGTCCAGCTTTGGAGGTTCCTGTGCGGCATTGAATTATATGTGCGCTCTGGGAAGGAGCTGAGCCTCCCAAAAAGCCACACAGGGAGCCTGCCCTGGCCTGCTGAAGGCTGGCAGTGGAGGCACGGCAGGCTCTGTATAGTAAGTGGCAACATCTGCTGGCTTGGGGGCTCTTTGCCTTGAAAATGCCGTATTTCTTGCAGACCCAATCAGATGTGAAAGTGAGTGGGTATGAATTTGTGCCATGTCAGACTCTAGTTACCCCTCCAGGAAAACAATGTAGGGGAATTACTTATTTTAAACAATATGTTTAACTTTTCTTATTTGAGCCTTTAGTGATTATGATCCCAAGGCTTACTTTGAAAATATGAAATGTAAAACTTCTAATTATAGAATAAACATCAGAATTTCCTACACCTCTACCACTTAAGAACTTAAAGCTTAAAGAAAAAACTAGAAAGATAACATCATTGCAAGAACTAGAATGTTGCTCCACTGTTATTTTGGAAATGCATGTACTAAAGCAGAGCAGGGGAAAATGGTCCTTGGGGAATTCAGGATGGCAAGGATAATTGCACTCAGCTGAGAAGAAGCATGAAGCAAATAGGAGTTCCAGAATTGCCTGTACCCTACCAGCCTCTGGACTCCTTAGTCCAGATAGTTCAGTGGCCTGTGCCCAGCCATGGGTCCTGCTGGTCCCAGCTGTGAAGAGTGAGCAGATGTGCCTGCCCAGCTGCCCCATTGCCCCACATTCTGTCTGGGATGGTGGGATTGGCCCTGGCTGGTGAGGTCTTGCCTAGCAGCCCCCAAGGGGACTCTCCCACTCTTTGCAACAAGTCTTTGCTCTATTCTTTATATATTCTTTCAGGCGTATTGAAAAAGTATGAAATTATATAGTAGTAGAAAAAAATACAAGCTTGAGGTAAACATAGCATGACCTGCTAGTATGTACTGAGGGCCTTTACCACTGTGCCTTTACATAGACTCATATTTGAATGACCTTAAGAGAGAGTTTTCATGAGAAGACTACCCTAGCCTCCCACCAGCCCCCAACAATCTGACAAAATAGCGTTTTGTGTTGCATGGCCCTTGCTTATTCTGCAAGAGAGTGGGTGGGAGAAGGAGCAGTCAGTGAGGGATGCTGGTTCTGTTACTCCATGTGCTGCTGGTGGGTGTCTGGGTGCACGAAACAGGAGTCCATACAGGGATGAACGTGTGGATTCCCAAAGAGTCTTCACTACTGCTGACTGACAGGATGTGTCTTAGGCTGGCTGTTGCCCAGGTTTTGAGAAACCACGAGTCAGATTTGCATCCAGAATGAGTCTGTTGCCAAAACCTTCTTGATTTAAAAAGTGATTTTAGATCCACACATTTTACATCCAGTGTAGAGCATGTCTAGCCTTATGGAAGATACTAAAAAGATAGCAGCACTACTGGATTTGCATAAGATAACAGATTAAAATAAATTATCATACAGAGATAAATCTTTTTATCACCAAACAGTTTGGTTTACAAGAACCTCATTGTGTTTGAGCACACTTGTATAGAACTGAGCCTAGTTGCTTGAAAAATCGCTTTTCTCCCTGTGATGTACTGCCAAGTCAAACTCCAGAGAGATTCACACATTTGAACTCTGCAAATGAAGTATGAAGAAGCAGCTGGCAGGGCATTAATCATCTGTGAGAGATCCCTCGTTTTGGAAAGCTCTATCCAATGTTGTCCACCAGAACCTGGATTTGCTTATCTCTGGGAATGCAGAAAATTCCATCATTCTTTTCTTCTCTGTTAAAAAAATGGGAGGCTTTGGTTTGAATAGGTGTATTTATGGCTGGTGCTTTTACTCATGCCTGATTTTAAAATACCACAGCTTGGAACCAGGGTAGACACTTGTATTTTCAAGCAATGAATGTAATTGGCTGTCACAGTTGTAGTAATGCCTGAATTTGGGATTGTTTTGGGTTTTTTATTATTATTGTTACTAATTATTCACACTGAACAAAGAAGTCGTGATGGCTATTGCATCAATTAATTACGTTTGTCCAAATTTGTAAATTTTCCAGAGTATTGCCTGAGAATTTCCATCCTTGTTTTCTCTCAGTTTCTTCTTTCCTACCTTCCTGTCTTTCCTTTAATCAAAGAGCACAAGCTTACATAAAACTTCAGCAGTAGAAAGTACTGGAGTCTGTAGCACATAGGCAAAATACAGAACTCATTGCTACATGCAGTCACAGAAGCAGTTCTATAATGAATTACAAAACTGATTAGATACTTTCAGCAACACAGAAGAGCTAAAGCAGTCTGTGCTGTTTGTGTCATATATCTATCTGTGTCTATACTTATATATGAAAGGGAGACTTAATTTCCCAAGGCTGTAATTTCTGAGACTTCTTGAAAATTACTTTTACTAAAAATAATTAATATTTTTAGGATAAGTAATTAACATTCTCATTCTTCTGGGTTTATGCTGATAACCTCAGAGGAAATTTGAAGCCTTCTTTTTCTATGTAGTAAGTAAGGAACTGACAGTATGGTACTGGGTCATTGGATGCAGAACTTAACTTCTTGAGGGGAATTCTTGGGCTTCTGTTCATCTTGTGAGGTGCAAGATTCATGTCTGTTTTACAGAAAGTGCAGGTTAGAAAATGCCATGCACTAGAATAATTTCTTATGAGCATCCTAATTAGATCAGGAAGAATGACTGTGTGCCTAGTTTAATTGTTACAGTATTTATTTTGAAAACAGTCTGTGCCGTTATTTTTATCTAGCACTATGGAAACAACCTTCAAAACATAACAGTGTATCTTACACATTGCCTAAACAGAACAGATCAAACCCTTTGTACCTCCTATGTGCTTACTGCCCACACCTCTGCTATGGAGAGAAAATGCTTTTCTAGAATTTATGGATCTGTCCAAACAGATCTTATCAATGTCTCAAGTCATATTTTAAAGGGCACTTTGAACCTTGATGCATCCTCCTTAATTGCTTCTCTTGTTTTGGAATTATTTATTCTACAGACCCCTTTAAAGTCCTTTTTTACACCTGAAACACTGTTTTTATTTTCTCGTTTTTCTGCCTGCGTCACTAATTTTTTTGTATGCTTATCCTTTTTTTCTATCATAGCTTCACTTCCTAGGATTGTCACGAAGATCTGTATTTAGCCTACAGCTTTGTAGAGAGACTCATGCCTGTCTTTGTGTTCTGGATATTGCTGAATCCAGTTTCCCACTGAGGACTAGACCAACCAGCAACTTAAGGTGATGGAAATTACTTCCTCCTCCTCATCACTCAAATCTTTTATTCTTCCTAGACTTTCTTACCCCTTTACTGTCCCTTATGTCACTTGGGTTCAAAAATCAGAAATCACTTTCATCTTCAGCAAATGCAAAGAACCACTTGAGTGAAGCTTAAAGGAAACTTACTTTTCATAGAACAGGAGTATATATTTTTAAGTTATTGAGGTTAAAACTGAGAAACAGAACTGGGAACCTCATGACCATGGCTTGCTTCTCCAGGTGAATTTATTCACTCCTAGTCCCAGAACCACACCTGACTCAAACTACACTACATGTATGCCATAATCACTGTGTTTTTCCTTAACAACAGGCAACACCCAAACTGTTTATCAGTATTAATCTGGAATGAAATGCCTCAATGCACGGTCTGGGTGCAACGCAATAATTTTGAGGAACCTGGAATTATTTACCACCATCAGCAGCTGCACAGCCATGAGACCATTCCAAATTACATCAGCATTCTTAGACTCTCCCAAAGAAAGAATCCTTCATTGCTGCATTATTTTTACTAATATTTCTTTGAATTTATTTTTGTTGAATAGCTGGCCACAGGATTACCTGACAAAACCGCAGTAAGGGTAAACTCTGCTGAAGGGCAAGTATATTTTCTAGCTATTATTGCTTTAATTAACTATGCAGAATGACACACAAAGAGAATGTTTTGTAAAATAAAGACTTAGCAGCTACGTTTTTGAAAATATTGTGAGTCATTCTCTGATGTGCAAATTGCTATCTTTTCCTTCTTAGCTTCAGGCTTGAAAAGCAGTTGAACATTTGTTAAAACAATTGTCTACCCTTATTACTGGATTATCAAATTGTGCTTTTCTCATTTTATACTAGAGGGATTTTTTGCAATGCAAATAATTTAAAAGGATTTCAGAAAAAAAATGAAATTAAGTAATTAACCTGATCAGACATTGGGGATACATAGAGCTATTCAAATTAGCTATTTTTTAATTATGCTGCTTTGCTACTTAAAGCCAAATTTCAGAATGCTTTTGAAGACTTCCTTAAGTTCATCTCAATAATTCAGCAACCCCCGCTGTTATCAGAAGAGACTCCCATTACACGCTCTGTGACTCCATGGAGACTTACCACGCCTGCACAGGAAGCTGCTGTAGCAAGAGGAGCTGCTTTCGCCAGCCAGGCAGGGGTGGGCACTGTGGGCTTGTGGCGAGGGCACTGGAGTGGGGACCTGGGGGGCCCCTTTTCTAGTCTCAGCTCTGTTACTGACCACTCGTGTGACCTTGGATGAGATACTCCTATATCTCTGTTTCCCCTTTTACCCTTTGCCTGTCTCCATTATTTAGACTGTAAGCCATGTGTGACAAGGAGTGTTAGCAGCTGCGGCACTCTGTGACCCAGGGAATCCCCTGGTCTTGTCTGATGCTCCAGGCACTACTGTATCACAGACAAAACACAGTCATTTCCTCATCCAGAGTGCCACGTGAAATTAGCTCATAAATAGCACATTTTATAGTTAAAAGTAAAGTTACATATGTTCAAATACTTCTCTCAATTTTTAATTCATTTGACTGTGGAACACCACATTCACAAGAATTTTTCTGCTAGGCTGTAGTCATTACTGAATAGCACTGTGTGTGCTGTGAGGGTTTGACTTGCATAAGTTAACACCAGGAACTTAACCCACCTTCAAACTCATGCTCTCTTTGTGTAAGAACACAGTGATCTAAACATTTTCCCTTGCTCAGATCGTGTGTCCACGTTTCCAGTGGGATTTTACCTAGTATACCAAAGCAGGTATTAAGTAGGGCATGCATGACAATTACACCAAGGAAAGAAAGGCCAGAATAAAACCTAATTCACCAGCAAGATTGGAATACTGTAATTTCTCTCCACAAATTCATTTTTGTTACTGCCTCAAGAAGTATTGCCTGACTACACTCAGTAAGTCATCCTGCAGAGTGACTGATGATGCTGGTTTCAAAACACAGGTTAATTTTATGGCTTTGTCCCTAATTTGCAAATCCTTGTGCTTTCCAGCCTGTAAAGCTGGCTTCACTGTGGAAGTGCCATGGTAAGAAAATCTCAGCTGGATGGAAAAAAGGAGTCTGAATTATGACTCTGCAAAATTAAAGTGGTGATATATTGATTATATACTGAATTTTTTATTCTATAGATAGCTTGACTGTAGTGGAGATTAAGAAGCATCAAAAATGGAAACAGGCAAGATAGCAAATTGCCTTAACAAAACTTAATACTGAACTTAGTGCAGCATAGATCCAGTATGTGACACAACACAGTGTCAGGAGCCATGTCTTTTCCAGAGGGCTGCTAAGACAGAGCAATTTGCAGGGAATCAGTTAAATGATGTCCTTGAAAGGTAATTTCAGTATTTTTCTACGGACTGTTTGTTTTCATGCATTCGTTGCTTCTCCACACTTAATCTAAAGGTTGATTCTTAAAGCGTTCATTGCATACATTGAAAAAGAAGTTGTTGGTAAATGGCAATGTATTTTACCTTAGGAATTGCTGTATACAGCTGAAAACCACACTCTTGTACATACATGAGTAATAAGTGTACATGCAGCATCACGAGTAGTTTTGCACGTAGTACTCAGCAACCTTGAAAAAACTGTTCCTAGAAGTATTTTCCTATATTCTCTCATCTTACATGTCTTGTTTTAAAACAGGCCCAAATGATTCTATTAGAAAGTGCAGGCCAGCTAGGACAATCCACAGACTGCAATGGAAAGCTGGTTTGAAAGAAAAGTTCAGCTAGGAACCTGATAAATATAGATGAGAAATGGTTTGCACTTTCCATTCAGAAATTGTTTCTAAGTAGCCGTTTTAGACACAACGTTAGTACATCATGCCCTAACAACAAGGTTAGCTGTGTGGTTTGCAGATTAAGTCCTGGATGGAAATGTCAGAACAATCCCTGGGGTAATAAGAGGGCATCAGTAAACTTCTTATCCTAGGGAAGCATGACTTGGGGGAAAAAATGTTTCATTTGAAGATACTGTCTGGGCAGAAAACAAAATCCTTAGGCTGTCAGGGTGGAATCTGAGACTGCTGGCAAGCCAAAGCTGCGGCGAAAGCTTTGCACTTTGTTTTGTGGTTCTGGTATGCTTATCAGCCACACTAAAAAAAAAAAAAAATGTTAGAAATGCCAAGCTCACAGGAGCCTTCCCAAGAAGCCACTCACGTGGCTGTCTGCTGGGAAATCAGCTGTTGTGATGGGTTTTTGTTACGTGAATCTCTGTTTATGAGGACAAGAATCAAGCCTAAATTATTTGATGCAGCTGCAGAGCACCAAGATAAAAAAACCCACTGGTTTCATTTTAAACCTCAGACAAACTTGAAGAAGATTAGTGGAGAGAATTCTCACCATCATGTTCTTCAGTGCCAGTCATAAGTTTCACTTTTATATGAACAGTGGCAGATTTTATAAAGAAATAGTAAATATAATTGCAACAGTGTTCTTTCTATTAATTAGATCAGGAGGTATCTGGCTACTTATGAGTGCTTAATTTAGTGTGATCTCACCTGCTGCTTGGAGTGATCTGATCTGCTTATAAGAGAGACTGTAAAAATAAAGAGGAGGGCAACTGTGTACTTGCAATCAGATTTCTTTTAAGTTTTTGTTGTCTATAAACTTTTTTGGCATGTGAAAAGGTCTGGTGCTAGAAGACTACTGGTTAAGCAATTAATATCTGAAACAGCTATAGGCCTGCTTTATTCTGAGGATACTAATAAAGTGCATTTATTGAGTATTTCTTATTTTCCAGTGAAAACATTTATCTGTGGTTCCTTCAAGACAGATATATAAAGTAAATGGAATACTTTTTTCAGCTGAGAATTGATCTGAACACAGCACTAACAGCATGATTTTAGATTAATGAAATTAAATTGATGAAATTCAGAGCTAGTGAAGGTAAATTGGTATAGCTTGCACCAATGCCAATGAAAAAAATATTCCAAACAAGATGTGTTTGTTTAAATAAATGAATTAGGAGTGTATGTTAACGTAACGTACTCCTACATAGCTTCCTGTCAGCTTCTTTAGTCTCATCAACAGTACAAGAAATTGGTCTAGAATGTCTAAAACTGACTAAGTGTGCATATGAACATATTGAAAAATGGGTAGAGCATTTATCTTAATGTTGCATAATATTATTGTTTAAAGCACATTACATTGCAACAGAAGTAGTATACATGTAAAATAGATGAAAAAACTGGTAAATTAATTGAAGTAGTAAATACCAGTAGGGAAGGATCATCAGGTGGGACTGTTTCCAGTAGAGTTCAATGGGGATTTGTGTGAGACCTGGCATGCTCAATAATTTCATGAGCAGGGAGAAAATATACAGTGACTAAAAGCTAGTGAGTAACAGTAAAAAAAAACCAAACAAAACAAACAGCACAGTTTTACAAAGGAGTTTAACTTGACTGTGTTAGTCTTGTTTCAATAAAATGTCTTAATATAATAAAAAAGTAAACTAGTGTATTTCAACATGCAAATCTAGTTTGTAACAGATTTTGTAGTGCCTAAAGTCTTCAAGAGTAAATGCTTTTTTAGAAATTATCTTTCCATATATTAAGTGTACTCTGAATATATTGAATAAGTAGAAAAGGAGATTAAAAGCTACTAGGAAAGTGCTTTTTGATTGGTTCTTATGAATCTGTTAACAGCACAACTCCTGCACATTGATCAGAGCTGATAAAAGCAGCTGTTCATTGTCACCTGTTTAGGCATAGTGCTGCTGCAGGAGTCTGGGCTTTTTCTGTGCAGCTGAGTTAAGCATGGGTTAGAGTTCCAGCTCTGCTGGAGCACTGGAACACAGAAGTCGTATTGAGAACAATCACAGCAATTCCTGCAAACAGACCATTAAGGAAGCTTCTTCCTGGTTAATAACCTCACTTGCAGTACAAGTGTTTTCCCTAGGAGTTATACTGGTGAGAAATTTTTACTTTCACATTTGTGGATGCGAGCAAAATTTCAGCTCGTCAGTTTCTTCTAGGACATTTTGAAATCTTTATACCTTCATTAAGTATAATGAGAAATTGAAAGTGAAGAGTAGGAAAGCTTGATTTTTTCCACATATTTTTTATTATTAACATATAAAGTATGTGTGACAGAAAAATATTACAGATGAATAGCACCACTTCCCCTGTAATCTTTATCCTTTTCCTGAGTAAGTGCTATCTGCTAATACAAATCCCCAAGATCCTGACCTTTCTTTTTTTGCTTTCCTTCCCTGCAAGCAGGGTGGAGGAAATGATTCCTGTCACGTAGCCAAAGGGGGCATATTTACATGGCTCTGCATAATGTGATGAGGAAATCCTGTTGCAGAGAATTCAGGAGAAGGTTGCTAGTTCTGGTTTTTTTTTTTTTTTTTTGGAAGTCCTGCCTCCACTCCTTTACAGGTTTGCTTCCTGAAAAGCCACTTCTGTGACTTTATCAGTACAGATCTCTTTGTTTCTCAGTTTGCTTTCTCCATTTTTGTAGGTGGATGTTTCCAGGACATTTTTCTCCTGCCTGATATCTTGCAATATATTAAGTGATTGTGCTGTTATCTGCTATGGATTTTTGTTTGCAGATTTTGATTTTAGTACTGGTATTTTTGTTGTTCCTCCACTGATTTTCTCTTAAGCTCTGCACAAAGGGACCACTGTAAGCCTTTAATTCTGGTCTCTTCTGGGTTAGGGTCAAAAAGCTTTCACTACGTACAGAGTGGTATTGTAATTTCAAATTCTAAAGCAATCAAATAGCTTTGGCTGTATCCTAGAGCAAACCAATCATTAAGTGTTTTTGTTTTAAAATGCATTTAGTACATATAGAGTTCTATATATGAAAACTCGTTGTGAGAGCTTTCCTTCACTTAAATTCACCAAGGCTGAATTCCCTTTCCTACTGACTTTGAGATCTGTAATCAAAAACCAGTGAAATGCATCAGTTGACGAGTAAAGAAACTTTTCATGAATCTAGAACCTAGTGTAAAATCAATATGGAGCTTATGCAGGAAAGGAATTTTATAAATGCATGAGACACTAAAAGCTAAAAAGTGATTGTTAAGAGAGCATGATGGATGTGGGTGTCATTCTGCCATTTCAGACTGGGAACATGCTCCTTCAAGGGCTAACCATGCCTTCAGCTGGCAGCCAGGTCATGTGTGTGTGCTGGATCTGATCAGAGATTAAGAACAAAAACACTTTCCCACGGTAGTGTTAGTTTTGATCCACAGTGCTGTCCATTAAAAGGTTTAAGCTTTGGGAGCATTTGGGTCCAGATTCCACTTCATGCCTCAGAACCACTGCTACCTGTGTACAACAGACCATAGAGTATTTAAAAAAATATCTGTTTTCAGCGAGGAGTTTTTCTGAATAGAAAGATGTTTTTATTTCTTTCCAACCCCATAATTCTGCATACTTATTTTGGTCTGTCTCTCATCTTTCAGAAGGACATAGAAGAGACGTAGGAGGCTTTCAGTGATCTAATAAAATTTACCAAGATCAAATGATGGTGCTATGTTTTGCCTTTTGCCAGGATGTGGAGTGTGAGATCCAATTTCCTAGTCTGGCATCTCCAGCATGGCACTGATTTAGAAACACAGAGAACTAATGGTCAAAGTCTTGTTATACCAGTCACAGAGACTGTGCAGCTATTGCTTATTTTTTAGTGATTTTCTTCTTTCCAGTAATACTGGAATTTGCCCAATGCCAAGAGTATTTTTTGCTTGCTTCGAGGTGTTTGGGCTGAAAACCTGACATCTTGTGTTTAAGGGAAGAACTACTAGGACAATACTGTTAGGCAGCAACCAAGTCAGACTTCCACAGTATAGAAGTGTACAGCTCTTGGAATAGAAAAGCTCTTGGAATAGAAAGCTGTAGAATATAATGAACATTTTAAACCAAAAAGCAGTATTTTCTGTAAAAATAATAAAACCCTTGCACTTCTCGGATTAGGAAGAGCAAAAATATAAAGACTTCTCTTTCTGAAGCCCAGCTCTTTCTCCTCTCTTCTTCAGAGTGCAATGTAAAAACATGTAGAAGCAAAGTACAAGGAAGAAGGCAAGAAATAATAAATGTATATATTCCTTGGGTTTTCTCTACTTTATTGGAAAAAATCCCAACAAAATGCTCAATAAATTGAAATTCCTGTTGCAATTTTTTGTTAACAGATCTCTATAGCTCAGAAGGTAAAGGAACCTTGGAGATGAGGAGAAAATTTAAAAAGACAAGAGTTAAAGATCTAGTGCTGCCTTAGATTTTCAAGGGGAAAAAAACCCCCAGTATAATTATGGAATATCAAGTTTCAACTTTCATAGGATCAGGATTTTCCCCCTTGCAAATTACTTTCAACAGGTGTGTGGGGAATGGTGTCCACCCCTAAAAGGCCTGACTGAAAGAGAAGGTGGCACTATGAAAAAGTTCACTAAGGCTGCTCATAAAGGCAGGACCTTGGCTATTGGGCCTGTGATTTGGGGAGTGTTTTCCACATGCCCCTGGGACATGGGACCAGGGCTCTGCAGCTGCACTGTCTGTGTGGCACCTGCCCCACGTGTGGCTCTCAGCTCACTCAGCAATGCTGTGGGACAGCAGTGTCTGCTCTGGCCCTGCTCTGGGGACAGGACACTGCAGGATGTCATGTAGTGAGATGAAAGCTGATGGCATGTGCTGCTGATGTTATAAAGTGACATAGGTTTTCTTGTACAGATTTGCTCAGTTAAGCTATGGGAAATGCAACTTCAGCATGTCTGACTGCTATTTTATGAGGTCATCAATTTTTAAGAGGGTTTTATGAAGCCTTAATCTGGGCAAACATAGTTTTTGGATTGCTTCTGTCTAGTTTTAAGAAGAAAATAAAAACTACAAATAAAATAATGAAGATGGGCAATAATAAAAACCCATAAGGATTTTGTGTATGCGAGGTGAAGATTTAGGTTTGAATTTGACTGGATGGAAGAAAGGGAACTGTAGATTTCTAAGACGAATCATTGTCCCTTGTTCATCATAAAGTTTAATTTTCAAGTAGTTTAGCAATAATAAAAACCCTTAGTGATTTTGTGTGTGAGGTGAAGATTTAGATTTGATTTTGACTGACAGAAAGAGAGGGAACTTAGATTTCTAACATGAATCATTGTTCCTTGCTCATCATAGAATTTAATTTTCAAGTAATTTAGCCTCAGATTACCAGAAACAATTTCTGGTTCCACTCTAGATAATGTCGATGAGACAGCTGTAGATTTAAGGGTCATTAAAGAATTCTTATTCATAAAAATATGCACTTACCTTTAATCACATATTTAACTCTTACTGAAGCTAATGGGGTTTAAAAATGTTCTTCATTCCTTTCCTTTTGCTTTCAATGGAACTTCAGCATTTTCTTCAACTCTAGATTCCCTGTAATATTTTTCTTAATTGAGGACTTTCCCATCTTCCTGCTTTGCAGAGTCAGCTTCTAGGTCATTCCTCTGTGGCAGGCACCAGCCTCCCCGGTACAGGGAGGGGCAGAGAGAGAGAGCCAGGATTTAAATGGGAAGCAGGGCAAGGCTCTACCAGCTCCCTTGACTCTGTAATGGGAGATAAACTTTTTCTGGTATAAGTGCATTTTACGATGAAGTATCAGTTAGGATAAATGATTTTCAGTCATTTGTCCTCAGGGTTCCTTTAGCCCTGATGTATTTTCTTCTCTGTAGGGGATTTTCCACTTCATACATCCAGCAAAACATCCCCAAAAGCACACAAGAGGGTAAAATCTTAATATTTCATTTTAGAAGATTTTATGAAGATCCATACTGATGATTATTGTTTACTATTTTATTTAAAGGAGAAGCTCCATTCAGGGACAAAGAAAACAACCAGTTTAACAGAGCTAGTCAAATGACTTTCCAGGAACATTAACATCAGTGGAGGCCCTGAGTGACTGAAACTTCAAAACATTTGGCTTCTGTACGTTTATTTGGTGACAGAAATGTTGAACTCTTTTGCAAAATTATTTGGAAGACTCTTAGCAGTGAATAACCTGAGTTTTTTATCAGGTTTTCCATTCCCTTTGAAATTCAGTAGAGCTCTTAAATTCAGACATGATGTAGTTCTACCCACAGAATAAGAAAAATAAATAGTTTAATAGTAAATATGCCTGAATATATTTTGAATATAAAGCCAAGATGAAGACCCATGGAGTAGTCAAGGAGAAATAGCGGTAAAGGGATTTTATCTACTTCTCTGTAGAACAATGAAGAAAATTTCTTTCTTGCTACACATCAATCAGGCATGTTGGCCTAAGTTTTTATTTACCAAATAACTAGTGTATATTTTAAATTAATTTTTATTTCCTCACTACATCTCTGGAAGGAAAGAACATAGTTTAATTTTATTTTTCTTTGCTAGCCAGTAGATATGTCCTAGTTTTTTGTCTTAAAACCTGGAATGAAAGAGATATAATAGTACAGTTCTTAACTGTTATTTTACTTAAGCATTTGAAAGAGCTTAAATTTCTAATCGAGTTAAAAAGTTAGAATTATGCCATGTTTCAATTTGTACCAGTAGTATTGATATCTGGAGCACACTAGTTTCAATGCCCCAAATAATTTTTCCTAAGCTGTGCTGTTATTTTATTTAGACTTTAATAAAAAATGGCTTTGTAATTCAAAGTTTTGCCAAAACTTTGAATGTAATCACTCTCAATATATCCTAAGCTGTTTTATGAACTTAGGTAAATGGAATCATCCATGTCCCCTGTCTATGTGGACACAAGCATCCATGTCTGTTCTACAACCTTTAGGCTGCGTAAAAACGTCCAGTTGGAGTCACAGTGTTGTTGTGGCTACCAGGTGTTCCTCTCAGCCTGGTTCAGAATATCCCTGTTGGCACAGGGAGACACTTATCTGCACTGAAAACAACCCATACCTGAATGTGCCACTTATGGAACTGGCTCTGCTTGTCCTCTGTCAGTTCCAGCCTTTCTTGGCACTGGTAGAAGAATCTTGGGGTCTCAGGAGTTCTTCTCAGGACTTGTTTGTGCTCCCACATGGTGAGTGCTTGCTTTGCACACCTAGCTGTCCCCATCAAAGCCCAAGGACCAGAGAACTGAGGTGTCCTTCTCTTGTTTCCCACGGAACCCACCTTGTACCACACTTAAAAGTATACCCAGCCCTGGGCCAGTAGAGCTGACCAGGGCCAGGAGCATGGCTGTGAGCACCTCCCGTGGGTTTATGGGCAGGGTAAGCATAGGATGGCTGGGACTCTGAGCACGAATCCTCTTCTCAAGAAGCCAGTCAGGGGACAAATGCTGTGCACTATTCCCGGCAAGAGGCTGTCATGGTTTAACCCCAGCCAGCAACTAAGCACTGCACAGCCATTCACTTGCTCCCTGTTGTTGTTACTCAGTTCCCAAAATAAATTTGTTCTTTTTTTCCCACAGAGGCTGAGGTGAAGATGTCCCTGCTGCTGCAGAGAGAAGCCTCCCTGCAGGCTCTGTGCCCCAAAGCAGTGCACAAGTCATAGCAACTGCTTTTGACAAAAGAGTTCCTGAGTAACTCTAGAATAGCGTGAAGCAGATCATTTAAAAAGAAAATAGAGCAGGTCTTAAGCTTAGAACTTTTTCCAAGTTTGGGCCCCCTATAAGAAGCCTCATTCAGCTGGAGGAACAGTGTGATCCTCTTCTCCAACTCACCCAGCCAGAACCCAGGAGGTGTGGGTGAGCTCTGCCCTGGCATCCACCTCCCTCAGCTGCCTCCAGCAGCACCACAGGGTCCACTAAGAAAACCAGCACCTGTTACCCCTCCTTAAGGACCTCCTCAACCCACTGTGTCTTTTATTCTGGTCCAGTAGGAGTTTTAAACCCTCAGTTGCACAGAGTGTTTAGAGGGATACCAAGGCAAGGGTTCTGCTCTCTGTTTCAGCAGTGTTTATGGAAGCAAAGAAAAATGCTGTTTGCTGATGGCACAGTTTGAAATTGGGAGGAACTATTGAATCTTTCAAGGGCAAAGTGACCCTGCAGAGAGGTCTCAACAAATTAGAGAGATGGGCAATCACCAACCATATGAAGTTCAACACAGGTAAGTGCTGCATTCTGCACCTGGGATGGGGCAACCCTGGCTGTGTGTAGACTGGGGAATGAGGGGCTGGAGAGCAGCCCCATGGAAAGGCACCTGGGGGTCCTGGTCGATGGCAAGTTGAACATGAACAGCAGTGCCCTGGCAGCCAGGAGGGCCAACCCTGTCCTGGGGGGCGTCAGGCACAGCATCACCAGCCAGGCAAGGGAGGGGATTGTCCTGCTCTGCTCTGCAGTGGGGCTGCCTCACCTCCAGTGCTGGGGGCAGTTCTGGGTGCCACAACATAAAAAATACATTAAACTATTAGAGAGTGTCCAAAGAAGGGCCATGAGGATGGTGAAAGGCCTTGAGGGGAAGTCTAATTATGATGAACTTGGTCTGTTCAGCCTGGAGAACAGGAGACTGAGGGGAGACCTCAGTACCGTCTTCAACTTCCTTGTGATGGGATGCAAAGGGGCAGGTGCTAAACTCTTCATTCTCATGACCAGTGACAAGACTTGAGGAAATGACATGAAGCTGAGTTAGGGGAGGCTTAGATTGGATATAGGGAAAAGGTTTTTTGCACCTAGAGGGTGGTTGGGCACTGGAACAGGCTCCCCAGGGAAGTGGTCACAGCACCAAGCTTGACTGAGTTCAAGAAGTGCTTGAACAATGCTCTCAGGCCATGGTGTGACTCTTGGGGTGTCCTGTGCAGGGTCAGGAGTTGGACTTGATGATCCTGATAGGTCCCTTCCAACTGAGAATATTCCAAATGCTCCTCTTCAACCCCTATATTATCTACATAGCTTCTTTATGTCCTTACACTCCATAAGATTTCCTGAGAGGACTCCCTTCTCCAGTCTAATAGTTGGCCCAAAAGAAGAGGACTTTACCATGACTAGGATCCATGCGAAAGGCCAGTGGAGGAGGAGGAATGTGGTGAGGATGAGGAGAGAGCATTTGATAGTAGGTGGCACTTACTCCTGGTTGCAGTAGAGTGGGGCAGTGGGAAAGATACAACAGAGTTTTTTCTATCCAGAGAAAATACAAGGATGTTAGGCTTGTCCCTGTGTAAGTATTCATGCATCTGGGCTATGATCTGGCAGAGCTGGTGTCTGTTTACAGTGACCAGCTGGCCTAGAATAAGCTTCAATGACTTTTGTTTTCTTTCAGACTGGGGGCGGGAAGAAAAGAAAAACAAGGAGCTGCCTGGGAGCAAAATTAGAGTCAGACACACACACTTGTGGGATGCCAGCCAGTGAAGCATGATGTTATTATCTAGAGCTTTTCCAGTTCTGCTGAAACTGGCTGCCTAAGAGATTTTTGTCAGCTGATAATCAGCAGTAATAGAGAAGAGCTCTGGATGGAGAGGGGAGAGGAGATGCTGTACATGTGAGGCAAGAAGCCATGGGAGAACCCAGCCATTGCAACTACGCTGCTCAGGAAGGTCTCTGCCAGGGTGGTGTGGGAGGGGCACATTTTGATTCTGGCCATAGCCCGTCCCTGGTGAGAAGAGCATGTTGGCTCAGCAGGACGTCTCTGCACAGCTGTTCTGCAGCTGCATGTGGCAGGGAACTGGGACTCTGCTGGGTGCACTGAGAGTGTCAGCAGCTCAGCACGTGTGTGAGCAGTGAGCGCCGACCAGGCTGTGCTTCTTCATGGATCCTTCAACAGACCTGGGCTTTCTATGTCCCCTTAAGCCTGGAGTGTCCAGACCACAGCAGTAGGTGGAGATCCAGGTGCCCCATGGGGTTTTTCCCCACCCCCCAATAATTCAGGTAGAATGTTCTTTCCCCAACTCTGGTTAGATGCAGTCAGAAGTTGCAGAAGTTACTCTTCTGCAGAAAGCAGTGGGAGAGACAGCCTAGAAAATAATATTAACCTTGTTGTCTCACCTTGCTCTCATGCTTCCAAACCTGGTTGCATACTTTGCTTTTTACCTTGACCACCAAATATCTTCTGGTTTAGCAGCAGACCAAACATCTAAAATGCAGTAATTACGTAGCTACCAGAGAAGTGAAGACGTAAAAGCCTTGTTTAGGAATAGGAAACATAATTTGAAGAAACAGTCAGTCCTTGCAGGCAAGAGGACTTTACCAATGTAGTTCAGATCCATCCAGATATCTGTTTTTGTTTAATATGTTCATAAACAACCATAATTAAGACAATGTCAAAGACTAAAGATGACCCTAATTTGTTTAAGGAAGTAGGGCTCATTGTGGGTTGCAGGAAGAATTCATAAGACTGGCTGAGCTGGCAGGAAAAGGGCAGACAAAATTCAGTGTAGGTATGTGTAAAGTAAGAATGTGATTCTTTCCACTGTGATACAGGAATCCAACTTCTCCACCAAAGGAGGTAGATGTTAAAAGAGGACCTGGCACAAGCTGGTAGAAGATGGACTAATTGCAAAGAAAATATATCTTGTTCTGAAAGTCCCTCAGCTGGAAATAATTGATGTCTAGAAGAACTTTAAATGTATGCATTGCATATACTTGTCCTGTTCCTACTCTTCCCTGAGCAATTTTTTATGGCTAGTTCTGGCAAGAGCACAATGAGCTAGATGGACTCTTACACAGCATGCATTATACAAAATAAACCATGAGCATGTTCCTTCCTGCCCTCCTACCTCCCTACTATCCTCCTCTCCCTAATGCAGGAATTATGTAAAAATGCTGATGGTTAAACAGACCTTTAAAATTTTCAGCAGTTGCTATTTGCAGGAGGGAGGAAAACAAACCCAGGTGTATCCAAAAGGAAACTTTCTAATTTCTCATGATGCTCTCTTTTAGTATCCATGGAATGCAGACACAGGCAAGGGACAGGATTACCTTCACTGAAAGACAAAAGATGACCAAGACAGAAAACAAATTGCTCCCAATTAGTGGAATGATTTAAGGTTTCATTCTATACAAATGGAAACACTGATGTAATTGTGATAGTCCAAGGATGCAGACACAGCAATATTTGAAGAAGAAATATTAGCTTTTGTTAGGCTAGCTGACACATCAGCCAAAGCCATTGGGCAGTGCTGGTGCACAGGCACTGTGGCCTTGGGCACAGAACCCTTGCCCTGGGCTCAGACAGATGCCTGTGTCTGGGACACACAGGCCTTTCTGTACGCTGAATCGGGAGCTCTCCTCTGGGATGGGAAGGAAGGCTCCTGTGCTTGCTTGTTTTCTGTTGCACTACCAGCTGGCCTAATACAGGAGCTCATGCCTCACTTGTCTTGCTGGTATCTGTTAGAGATCTCACAGATGAGGTGCTGGAGATTTCTGCACCATTTTTGGATACTGCAACGCTATTTAGATTTTTTTGCAAACATCTGTGCAGTTTACATTGTGACTTTATGATAGGGACTTCATTAAAATAAGGAATAGGAAACCCAAGATGAGTAACTGACAAGAAAAAAAAAAAAAAGAAGGCTGGTATACACAGTAGCAAGTCACAGATAATGAAGAGTTCCCTTCAGACAGGGACCTGTCCATCTCAGGCTCAGGACACAGCTAGCATGTGCCTTTAGGAGGCCCCTAGGATGAGCAGTGTTGGTGGCTGTCTTGGGAAATGGGGATGAAACCTGGCAAAAGCCACAGCTTGTCATGTCTTTGATTATCTGAAGTTTGCTCTTTCATGTAGTGTAAGCGTAGCCAGGATGGTGCCACATTTGCAAAACGACTTTGCAAAATGAGGAATGCAGACAGGGAAGAACCAAGGGATTTACTGACCCTGATGTAGAAAGGCAAGTCACAGCTCACAACAGCACCAAGGTCCTCAGTTATGTCCAAGACCAAATAATGATAAAAGATCTGTATCTTTTGTGTGGTGTGGTCGATTGTCTTGATGATGCTCTGTGGTCACTTGGCCTCATTGAAACTGCAGCATAAGAGAGCTGTACCCAAAAGTCATCATGCTGTCAGGGGCAGCAGCTTTGGCTGCCTGCTTTTCTACTGAATTGCTTTGATGTGAATCTCCCACATCTTGAGTGAGCTATCTAATAAGTCACCTACTGTGTAAAACCTGGGTATAGTTCCTCCTCCTACTGTATTTTTTAATGAAAATAACCATGACATCTGCTTTAGTCAAGCTTTCAGGGACATATCTTGTCTCGTCTTGTAATAGAGTCTGGCAAGAAAATAAGAGACAAAATGTACCGAGGTTACTGAAACAATATACAGGGAATTTTTCAATCCAAACAAGGTTTGATTTAGCCTTGACCAGGAATTTAATTTCATCTAGCATTGGTCTCTTAAAAGGGAGGCATCTGGTCTGATTATGACCTTTCAAGCGATGGAGAAAGTACCTTTCAGCAGGAAGGGAAGTAATTCGTTCTCATCTAAGTCCATTTTTTGTGATGGGATAGGAGAAACCCACTTTTCTTCACTTTTGTGGGTCTCAATAGGAAGTCCAGGTTTACCTTGCTATGCACAGAATACACTGATGCTAAATATCCATTACTCACACTGTCTCACAATTATGCATTGTGTGTTGTAAGTATGCAAAGTATGAAAAGTTATACATATGAAAAACGTAATAGTCAACCAAAAAGCAACCAAGAGTCATTACTGTTCTCTAAGAAAAAAGGCAAAAAAACCCCATCAAGTATTGCCTCTGAGGTAGAACAAAAATTTAAAATACTTAAATGATTTAGCTGTTGGCCATCTGCTTCAATCTAAAGCACCAGTTTCTCATTACCATATAAAATAAAGGGATAAAAACTGAAAAAAAAAATACAATTCTGTGGGATTGGTTTTCTGGGGAAAACGACATATACATTTCTGTCTTTTCTGATTTAAAAGACAGAGTGTCTTTGCTTTGAGTGTGCTGGTCCAAGCATATAACAAATATTGACAAAAGGGATTTACAGTATGTGTTTTAACTCTGATAATGGCATCAGAGACATCTGAAATGCTTTGCCATACCTGCATTAGTCTCTAAGTAGTGCACTGCAGAAGACATAGGCTCCCAAAGCTGAGTTTAAGAAAACAAACTGTCTGAGTTGGATGAAGTACTCTGCATGTGGGAAACAAAATATCAGCACATATATCAGAGTTTTGCACAACAGCTCAGATTATTCATAAAGACATGATAAGTACTCCAGGTAAGTGTTGCTGGGAGCTTTCTTTTATACTCAAGGAAGCCTTTATAGTGGATTCTTATGTTTAAATCTGCTGAACTAATCTTTTTGATTCAGTTGCTAGAATATCTTTCAGAAAATTATCTCATGGTGCAATGTTTGAGCCACTGTAATCAGATGGGGAATAATGTTAAGAAAACCATAACTTCTGAGGGATGCAGCCATTACTGCTATACCATTTGCAAATAAAGTTGTAAAGTCTAAAGAGAAGCAACCTGGAACAGACCTTGCACACAAAATAAAGGGACAAGGACATATTAAAGCAGGAAATGTATTTTTCCTTTTTTCCCCTTTTTATCTCTAAACTCCATGCCTCTACTGAACAAATGTAAAATTATCTCAATTGCTTTCCAATGCCTGTTTTTCAAGCTGACCTATCTCAGCAGTTCCAGGAGCCTGTTTTCCACCTGGCTTCCTCTTCTGCTTGGACTAACACTTATGCCACGCTGATCTCATAATCCTAGGAGGTGTTTATGTCACACAAAGCAGTCAAGAATCTTTGTAAGACATATTTCTGCAGCTGGA
Organism: Chaetops frenatus; assembly: GCA_013400775.1. Classification (NCBI taxonomy): domain Eukaryota; kingdom Metazoa; phylum Chordata; class Aves; order Passeriformes; family Picathartidae; genus Chaetops; species Chaetops frenatus. The sequence goes on from VZTR01009155.1 coordinate 1,052,973, forward strand.
ATATACAGGTAAGATTAAGAGGCATCCATTGGTGTTGGAAGGCTATAGGACTAGCTATAAAACTCTTTAGAAACTTTTTAAAAATAGGTAACATTAAAGTTAAAGCCATTTTCTCATTATTCCTGTAATCCTTTAGTCATCATCCTGTGTTCAGGTTTGCAAGGTTCTTTTAGTGAAAATCAGCCTAGTCCTACAGCCCCCTCTCCTGTGCATTTATCATCAGTGCAAGAAATTCAGCAATTTGGTCAGCTCTGTAACATTTGTTTCGTGCATACTTATGTAGGGACTTAAAAGTTTCCTCAGTATTTCAAGTTTGAACAGTTCATAGCTAGTAGTAAATTTATAGTCATTGCACTTCAGTGTGTTAGGGGAGTACTATTAAAGAGAGCAGCTAAAAAAGGAGGCAGAAGTAGCTACATTTATTAAAATACTTATGAAGATATAGATCATCACCTGCTGTGTTATTCAGAAACGCCTGAGCTAGCTAAGTGTTTAATTTTCCAAGGGAGTTTATTAGAACCTGTTTATGCTTATTTGTCTGTCTACCAAATGCCAGCATTCACCCTGGGGCTTCTAAACACCTTTGTAAGTCTGCTGGAGACGAGCTGAATGTCTAGGCTGTGGTGGCAACATTAAAATACTTGAGATCAGGATTTAATTTCTCAGTGTCACTCCAAGGTCAATCAGAACTTTCCTAGTGGAACTAGAGGTCAAACCAGGGATTTAATAATGAAGCTATCATTCCTTAGGTAAAAACTGAAACTAATTTTATGGTTGCATTTATTGTACTGATGGCTTTTCCTCAGAAGCTGCCTCTGCCAGGCGCTCTGCCCTCTCTGTCACATATGGTCACTGTGGCTCCCTTCGCCCAGGCAGTGCAATAGGCAGCACACCCATGGCAAACTCCTGGCCAGCCAACAACCAGTGGAGCCCTGTGCCCCCTGGATGAAGCTTTTCTTATGTGCACATTTCATCCCAATTGTCCCATTGTTTTTATGAGGTACGTGTGTGTGACATACAGGTACATGCAGCAGAGCTGGTGCCATGTACCTTCCCAGGTCTGGAGCTGTCTCAGCTTGCAAGCAACTGTTGGAACTAACAATACATGCTGCTACCTCAGCACTTCCTTAGCTGTTAGCTTGGTGGCATCAGTGTTGCTTAGCACTGTTCAGTACTACTGAGCCCAAAACAGACTGATAGACTTCTAAACTATTGTTATATATGCTCCTTATAATAAGGATGCCTCGGCCCTTCACAGCACCATCCCTTACACTGAACTCTGAGGAAATAAAAGAGTGGAAGAACAACTAATATCTTTTCTTACATATCAAAAAATCCTTGCAGAGGGACTGCAAAGAAGCTGCAGAGAAAATATAATACAGTTGCCATAGCCCAAAATGGAAAAAAACCTTTTTCATTCTGAGGATATAGCATTTAAAATCTGGTAAGTAAGGAAAATTCACAAGAAGATATGACATAACATCTGCAGGTAGAATATTCAAATTATTTGGCTAAAAACAGTCTTTGCTGTACTTATGGGTTTGTGATGGTCTTATAATTTGACTGAGTTTGGAGGAATTTTTCACACAAACTATCAAAGATACTATGTTAAGACCTGTCTTCACTCAGGCTGTAAGCATCATTATATTGTCTCAATAGTTATAAACACATTTTTAATACCCATAAACAAATTCTCACTACCAACTGATTTCTAGAATGTTTGTTTATTTGTTTGTTTGTTTTCCCTTTCTTCTTCCTGAGAATGCTGCATAATATTAAACAGAGTTTGGCAGATCCTGGCCAGGGCTCAGCATGGTGTGGTCAGCTGTGCCACTATGGAATAACTGAAGCATTTGTTTTTCAAAATTCTATCACTTCATCATCATCCTGTCATTGTTTGGGAGTGAAGTTCCAGACCATTGGAGGTGAGAAATTCTCTAGATACCTGCCCATATTCTTCCACATGCTATGCACCCCATGATCATACTCTCATAGAGACTGAGTCATACTCCTAAATTGCTCATTAATCCTAGACAAAACCAAAGCAATATTCCCAGGAAATACCAATAGAACTATTTTAACTACCTAGTGAAGACACTGGCAATTTGTTGTAATGAAAGAGAAAACATCACAGAAGAAGGTAGGGAAGGTGCCACTATGTATTTCCTTCACAAAAGCATCTTAGAGGAAGAAATATAATTGTTAATTGTCTCCAGGAGATGGTACCCAAAGTACAGTAATGATTATAGTAATTACAGGGCCCAAATGCCAGATTAAGCTCACGGTCAGTGTTTTAATAAAAAATATCTCCCAGTCAAAACATCACTACTTGCACAGCAAACTGAAAAAGCCAACTCCAAGCTTTCACATCTACAGCAAAAAATTGCATGGCACAGATCTGATAGACTAATATTGAGAACATATGAATCACTGTTGTGACCTGCAATTGCTAATAGATATAAATCCTTTCTAATACACTCTGGTAATCTGCTATTATCTCAAAGTCTTTGAGCCTCATGTTGGGCTCCAAAAGAACTGTCATGGTTTAATCTCAGCCAGCAACTAAACACCACACAGCTGCTCACTCACTCCCCTGCCGCAGCCCATGGCAAGCTAGGGGGAAAAGAAAAAGGTAAAAGGGAGAAAATCCATGAATTGAGATAAAAGAAGTGTAATAATGGCATAATAATAATAATAATGAAAAAAGAGCAAAATAAAACCCAAGAAAGATAAGTGGTGCAAACAAAAAGAATTTCTCACCACCAACCAACCAATGCCCAGTGAGTCCCCAGGGAGTGACCCACTGCCCAACCTTCCCAATAGCGTTTTATTGAGCATGTTTCCAGATGGTGTGGAATACCCCTTTGGTCAGCTGCTGTCATCTGTCCTGGCTGTGTCTCTTCCCAGCTTGTCCACCTCCTTCTTGCTGGTAGGGTGNACACCACACAGCTGCTCACTCACTCCCCTGCCGCAGCCCATGGCAAGCTAGGGGGAAAAGAAAAAGGTAAAAGGGAGAAAATCCATGAATTGAGATAAAAGAAGTGTAATAATGGCATAATAATAATAATAATGAAAAAAGAGCAAAATAAAACCCAAGAAAGATAAGTGGTGCAAACAAAAAGAATTTCTCACCACCAACCAACCAATGCCCAGTGAGTCCCCAGGGAGTGACCCACTGCCCAACCTTCCCAATAGCGTTTTATTGAGCATGTTTCCAGATGGTGTGGAATACCCCTTTGGTCAGCTGCTGTCATCTGTCCTGGCTGTGTCTCTTCCCAGCTTGTCCACCTCCTTCTTGCTGGTAGGGTGGGGTGAGAAGCAGAAAAGGCCTTGACTCTGTGAAAGCACTGCTCAGCAGAAACTAGAGCATCACACGTTATTAACACTGTCTCCAGCACAAGGCCAAATCATAGCTCCATAGTAGCTATTATGAAGAAAATTAACTCCAGCCAGAATCAGCACAAAACCCTTTGTCTGCCCCTGCTGTCCCTTCTTGGGGGTTTCTCTTCTTGTCTTCTGTTGCTGGAGTAGAGCAGTGCCATTCTGCTGAGGCTGCAGCCTCACATGTGACAGCAAAGAAGAGAATGCCATGCTTTGAATGAGGGAGGTCTTGACCTACACCAAGCCCGAGTGAGGACACCCCACCAGTGACTCCACCATTAGTACACGTGGATCTGTATCAAAAGCTGCAAAGAGACATTTCAGGAAGCACCAATGCAGAGGTCATGAAAAAGTTGTGATTTACTGCCTGTTGTTGGTAACTGGTCTATCACTGCTGCTGACCCATGCATTGTCCCAAATGCCAATGGTGACAATCAAATCAAATGGTTGATTTGAAATGAAAGCTGATTTGATCCTAATAGCCAGTGCTGGCAGCCAGGAGCAAGCTGCTGTGACTGGAAGCTGTTGCCATGATAGGTGACCTGACGCTTCTGTTGCCTGCTTTGCCACGGTGGAAGTGTCCCCAAACTCAGTTTTGCTGAATAGCTGGCCAGTCTGCCAGCCCCAAGGACCCCAAACAGGGGATCCTGCTGCTGTTCCCCACCAGAACCCAGCCCTCTTCTGTACCATGTACCCTGAAAATCCTGTCTGGAACTCAGAGATGTTCTGATTAATATTGAAGAACGTGATTTAAATGAATAGTTTTTAAGCAAAAACTTGGCATGAACTCTGGAGTTCCCTGGAAAGGAGTTTTTCATTTTCCATCTCATCTATCAACATCTGGCCCAAGATGTGGAGTGGTAAGGTACCAGTGATAAAAATTTAAATATCTCCTGCTGAAGTTACTGTTTCCCGTGAAATAAAAAGTGCTTCACAAGAATCAGAAGACAAAGAGAGCACTGTTGCAGCTGACTAGCTGGGATAACCCTATGTTTTCCCTTCTTGGCTCCGAGGGCTGCTCACTGACTTCATACTAAGTAATATAGGCATGAATGACACAAATATAGATGGCTCAGAGGAAGGATAGGAACTCAGGGATTCCTCTGTCAATGTCAATCCCTATCATATTTCTTCTGGTTTTTTCCTTCCCCTCTTCCTCCAATTTTTTCTTCTCATTTTCTATGCTGTAACTAAAGAAAAAGTAGATAGGAGACAAATTTCAGTTTTAGCAAAGGCATGGGATTCTGGGATGTTGGACTTGTTTAAATATTGTTTTTAAATATCACTTATTGGGAGAAAAAACATTGTAAACTTGAAAATTGTAGTATCGTTTAAATGTTTCTAACCAATTTAACTAGTAATTTAGATATATAAAGAAAATTATATTTCTATATGTTACATATTGTATATGTATATACATACATATATGTATTTAGTGGAATTCATTGGAAATCATCATGTTCAAAAAAAGTGCATAGCAATGAAATGTAGCATTAGGAACTTCTTAAAGACTATTTCACTTGCCAAATAAGTACTGCAGGGTTTTTGTGGAGGGTAAAAGTTTTAGTTCCCCCTCCTGATATTTATGAGATTAGGGATGTGGGGGAAATGTAGAGAAAATTTGTATTTTTACCTTTCTTGATTTTATTTCCCTATGAGTCATTACTCTCTTCTTAGTGCTCCTTAGGAGAGTCGACATGACTCTACATATTCTCTTAGCTTATTTATGGATGCATTAAGTATTTTTCAAAGTTCAATGCATTCTCTTCCCTCCAAGCTACTCAAGCCCTTTTATTACTTTGTTCTTCTGAATCACTAACAATATTTTACCCTACTCTGATCATTACACAAAAGGAGCTATTATATGGGAAGAGAGATATGAGGAATCACTTTCACTTATTTTCCTGGAATAAAACCCTTATTAACAAGACTAATTCTGCTTTGGCAACTGCTCATTTTGACCCTGATCTGAAAACATACAATGTTGTGTGCAGCACATCACTATACCTTGGAGACAGGGTTTTGTTATGTATGGTCCCAGTGGGGTGCCTAGCTCAATGGGACTCTCATACCTGCTGAGAGTCTCTAATGTGACTCAAAGACAGAAGCAGGGTAAAAGCTCAGAAAAAAAGTATCTGTTGTATTTTATCACTGCACACAATCAGATTGTGTGGGAATAAGGTAGCCATGAATAGATTATGGTTTTCAATTAGTAGAAAAGGTCTAACTATGCGAGAGAAAAGCTTCAGAGGCAGCATGTTTTGGCAGCAACACAATCTGACCAGGTATTTTTATCATTTGGGTTATTGAAGGACGAGGAGAGCTCATCTGCTACACTCTTCCTGCTCTGAGGATGCTTGCTCTAGCTATTGCAGAGTTTTAGCAGCCTGTGCCCTTGCCTTGTTTCTCCTGCCTCCATGCTGATTTCCTACATGGATTTAGATACTGCAGTGGGAAGGTTAAGCTGTTCTTCTGATCTTTCTTGGTCTCTCAGACTGCATTCCCAGTTCAACGTCTATCACTACCTTTCTCTCACAGGAGACTTGCACTGTTCTCTCAGATCCTGCCCTGGACTGCTGCCTTCTGTGCCTCTGTGGTTACCTGAGAGGTCTAACTTATTTGACATGCCTACAACACTCTGGGAGCAATAGCATTGCTTCAGAAAGAAAAGTTACTGCACAAAAGCACAGACCTTAAAGCAACAGAGTCGTGCACATTCACTCCTAGTTTACAACTTACACTTTCCAAAGCCTTGAGTCCCTGAATGCTGCCTTATGTAATGGCAAAACTGTCTCTTTGCTCTGAAATTTATAATTTAAAATCCAGACCAGCTCTTTGATCTCTTCACTTAGATAAAACCATGGCTGCTGACCTGTGTGTAACCTTCTGATACCGATGAATACCTCCAGCAACAGTAAACTGGTCCTGAAATGTGATGGATACAGAGTAGAAGAGCTGTGAATTGAATAGCTCCTAACACTGATTTACAAAAGTAAATCAGAAATCCCACAGCCTTAATGTTTTTTTCCAAACTTCTTATTTTTTCTCTTGTTAATAGGTAAATAAAACCTTTCAGATGGGAAGCTTTAACAATTTCATTAAGGTTTTCATTGTTTCTGATCAGAGTTGGGGCAGCAATCACATCAAGGTGTCAAGGAAAGAATTAAATGGAGGTGTTGAACAGGTGACATTACATTGAGTGGCTGGATGGTATTCAGACACGTGAGCTTGGGCTCAGCTCCCCATGGAGGCATCTAAATTCAATTTCACATGAGCTTGGTGTCTAGACTTTCACTGTTAGCAGAGTTATTTTGGATGCCATTGAACAGAACAAAGACAGGTGTCTTGTTTGGGGAAAAAAGTCAGCCAAAACCTCCATGCATGATATTGTCTAGTGCCTTGATTCAGCTGTCTGATCATAGGAATCTCATGTCACTTGAGACGCCCTCAATAGTTTGGCAAATATGACACAGCAGCTGCAGAAGCCCATGCCCTTCTGGAAGAACCACTGGAGCTCAGTGGGACACTTCTGGGTGTATTCCTCGACTCTTGTGCTTGAGAGTTTCAGCAAAAGTATTGAACCCTTAAATTCCACCAAAAGCCAGCTCACATGCAGAGTTTAAATAGATTTCCTGTTTTCAGGAGCTGATTCATAAGTGGCTTCCCTGGCTATGAGAATACTTGGTGAGAAATAAGGCACAGCCAGATGGCTACAGGTTGTTCCAGTGTGCAGTGGGAAAAGCCTCTTGCCATCTAACATGGATCCTGGAGGAGTACTGACCCCTCCATTCCCTACTGGCATTGAGTATAAGGGAGAACTGCTAGCAGGAATTGAGTGGATAATGAGCCTAAACAAAGGCATACATTGAGCACAAGGGCAGCTCCTGCCTCTTGCAGCTTTTGAAAAATCTTCAGTCTGGGAAGAGGAACAGGCATAAAGCCCAAACCCAGCAGAAGTACCACAGAGGCTCTGCAGTGGTTTCTCTGTCCTGTGCTGGCTAGCTGAAGGTCGTTGCAAGTGTACATTTTGCAAGAAGTGCCTTCAGCTTCTACTTTCTCAGCAGTAGATGGCACTCGACAGTTAGCAAGAACCACGGCTGATTATGGCATTTTTGATCAGTGAGTAGACTGTTTCTGTACTCAGTGCTATGCACTTTTTATGTCTTAAGATCACATTTTCACAGATTCTACCACTCTTCCAAAATTTTCTTAGTTATAAAGAATGAATGATTTAACAAGGAGCTGGCAGGTCTTACAAAGAGCCTCGGTAACAGTAGGCATTAAGATCCTTTAATTAAAATTATAAATATGGCCTGCAGTGTCAGTTTTCTCTGTGAAAACTCTGATTCAATCGTGATTTGCCTTTATTTTGTTTATAGCCATAATTTCAGATCAAGCTCTTCAGCACTATTTTGAGCTGAAAAGCACATCTAGCTGAAAAGGGGCTATTGGCAGGATATACTTTCTAGTTTAATAGTGTCTGTGGGAAAATACCTTATGAAGAATGAGATGGGGAAAGGAAAAGGTGACAGTGGGAGAATCCAAGGAATTACTGATCCCAAGAATAATATGAATCTATTGCATGCAATCAGGAGGGTGAGCAGACATGATATCTCTTTTGAGAAGAGACAGGTATTACAATCTCACCTGTAATGCTACAGCTTTTTCCCTCAGGTCAAAGTAGTTAATCCCTCTGCTGCATGTCTCATTCCCTTTGTAACTGTGTGATTGTTAGAGGAAGGTAAGGGGAGAGCTGATAAGGTACTTTTAGCTCTTGTAAAAAAACATTATGGACCAGGATTAAGATTTTTTGATGGAGTCAAGATAAAGCATATCAAAACCCCAAAAGAAGGTACAAGAAGACCAACAGGAGTAGATCCTTCTATTTGTGCCCAATACACAAGGTACAAAGGGCTGATTAGGCTGTTATGCAGGGCAGTCTTAATGTCTTGTTTTGTTTATACTTGCTGGGTCTGGCTCCTCCCTTCTTTTATAAAAAAGAGATGAGCAGCAAGGAACCTTAGCTTGGAGGGAATACACCCTGCCACAGTCATTAGCTGCTTTTAAAAATAGAATTGCGACATTCACGGGTGAAGGAAAATCTGTAGATGTCTGTGTTTGGATTGCACTCACACCTTTAATTACAGTGCCGCACAAAATTGTAATCTCAAAATTAATTCAAATTGAGTTGGAAAGGGAAACTTGTCATGCAGATTGAAAGCTGACTGCAATGCCATAATCAAAAGGTGATAGTAAATATGGATGTACTGCATTCAGACCCAAAGGCTCATGGTGATTCTGCAGACTGAATAATTTAATAACTTGGTGAATAATCTAAAGCGAGAAGCACAGGTTGTAATTGTCTCTCAGCTGAAACTCAGGACTGGAATTTTAGAGTCTCTAAAGCATGAGGTTGATACACAGCCTGAAGTGTTGATTTGGGCTGGAAAACAACTTATGTTCTCTGCAAGTTGAAGCACCAGGGGAGTTTTTTATCTTCCATGCAGCAATGGGTAACATTGATAGTATAAATACTATTGAGATATGTAGGTACTGGGAATAAATGGAAATACCCAGGAAGACAGAGGAAAAAAAGCAAACAGTAATAACAACCTGACCTCAAATCTCAGAAAAATAAAGGAGGTACCCATGGGGAGTGTATGAATTTGTTTAGGTTTTTTCTTTTTCTCTTTTGTAATATCCTTTGGTTGGATCAGGTTAGTTGAACAACAAAATACAATTCAGAATAACACACTGAGGAAGTGGGTGGATGCAATTTAAAAAGAATGTTCAGTGGGACAGAGGAATGTAGAAGCACTACCAGCTGAAAGAGAACAATGGATGATGGCAGACAGCAAAACTGCTGATCTGAGGGCTTCTGTAAGCATCTTGTCATGCTACTGCTGTGAAGAATCAAAACATCACTAGAAAACAATGCCCTCAATAATATTTTATTGAAATAAATATGCAAACTAAAACTTTGGAAATATAGAAAACTTACATTATGTATTTTGCAACATGTGCTTACCACTCTTGTGCTTATCACAATACAGTCTCCAGGTACAGAGATCTGCCACAGGTACAGTCTCCAGTTGTAGCTTTCAAGCACCACGTAATATCTAGTGTCTCAGACACCCAAGGAGTTGCTCTCTGAGCAATGATGACACCTGGTTTTAGTGTCTGTCTTCACTGCAGATGCCAGATTGAAGGGTGGTATCAGCCACTCCCTCAATTTCTTGTCAAGCCTACTCAACTGTCTATCTATAAATGCCTCCCACCCAAACGCCACCTTTATAGGAATCACGTAGAACTATGATCTCTTCCCACTGGCCAGTTTATTTCAAAAAAATTCTGAACTTTTCACATAAACATGGATTGTAGAATAGTAGAAACCTTTTTGTTTTTTTCCTGAGGTAAGAAGGCAGAAGTACTAGTAGATCACATCTATGTAGTCTTTGTTCAGTTTGCAGCATGGACAAGAGTTTGTTTGTTTGTGAATACTTTCAAAATGCACTAAAAATTCAGAGCTCATGCAGAGCCCAGGAGTAGGACAGAGGTCTGTGTGGTTGGAGACCTGACTGATTGGTGTTACTTAACCTGAGCTGCAACATAACATGGCAGCTCTTTCCTACTGATGTGTGCCTAAACCCTTTAAAAATGAAGTTCTCTAAAGGCTCTATAAACTGTAGAATAATCTTGTATAACATTGTGAGGAGCAATTGCTTGAAAAAGTGCTAAAGGGTGGAGTATTAGGAGATACTAATTTCAGAATGTCTGAACATGATGCATTTGCAAGCAGGCTTTTAAATCACTCCTAAAAGAACAATTATTTTCTTCCAATTATATAGCAACTTGCAGATGCACAGGCCATCGTAAATGTGGCATTGCACTGTAAATCCAGCAGGCTAAGTCTGAACTTGCCTCTGTACCCTTGCCCAAAGTATCTCCCCTTTAGCCAAGAGAAAAGAGGAGACTGGGTGGTTAAGGGTGGTTGTGAGGTGACACTGGGCACAGTGGAGGCTGTAGCTGTTCCTCACAGGAGCTGAGCTCTGGAGCACGGGCTGCTGCCAGCAGTGCAGAGATTATGGGAGCGGCTCCTCCAGAGGCTGATGGCATGGTGGCACTGAGCCAGCATGTCCCAGATTAACCTGTGCTTGCTGTGTAGATGGATGATCCAGAAAAGCCCAAGAAAGCCCTCTTCTCCCTGCCCCAATATCCCAAGTGGTTAAATATATCTGATATCAAACTGTTGAACAAGTCTTGAAATAGTGGCCTGCCTTCTCCCACTAAATAGATTTACAGATAAGTACCAACTGTTTCCTTTGCAAATCAAACTCCTTGACACTAAGCAAAGTAATTGTAGTGGGTCTTCTGGGAATTAAATGTATTTACTGCTGATGTTGTTTTTAAAATAGTTGTTTACAGGGCGTCAGATAGTAAGGCTGTGTATGATTCATAGCAAATGGCCGCTCGCCAGAATTTTAAACTCTCCATGCATGGTGACATGCCTGCTGCCTTGGTTGGATGCAAGGAGAATATTTAGCTTTCTGCTGCAAATATACTTCACGATTAGCACTCTTAAAACAGAAAATGGGAAATGCAGCATAGCAAGCTCTGTTAACATTTATATAAACACCATTAATCAAGAGCCTTCTGTATTGTACTCTCCCTGCGCTTATGTTCCAAATTGGCCATTCTTTTCAGCTTAGAAAACGTTTTCTGTAATGACCTCTTCCCTATTTTTTTAAAATGACTATGGTTTGAACTCCATTTTGATGACATTGATAGACATCTGGGACATTATGAAATATGTACAATCAGTTACTTCATTATTCATTGTACTGTAACTGCCTAGAAATGAATGGAGGATTCTGCTGTACTTGCCATTGTACAGTTGACGTAGAACCTGATTAAACCTGCTAATGTGATGCATACATGGCTGGATGGCTGCTCTGAATTTTTTTGGGTCCTTATAGAAACTGTTTAGGCACAGGGTGGCAGCTCTTTTGAGCAGTTTAGACAAAAGGCAAAACTAATTTTTTGTAGGCCATTTATTTTACCTCTTGGAATGAAAGATGTTTTCTGCACATGGAAAATAATGCCACAGATTCTTTGTAGCATTACTTAGCTGTTTCCAAGTAGGCTTTCAATCCTTAAATCAGATCAGCAATGGTGGAGATGGTCTAGAAAGGTCTAAGAGAAGGTATCTGTCCCTGCTACCTGGTCAGTGGCATCATCAAGAGACGAGGAAAGCAAGGGTGGAGAAATTGTTGTAGATATCCTGAGCTTTCCTATAGACCAAATCTACTTTGGTTATTATCCCAGGAGCTAGAAGAGAGACTCTGGATCTATATCCTATTCCTATTTTAGTTCCTAAAAACTATCTCAAGATAAGTTTTTATCATTTTGCCAATCTTCAAAAGATCTGTACACTTGAATTGGTACTGGACAGTACTGAGCATAGAGACAAGTTGTACTCTTGATAGAAGAGTAATCTACAATACTTTCATGAATTAACTCTCTTTCTCACACAACATGCGTACACATGCACAAACAGACAAACACACATGCACTAAATTTCTGCAGCTATTTCCAAAATCTTTTTGTGTAAATATCATTCTTTCCGTCCTGCACTGAACTTCCTTATTCAGCCTTCTGAGATGAAAATACCTCCATGAAACCAGAAATAGATTTAAATAAATTTTGGTTTAAAATTTCTACTGCAACTCAGTGTTGAGATTTGTGCTTGGATGATCATAATTTCTGACCTCAAAACAGACTTGTAGATCTCCAAAGCATACATCATTTTAATAAAATTAGCATACTATGGGCTATGCTGGAATTCAGAATAATGACATCCAAAATGCATTCAGTGAAATGTTTGGTATGTCATTCTGTTGAAGACTTAAAATTAGCAGAAGTTCATTTGTTTACTTCCTTTTCTCCCCTAATGAAAAAAAATGCAGAAAGACAGTTTTAAAACTGGTACATAACACACTAAGGGGAATACATCATGGGCTAGTTTTTCTGCTATTGTACTTTTAAATCTTAGACTAATGAAAATTATTTGTTCATTAAATTAATTTATTTCCATGTTTTTTCTCTTTCATCTCTCATCCCAATTATGATTTTCTTTTTGTAATTTTCTTGTTAAGTACTTACAATCCTGCTGTAATCTGTTGCCACAGCATTTGCACAGCTGAAAAGAAAACATTACTGAATTGTCAGCATATTTTCAACTTCATTAAAGCTGACAACCTGGAAATCAGCTGTACAGACTGTATTACTACAGCTACAGGGAAATTTGAGCTATTTTCCTGCCATTAAATCATCTTAACAGCAAGCAGCATACTCCAGAGTCAAGTTGCTCAGCTCACACTTTCATGTTTCCTAAATAAGTTGCTTTGAGAGAATCTGGAAATTGTCTCATCCATCTCTCTGGAAAAAAAGCTGCTCCTTAATCACTGTTTGAACTAGTGATAGATTGTCAGTGTAGCTGTGTTAAGTTTACTGAGGACAACTGGTTTTGAGATTAAGTTTGAGCTGCTTTTACACTAATTTTAGGAATTGAAATCTTTAAGGAACCAAGAGTCCTGTTCAAAGAGAACTGACTTTGGCTAATGCTGCTTAAACTACATTTTCATTCCACTAAATTGTGTTCTTTTGGAAATGTCATGTGAACACAAGTAGGTTGTTTTGATTTTTTCATATTTCGCCAATTCAAACCATACTGCTTCCTTACAGGAATGTTTTGAAGGAGTGCAGACACAAAACTTGGCACAAATGAAAGGCAGTACAGTCAAGGAGAATTCTTTTCCCTAAAAAAAGGAAGAAGAAACTAATTAGTGATGCATGACTAGACCTTCAGGATTAGGACAAAAGTATTTCAGGATTTAGTAGAAGAAAATAAATTGCTTGATGCTAAGTTTGCAGCTGTCCATGTAAAGCTTGAAGGTTAGTATGGAAGAAAGTAGAAAGGTACTACTTAGAGAAAAGTCTAATTAGAGCTCATTAAGATGAGCAGAATTGAACCATGGGGAAGGAGACAAATTGTTTCTCAGACACAAGCAAGGTGATATTTTCTATAGGAAATAGGAAACAACCTGAAAGGGATGCGAGGGGACTTCATGGAGTAATTTTAGAGACAGACACAAAAAGATATGCAAAATAAATGATTCTTGGGCATCAGATGAATTTTAATCAAGAAATATATATATAAGGAACAAAATGACAGCAGCTGTGGTAGTCAGATGAAACCTCTCTATGAGAAAAATGAGAGCAATTTCAGACAGGGGAGAACACAATAAGGATGAAAAAAGACAGGAAAGGATCCAAAAATTACTTCCTGGGTCAAAAGAGTTATTCATGATATATATGTGATGGAAAGCTGTCTAGCCAGAAACAAAACAAAACAAAACAACCATAACAAACAAGCAAACAAGCAAACAAACAAACAAACAACAAAACAAAACAAAACAAAACAAAACAAAACAAAACAAAACAAAACAAAACAAAAACAACTAAAAAAAAACTATGGATGCAACAGCAAGGTATAGAAAGCAGTGGAAAGAAAGCATATGGCAGAGTACAGTCACAGGAAGCATGTAGTGTCTGCCAGACCATATTATTCAAAAGAAAATGCCCCAAGCAGGACTACTTGCCAAACAATTGATCTTCTAAGACCAGATAAATTTACTGTTAGCTAGAGGGCTCACATTTTTGTCATCACAAGTCCCCAGGCAAAAGGCATATAAATGCATATATCAACAGCAAGCATCTGACCCATTTTGTATGTGTCGTGCTGTGGCTGTGCCTGCACTGGTTGCCCAGATTTGCAGTGCATGTGCAGATTAGTCAGACAGCACATGCCCAGTGGGTTTAATGTTTAATGCACTTTGGTTATGTTGGACTTGCTCTAAGGGAGAAACAGCTACTCAGTGGGAAGCAGTGGCCATTTGTCTATGATTTCAGGATATCTGCTAGCCTGAACTCATCTTTTTCTGGAAGGTGGAAAGGGCAAAAGAAGAGGAAATCTGTGCCAGTGTTGTTGGATAAGGATATGAATGGAGTGTGTAAGAGCAAAGGCTTCTGCACAGAATAGGCAGAGAGAAAAATACAGTTCAGGTCCTTGCAGAGAAGGGATGGAAGATTAAGCAACAGTGCAGCCACTTTCACTTTTGCTGCAATGCAGTATAAGAAAATATATGTAAGCCTCATGGTTATGTTACCTGAACTGCCCTGCCAGAATGGGCAGAACAACTCAGAATGTTGAATCTAAGCCACAACATCCATATAGTTTTTGTCATCCAGGCTGATAATGTCATGAAGGCCTACTGGGGAAATGCATGTTTAGCTGTAAGCATTTGGACAAGTCTTGATGCCTGTGTGATAGCTGTGACAACAGAGCCATTCCTAAGAATATTTGTCTTAGCTTTAGGAAGCATGATAACAATTTTATAGTGTATGGAATGTCTGAGAACTTGCCTTCCAGCAGAAAAGACTGAGGAAGATTTTCTTGGTGTGTTTAAGGGATGCCTGATGCCTCCCAGACTCCAAGGATTCAGATACTTCTAAATGCAGCGTGACAAGGGACAGCAGCAGAATATGGCTGGGCATAAGTGAAAAAGGGGGAGCCTCAGCAGTTGGGATTTCCAACACTAGAGTGAGATAAGGGAGTACAGGCCTTCTGTAGCTACCAAAACCAAGTATCAGAACTAAGGATCTCTGCTGAGCCTGAGTTATGGTGCAGCACGCAGTCTTCTCCCTTTTTCTGCTAGATTATGTGATCACACAGGAACTCGTCCTTGGGGAAAAAGTCTCACTTCTCATTTCTTCTTCCCTACAGCCCAGCTCCAGTCTAACCAGCCTGAAGGACATCACTTACATGCCCGCTTCAGCAATTAAAGCCTGCTTTGGGACACCATGCCAGATTGGACAATCTGAAGAAGGGGTTAAAGTACAGACTTCTGTCTGTCTAGAAGACAACTGTCCCAGAATACACCTTCTCCTGTACTCATATAACACAAGTCCAGAAAGGGTTTTTTTTTTTTTTAGGTGGAATAGAAGTCCTTGCTGTTGACAACCTAGTATATAGAGATACTCAACAAAAACCTCATGGCACAACTCATAAGATGGAGTGCCATCTAAAACTGAATCACAGCAAAATAAAAGTAGGTGTTGTGTGAATAACTTTAACCAGACCTTAGGAAAAAATACTCATGAACCTGTTCAAAGCGAAGATAATAAAGCATTCTCAGATCTCTAACTTCTTGCTGGAAAAATAAGAATCCATAATAAACATGATGGTTTTACCTGTTAATAGATTTATACAGACCCTTATTATAAAACCCAAAATAGAAAGCACATCTTATTGAGAAAATTTGATGGGAACTTTGCGAATACAGGGGCTGCATCATTTTTAAACCAAAATAAATGGCAGCAACAAACTCACTGGATGTGTTCCAGGGTATGTTCCTAGAAATGCAGGTCACAATACTGAAAAGGTAGGTAAGCCATAAATAGGGGACAAAGCAGTATTTTACAGGAGACACTTTGGGGGCATAAGGATTGAAAGTATAGAACTATCACAGAAAAATTATACTCAAATAGAAAATAATTTACCACTGTCACTGGATGTCAGTACATACTGTGCAGTATAGCTAAAATAGATTACAGACCTTAGGGGATATTTTTGACAAATCTTAAGCTTCTGCACCATCTAGACTTCACACATGATCATAAACCTACAAAGGCATGACTTCAAAGTGAAATACAAGCCCAGAAGAGAAATTCCTGTAGTAACATGAACTGGTGTCCACAACGAAAAAAAAAACGCCACAGAAATGCTAAAGAAAAATAGAGAACATTAATATGATGAATCTTTTAAAGGAATAGGTCAGGATGACTTGTCCAAAACCAAGTTCTCCAGTCCTATCAGGACCTCAGGAATGTGAAAAAATAAAGTTAAGCTTGAAAATGAATGTAAAGAAAGCAGTGACACTGAAGAAAAGTCCTTCCAGGCATCTGCCAAGATTTAAGGATCAGACAATGACGTTATGGGAAGTCTGAGGATCAGACATACTTCACCAGTTTTGAATGTGCATGAAAGACAAGACATGGTTAGGATGTGCTGATGATTTGTATCTCTCTTTTTTTTTTTTTTTTTTTTAATGGCAATAAAATATGTATAACAGAATCTGAAGTATTTGAATAAGTTGATCTGCATTAGGGAATCAATAGATACTTCCATTATGAAAACTGCTAGAGGCAGAAGCAGAGGCTCTTATACTAACAGATGATATACTTTAGAGAACCCAAGAACAATGGAGAACTGATCTAGAGGATATCCTTAGCCTGATTATTATTACAAAAATATGTTTGAGGCAGCTCCAACAGACAATGCACTGATGATCTCTGGACTGGGTGGCACAAAGGTGATGTTAATGAGCTAAAGCAGCAATAGCAACCTCACTTCACACAGTGAACCACAGGGCATATTTGAAAAATTTCCAAGCATTTTTGGTTTATGTGCAGGCACACACAGACCAACAGGGGCAGACCCAGCCACTGGCTCTGCTCACCCTCCCTGAGGCTGGCTGAAGGGCACACAACTCTGCCAGCAGATTCTGATACTGTTCAAGGTGGTCAAGAGTGCTACCTCTTTTGTTTTATTAAGCTGCTAAAACACACTTCTGGAGTCAAACATTTCATCTTCACAGGCAAGCAGAAAATGCAAAGCTGTAACCTCTGTGAAAAGACTGTGTTTTCCTTCCCAAAACCTTACACCAGAGTGAAATAAAAAAGCTGAGTGAACAGAGGGAAAAAAGTAGACATACCACTCGTGATTAAAGTGCCAGTATACAAAATTCCTTCCAAAACAGGATTATAAGAAACCATGCCATTCCAGTGAAATAGCTGAACACCCTGGGCTGGGTGTTTCAGCCAAAGCAGGGGCTTCTCTCTGTGTGAAACTGCAGATGCTTAAGCCCCACTTGTGTCTGTATGAGTATGGCAGGTGTTGAGCACACAGGCTCTGTTATGTGTGGAAGGTGATTCCCATCAAGCCATCTACCTCTGGGAGAAAACAAGCAGGAGAGCTCACAGCCTTGTTAAACCTAGTGACAGTACATTAGAATGTGCAGAACAGACCATGACACAGATGTGGGACAAAATCCAAACTTAAAAATTAGGGGACTTTTACAGCATCTGCTGAGGTGTCTCACTCCTTGGCTTAACCATATTAATTCCTAGCATCCTTATCCTGATTCAGATCCTGTGGTTTTCTTGAGCTTCATCTTCCCTATGAAAACATGTATACAAGCTTCTGGTGAGAGACCCCAAAGATGCATTCACTTAGAACATGAGACATTTAATCTACACAGCAAGCTTCCTAAATGCATGTCCCATGCCTGGGCTTGTATTTCCCATGGAAGGAGTGAACTGCATTGTCACACAGACTCAAATGGAAGCTGTGTCCACCTGCATCTGGGTAAGAAGTGGGGGAACTAACTTGTGGTTTGATCTTGTTAAAACTGACCAGGATCTCTCTTGATATGAAATATTCTCACCTGTGTCTCCACCTTATCTAAAACTCATTCACACTTTAGGGATCTTCCTCTGCTATGCACATATCTCCTTTCTAGTACTTGCCTTCCTTTTTTAGCTGTTGATGAACCTGTGGTACCCTTCATAAGAAAGTAGAACAGCACCCACCATCTCCTCAGGGTGTCTAGGAGACTCCATCCTACACAGGAGCTCGAGATCTAGGAATTCACTGTGATAAGGTCCTCCAAATATCACAGGCAGCAGTTGAGGTACTCTCTATTCCAGACACCTTACTGTCTTATATCTTGAATTGTTTCCCATCACCATTTACGCATTCGAGGCAGGTACTGAGCTGCTGCTGATTTAAGTATTCTACAAGCTGTGATTCTGGAACAGTATGTTTTTCAATTTTGTATGTTTAATCTTATGTGACAGAGAAGTATATAGACACTGAGTTTAGAAGAAGGGCCATGCTTGCCTTATGTGAAAAGTTTTGTTTACCAGCTGAAAAGGATGGCTGCTGCAGCTCAGCAAGAAGCCACAATTTCCTGAGTCACAGAATGGCTGAGGTAGGAAGGCACCTCTGGAGGTAGGATACTCCAACAAATGGCTGAGCAGAGACACTGAGCAGGTTGCCCAGGGCTGTTTCTCATTTGGTTTCTGAAATACCTTTACATATCAGAGGCTGACATTGTGACATACAGCCTTTCACTAACAAGAAACTTCAGGGCTGCTATCACTATTTTCAATTAAGTACCGAAATTGCAAATGATGGGATGAAAGAATGATGCACTTCCAGTCCAAGGAATCCTTTGCAAATAAAAGGACATGGTAGCAGATTTTTTAAATCAGCTTATAGTTTTATTTGGAAAGACAACACCCAAGAGAGGTGATCTGCCGAAGGAATTAGGCCCTAATTCTGATGAGTGTGAAACTGTCATGTCAGCTTTGCCAGCTGAGCAAATCGAACAACACAGCCCAGGCTCAGTCAGCACATGAAGCAGTTTTAAGGTGTGCTGCCATTTCATTTCCTTGCACTGAGTCCCAAAGCCAATAAGTAGTTCCCTGACTTTTTTCCATCGTTTTAGAGAAAATGTGTCCTCTTTAAGTTTTCTTCCATTTCAGAAGCTATTTCAGGCTGTCCTTATAAATATTAACCATTTTCCTCTTCAGGTTTTGAAAGGTCCCTGGAAGACGCTGAGTGAATCTAGGGCATTTCTCCACTGACCAAGGAGAACAGGTAACAAGGGCTACTGAATTGGTGTCCCTGCTCCCAGCCAAACACAGGGATCAAGCAGCGGGGGCAGGCATGGATGGCCTGGAAGCTGAGTGCTGTACTGACTCTGACACCCGACTGCTAGCTGACAGCATGACTCACTGGTGTGACTCACACCTGCAAACCCATCGTGGATGTGTGAAGACTGCAAATTCCCCAGCGAGAGGAGCCCCAAACTCCCGGGTGCTTCATTAAGATTCTCCAACTCCCCAGCTAATATGTGCCACTGGAGTTCATGTACAGCAATGTCGGGGCTGGCATCTGCAGGTCTTGTGTGACAGAATGCAGTTGTATTGCAGCAATGCAAGATACTATGTATCTGTAACACTACTTTTTCAAGAGAAGAATTGTGAGCAACCCTTAAGAAATGCTTCTTGGTCACTATCAGCATGTGCCAAGCCTGAGTTCTTAGTAAAAAGGTTTTTTGAAGTTTTCATTAATTTGAAATCCTGTTACACTTCTTTCAGGCTAATCTGATCCTAGATCACTCGTTCCAGAAGCCAGTGCAGTAGGACAGCACTGTCAGCTGTCACAGACAAGAGAAATTGGAAGAAGACCTTTGTTCTGAGTCTGTCATTGCATGGGTTAGTAATTTGTTCCTATGCAATGCTGTTGATTTTCATTCTATCCAGAGCAGTTAAGACCAATGGCTGACACTAATCTGGGTGGAAATTAAGGTGAAGCTGTTCAGGATGAGAAAAAGAAGAGAAAAACTCTGGACTTTTCACTCAGACAGCTATTAAATTACTTGGTTTCTGATATTGAATGGCACCTGGTACTTGTAAAAAAACCCCTGTATATGCAGTAAAAAAATGTTGAAGGTTTCTGAAGCTGTTTATTTAAATTTTGACTCTGCAAAAGCTGTCAGGTCTGCTTTGAAATAGAAAAAAATTCTATTGTGGTAAAATCAGTTTAGGCTCCCTATCTTCCATTTTAACTTCCCATACTATGCTACAGCTGCAGTACACACTACCATATACCTTGAAGCCATCTTCTCCAGGCCACCAGAGTACCGTGCACATACCATGCACACACCATTCCCCTAGATTTAGGTCCTATTGCCAAGCCTGTGGGTAATCCAGACCTCCTCACAGTTTTTTCCCTCTTTAACAGAAAGTGTCAGCAGCAAAGCAGCCATGTGCTTGTAGCATGTCTGCAGATAGTTGTGCACAAAAGCCAAAGCCTGACGGTTACCATGGGATTATCTCATTAAAGCTCTTACTGAATATACTGCATTCTTCAATGTCTGTTAATCTTTTCTGCTCTTCTCCCTCTCCTCCTTTTCTCTTGCCCTCTGTGCAGGAAATGTGAATTGTATCAAACCCCAGAAAGGGTAAGGGAGATGCTGTGCTCTGTCACCCAGCAGTGTGGTTTAATGGTTGCATTTGGCTTGAAAAATCCTGTCTTTCAAACCCTCTCCAAAAAGGCATTGCTGTGTATTTTCAAAAAAAGGAATCAGCTACTGCACCTGTTGTTATTTATGAATAATAATTAAAAGCCCTGAAGAAGTAGGGTACTTAACCTGCTCTCCTGCTGAGAATTGGATCAGGTTCTTGTTTTCTCTAAGCTGCATTTGTGTTCCTTTAGCAAGAGCAGGAGTGTTCAGATGGGTGTGTTTTACACTGTCACTCCTGTGAAGGCCTGTTTACACTTCCAGAGAGCTACCAGAAGGTTCCAGTAGCAAGGATGGTTATTATTTCATGAGAAGCAGTCCTTTCTGGTTTTCACACAAGTCCTGTGTACCCAGGGTTGCAGGAATGGTCCCTAGGGAAGACTTGGCTCTATGGAAATATTAACAGCATCTTGAGTCTCAGCAGAAACATTTCTGTTCTTTAGGA
The DNA here is from genome assembly GCA_013400775.1 of Chaetops frenatus. NCBI lineage: Eukaryota > Metazoa > Chordata > Aves > Passeriformes > Picathartidae > Chaetops > Chaetops frenatus. The sequence goes on from VZTR01009155.1 coordinate 1,074,012, forward strand.
TTCAGCAAAGAGCATGGCATAACCCAGTATACCCAAACCCCCAGGGAGGCTGATGCCACATTTTAATGTACACCCTTTTTTACTTAAGGGGTTTTCTTCCCCCTTATCTCCTCAGGTGAAGAAGCTTGAGTGACAGATTCTCCCCACTGTTGTCCAAATCTCCAGTATACTCCAGACCTATCAAGAAGATTGTCAGCTATTGCATTGGTCTCCTGCTATGGATGTGCCTGTTTGGAGACAGCTGCTAGCCTGGGTCAGGCTGCCTGCACTGGCCGCAGGTGTTCCGTGGGCTGCGGCACAAAGCTGCTGCTGCTGTAAGCCTGCAGTAGGGTTTGGAGAGCTGGGAAGGGAATTATGGTGACTTGCTGCTGGCAGATTCCTGCTAATGTGTTTACTCACTTTCTTCAAGATCTTATGAGAATTGCCAGTGAATTCAGATAACTGACAGGATCTTAGTTATAATTAGTAGCAGCTTCCATTCTGACACACGGGAAGGGCTAACTGCATTTTTCTTAAGGCAGAGTTATGCTCTCCTCCAGAGAGGTACTTTAAAAAGTACATTTTCTAGCAAAAAGCCTCTCCCACTTGTTTAGGACAGATGGGAAAGGAAGGCATTCTGAAGCGATGGAGTTTGAGGGTAAAAAATTATTGTACAAACTGTCACAGAGTGTGGGCTGTCACAGATCAGCTATTTTTGTTATTACAGACATGCATCCATTATATCAAGAACTCAAACAGTATCAGAGCAGATGTGGATGAAGTTTCTATTTCTTTGTTCATAAAATTTGTGAAAAATAACAGGGAAATTAGCAGAGTGTAATACATGTGGAGACCTGAAACTCAGGGTCTGAATCAAATTACTGAATTTATTTAGCCTGACGAGCAAAGCGTATCTGTCCACAGGGTCTAATCACAAGGCACTGATTTTCAAACGTCCTTTTGTTCCACTTCAGAGCAATTTGAAAATAAAAATAAACATTAGTGGGCATTCAAAAAGGCCCAAGAAGCTAAATACCCAAGAAGAGTTTAAGATCTGCTGACTTCCAGTGAAACTGGGGCTCTGATTTGAGGGTAACTCTCCTCACAGATACCACAGAAATGAAGTGGCTGAAGGAACTGCTTGGGATGCTGAGTCCAGTTCTTTACAACTGCAAGCAGCCCCATAACATTTGAGAAGGCTCAGCCTGAGGAGCCCTTCACCATCAATATTTCCTCAGAGAGTCCCTTTGCTATACATGCCTGCAAGTCCTTCTAGGAACCTGCCTGGTCTTGTTGGAGATGGAATGGAGATTCCTCTGTATCCTGTGCATGCAGGCTTGGAAGTACAGAGGAATGCAAGAGCTGGTTTGGGATCTTTAGAGAAACTGAGATACATGAAGCCATACCAGCATGAAATGAGAATGTAAATCTAGCTTTAAGCAAATAAAAATATGCCTGAAAGTGCCTTCAGCACATAAAGAAGCTGTGTTAGTAGAGAAACGTATAGTGCAGTTTAAAGTTCAGTAGTACAACTCTCCACAACATTAACCACACTCTAGACATAATGCAAATATAGTTGCAGTGTTGTTAGATAGACAGATAGAATGTGATAAACTATGAGTGTAAGTTTTATGCAAAAGTGATGGCTGTTGTCACACATCTGCTTTGAGCTGGGATAGGTGCAAAAAGAATCATAGTAAAACCGTGTTTGTAGTTGATTGGATAATTAATGAATATAATTATTTGTATTGGGACTGTAGAATTAGAGAGAGTAGAATAGAGTAGAATAGAGTAGATAGAGTAAAATAGAGTAGAGTAGAGTAGAATAGAGAGAAAATGCTAATATTGCTACCTGTGCTGCTGATGCCGTTGTTTGGGAATGCTGCATCCCCCTTTCTCCTGCTTGCTTTTGCTCCTACTTCTGCTTGGAATACTGAAGACTTTAGCATAATAACATAGACTGTAAAATCTCACCCTCACGAGATTGATGGCAATTTGCAATAAATAACTTTAAAACAAGCAGCAGAGACTCTCTCATCATTCCTTTGGAACGACCCATTTTTACCTCGACAGCTCTCTTTCTCCAGGTTCTGTTATAGACTATACAGATGAAAAGCAAATAATTCAGGGAGAAAAACTGAATGATGAACTTCCATTTCACAAACCTGGGGCCCTCATGAGTACAAATGACAACATAGGTGATAGGGCTGGGAGATGATCTGGGACAGTGATCAGTCAGCCATTTAAGCAGATTTTAACAACCTGAAGTCAACAGAGCTTCTGGCCATAACTGTATGACTTCCAGGACTGAGGAGCTTTTTTTGGTGTAAGTGGTTTATAGGCCTGAGCTTGGGGATAGTTTTTGAGATTGATCCTGATGGTTAACTTAACTGGTGCTTACTTAACTTAACTGGTGCTTAACTTAACTGCTGGTGCCGTAGAAAACTTTCATGTCAATTTTTCTTGCTATTTCCTTTGATTTTTCTAAATGTAATATGTATTTCTAAATAGAAAAGGTACCCCACTGGTGTGAGCAATTTTAATATAATAAATAAAAAATTTATTTACATCATTCATAAAAGAAATGACACTGAATAACTATGCACATGATTCAGGCTGTGCATATATGCTTCAAATACATAAAGGAGGATTGAATATGTTCGAGTTCAAACACTGGATTATCTTTTTTCGCCTATAGCTTATTTTTCAGAAGTACACCTGAACTATAGCTTTTCTAGTGCAAAAAAATTGGAATGTTGTCCTTGCTTGCCAAAACTACCTCCTCTAACTGAACTTGCTCTTTAGTAAGTGCAAAGTGAAGCAAGGCTTCGCCACCTCAAATGCAAAAAGCTGTAGCCAGACAAAGGTTTAACTTCTCTTGGAAAAAAGACATGATCTGAGTTAAAACAGAGGCTTTGTAAGTGATAACTACAGATGCAGAATTGCTTTTCCTGCTGGTGCCAGGAGGATGTGACCTCTTGGATGGTACCTTTGGTCAGCTCTGGGCGCTACTACTGATGGAGCCAACACAGGGAATGGGAATTTTTGGGGCTCTGGCAGAAGCTGGGAGCAGGAACGTAGATGTTGCTGCCCTCCTTGCTTGCCCCTGCTTGAAGGATTCTCTACTCCACTTGTGCCTAGATCTGTCCCTGCTCAGGTGGCACAGCACCAGTAGCACACTGGGTGCTTTTCCACTAAGGATGTAGAAACCCTGCTTAAGCTTAATTGGCACTCACCAGTGGTTCAGCTCAATAACTCAGTGTGCCCATGACAACTGAGACTGTTGGGGAACAGCACTCTCGAGTGTTCAGGTGTGAGAAGGACAAGCTCAAGGGAACAGGCCTGTAGGAGCAGTGCTAGTTTCTCATCTATATCCTTTCACAGAGCAGAATATGGATTGTACACATCAGGCACTGTCAGGATGGGAGTCTAACCCAGACAGAGTTTTGTCAGGAACTACATTTCAGGCTGTAAATTAATGAACAAGAAGCAATTTTGCACAGGAGAAATTCCAGACTGAGAAATGCCTTTGAAAAAGTATTGGATTTCTAGAAGCACTGGATATTATTAGACTGTATTTTGAGATGGTACTTTATCTTTCTGTTTATGTGCAAAAATTTCCCTGACGCCGAATTAGTTTGCTCAATGGAAATTTTATCAAGTCTGAGGAGCTCTGTGCAACTGAGCAAGAAGCTAGAGGGATGTGAAATACTTACACTGAGAATTCTGGGTTACAACTAATATTTAACATGTATTTGTAAAGGGAAAAGAGGTCATGTAGCAGACTCCTACTATCACATTGGCCAAATAGCTATGTAAATGTCTTTTGATTTCTCCCTAACATTCATGTTCGGAAGAAAGCTTCCCAGGGTGTTAATCCTCTGGGTGTTATTCATTCACATGAAATGAAATACACAGAGGAGTGGGAATGATAGAAAGATTTTACTGGCACAAATGTGGCAATGAGCAGGTTATATGGGTCAGCAAAAATGAGTACAGATAAAATTTTTATATCACCAGACCATGTATTTCACAAATGCAGAGCATGAAAAGGGAAAAAAACGCTTCAGTTTTTGTAGAGCATTTAAAAATTATTAAGGATTATGGCTGTGGGTTTTTGTTTTTCAAGGAAAGCAAATATTCAGGCATCTTAATTGCAAAGTATGCAGTCTTGAAATCTCATTGAAACAAACAGCAAGATTCCCACTAGTCTTAATGGAGCTGGGATTTCATCCAAGTAGCCAACTTTAGGAGACTCAAATAAGGGAAAAATAATAACCAATGCATTTTAGAAACTGACCTTTTTTTTCCCTCTTTTAATATGCAGACATCTTCTTTTCACTCCAAAGGTTAATTCTAAGGCTCCCTCAGACCAACAAAGAAGATTTTTGCATCCTCTTGAGACCCTAGGAGTATTTCCAACGGGGGAAAAACTATAGCTTGAATCAGAGGTCAATCACAGAATCAGAGAATGGTTGAGGCTGGAAGGTGAATTTGGTCATTATGGAGTCCAACAACACTACTCATGCAGGGCCACCTACAGAACATTGCCCAGGACCATGTCCAGTCAAGGTTTGTAGGGTCCAGAGAATGAAGACCCCACAATATCCCTGGGCAATCTGTGCCAGTGCTCAGTGACTCTGACAGTAAGAAAGTGTTTGCTGATGCTCAGAGGGAACCTCCTGTGTCTCCGTGTGTGTCGCTGGGTATCACTGAGAGGTGTCTGTCTCCATCTGTCTGTCACAGCAGGTTTAACAGGTAGGGTGGAGTTTTCTCTATCCACTGGGGGAAGCTGTCACATGATGCAGGCTGCCCGGGCTCTTGTTGCTGTGTCTGTGATCTTTCACTTTTCCTGAGAAGTTGTTCCTGCCTACCTAAAAGTGAAGTAAGAGTTGGAGCACTGCTGAAGATGCCTGAAAATAACACCCATGATGCATGTATGCATGCCATGAACATGTTAATTTAAAAAAACAAATCTGTTCAGTTTTCCTGATAGTTTAAAATAAAAATATTTGCCCACCTGAGACTCAGCACTTTCAACAAATGGTTTCCTTTCAGTTTCAGTTCTTCATCTTTCACAGATCTCTGTTGTGCCCAGTATCTGCCATTTTGTAATCTGCATTCTGACCTAATTTGGCCATTTCTATGTATCAACTTTTTAGGTACATACTGTGATAGTATTAAAATAGAAAATCATAGAGTCACGGAATGGTTTGAGTTGGGAGGGATCTTAAAGATCATCTAGTTCCAAAACCCCTGCCAGGATAGGGAGACCTTCCACTAGATCAGATTACTGCTACCTGCTGGGATGAGCTAAGCAAGATGGAGCCTGTGTCTCTGTATGCCTCTGCTGCTTGGTGTTGTTAGTGAGGTAGTGAAATTACTGCACTCCTTGCGTTTCAGCTGTTGTTTGATGGTTGCCTTTAGCTACCTGTATGTGTCGATTCACTCCCCATTCAACCTGGTCTTGAACACGTCCAGGAGTGGGGAATCCATCACTTCTCCAGGCAACCTGTTCCAGTGCCTCACCACCCTCAAAGGAAAGCATTTCTTCCCAATAGTTAATCTGAACTGCCCTCTTTCGGTTTTAAAGCTATTCCCCCTTGTCCTATAACTACTTGCTCTTGTAAAAACTTATCTAAACTTGAGGAAAACGTGGTGAGACTGCTGACCTTCTCAAAACATTCTTGCTTTTCTTTCCTGGACTTGACTAAAAAACTCAAGGAAAAACCAAAGAGGGAACAGTTATTCCATTTAGTGTCAAGAGTTTTCAAAATGTTTGTCAAAGTAAGTTTTTGTCTAAAGTTTAAGCAGATTACGCTAGACAAGAACTTACATCTTTGTCATGTTGAGCAGACACAAAAAGCAAAGATTAAATGGAAAACACATCTTAAGATTAATTATAGATGGCTAGTGTTTCTCAGGGCCCGAGGGAAATAAACAAAATTCTCAGCTACTGAAAGTTTATAGTGTACTGCTTTAAATCAGTAAATGTGGACAATTTACATGCCTAACATGCCACATATCAGCATGAAAACATTTGTCAGGAATTGATGAATGAAACAAGAAGAATAACGAAGAAAAATGACAATATACAAATCCTCCTGAGAGCCAAATAAACATTGTAACTGTTTGGTAAATAAATCCCTGCAGAACTCTTAGAAATGAGTCACTGATTAATTGAATCAATCCATCAACCTTCTGTGATTACATCAATATAAAGTCCCTTTGATGCTGTTCTTCCATAGCTACTGTTTTAAATGCCTTTAAAATGTAAGATAAGATATAATACATCTATATGGAGCTAGAAATTAATTTGATAGCCCAGTAACATGTAATTGGCTAATTATTTTGCTTAATTCTTATATGTAATGCTCTAAATAACCATATCACCTTATGACTCTACTCCAAGTCCTTGTTTCCATGCTCGTCTCCTTCAGATTTTTTTTGTCACTCACTTCTTTGATTAACTGAAATTTAACAGCAGAGTGAGACTGAGATGATATTTTTCTTTTTTTCCTCTAATTGAAATTTTCTCCTTAGCTTACTTTATTTATAATATAAACCCTTTGTAGAAAGGACTGTCTTATTTACTCTGTTCATAGACTGTACCATGCTTGTACATCTAGTAATTACCAAAAAAAAATAATTTATGTGTATCAAATGCCTTTCTAGAAAATAAACACTAGGGACTTTGAATGCCTTGAGAGGAGGGATAGGAAAAACTAAGGAGATAAGTAGACAGACTGTGTGTGGTTTGTATCTCCACCATAAAATATAGTCACTTAACAGGGGTGTGTATATGTGCATGTATGTATGACTGAGTGAATTCAGCCAGCATTTAGCACAAATGCACACAGATGCATCAATACCAACAACCCCATGTAAATTAAAGCAATTGCACATACTTACATGCTCTCCTAGGAACAAAATATTCACCTGTGTGCATAGAAACCAACTATCTAAATGTTTGCAAGGGGAAAAAGCACAATCCTGAGACAATTTTTGAGGAAAATGAAATGTGAATCTGATCCAGTAAATGGGTTCAAAAACATTTTTTTATGAATTTTCCTCTAATTTACCTTTGCCTTTTATAGCTCTGGATATTTATGACTTTCTGTGTACTCAGTGAACTATAGCTTTAGTGAAAGTAATTGCATATGTGAAAATGATTCCTACCAGGGCTTGCTGTGTCTCATGGTTTCTGTAATGCTGCCAACCTTTACTATTCCATTAAATGTCTCCCTGTCTGGAGCCTTTAGAGGATGTACATAACCTTGTGCTTCCTCTTCTTGTCGTTTTGCACGCATCCTCAGTGACGCTGTGCTCTGTGACTGCCACCACCACCTTTGTGTGAGTTGGAAACAATGGACATGACAAAGAGCAGTATGTAATTTTGGGAGGGTATTTGGGGTTGTGTTCAGGAAGAGAGACAGTCAGAATGGGACAAGAAGCTGGTGACAGAGAGAAAGAAATTAACTAGGTATGAAGCATCATTCTGTGTGGCAGAACTGGAGACTGTTGGAGAGCACATGCTGAATACGAACAGGTTTCTTCATCTTAAGTTCCCCATAACCTATTTCCCAGCAGGACAAATGCAAAGCTGGGAGAGTGATAAGGTACCAGATGACAGTAAAGACCCCTTTCTGTTGCTGGCTGTAGAAGTATGGCTTTTGTACAGATTTAATTTTTAATCAGAGAAGACCACAATCATTATTTGTTTTTTAATTCACAGTTTTCACAGTGCTCTTATATATCCAAAATAATAATCCCAAGGCATTTGGAAGTCCCAAGAGCTAATTCTTCTACTCAACAGAGAGCAGAAAAGGTGGTGTTTTTATTGGATTTTTTGTTAAAAAATATCTTTTGTGAGCTTGGCAGGATTTTGAAGACACTTGTAAAAGATATAATCCGTTTCATTGGTTTCTGAGAGATAAAGGAAAAGTGCATTTAAAAACCCCTTCTTTTGTACATATGGAGAGAGATGTGCAACAAATGTATGTATGATGCTACTTAGAACTTCATATTTGGTACAATATCTTCCTAAGCCACTCAGCCATGCCAAGGTCTCAACTCTAACTAGCTGCAATTTCTTCTGTTGTTGAAGGTCTGGACAGAGGGATTTGTCAGGACATGAGATCAAACAGAGCTGATTTCTCCAATCCATGTCAGGAGATGAAGCATATTGGTGACTACAGGAAGAAAATATCTTCTACTGATTGATTCTGTGCTGTGCCACTTGTGTATGTGAATGAGTAATTGCAGTCTAAAGGGCAGTTTCTTTTATGCATGGTAATTGCACTTAATACTGCACATAGCTTGAAGCAGACCAATTAGTAGAACAACTGTCTTCATCTTTCTCCAAGGAGCAGTGGACACAGTGCTGTCTGCACTATTGCTGTGCATTGGCTCTTCAACAAAACCTGGCTCACCTTTAGTGTCTGCTGTCAATCCACATGTACTGGGAAGGAGCCAGATTCAGAATAGCTAGAAAACAAACTCAAGAAGTCCATCAATTTAATCTCAGTTACTCATTAGTAGATGGTCAGCAAGCAATACATACACGTAGACTATTCATGGGGCTTTCCATCTTTGCAAGAAAAGTCCTCCTCTTCTAAGTATTTAAAAATAAAACAGAGGGCTGGAAATGAAAATATTACAAGCGGGAGTGATTCACAGTGTGTGGAGTTTTGCTTTGGCTACTATCAATGTGCTCAAATGGAAGGTGAGCATGCAAGTGATGAAAGCCTTCAGACACTGAGTTAATGGCCATTCCTATCTGGAGACACCCAGCGATCAATACATGACTCTGACAGACTTTGTCAAATTGCTGTGCAGCAGTGGAGTACTGTAAACAGTACTTAAGTTAAGCAAGTGGAGCACAAACCATTTCTCCTCACCTGACTGAAAAGTATCACTTGCACTATAATGAAGACCTAAAAAACCCTAATGAAAGGGCTCTCTTTCTAAGGAATCATCCTAAGAGAGCATGACCGAGTATCTCAAAATGTGCATCTGCTTTTATTAAATGACCTCAGGCAAGCTGTCAATATATATGAGCTCTATAAATATTTTGCCTAAGACAGAATTCCATCATTTCGGTGTAGGGACAATAAACAGCATATAAAAGAATATGAATGCAGAGAAAATATCCATATTACATAGCTCCTTCTTAACAAGGATTATTTTTGCAATACTTAACACTGTTGGCAACTCTGCACCTATCATAGCCTTAAAATTCCTGATGAGTGTGCAAAACCAGCCCTGTTTCCTAAGTAAAGAGTCTTTTGCAGTCAGCCTTGTAAAAGAAACCTTTTAGTGTCAGTGATAATGAAAATACCTGGTACATATGACAGAGTTAAAATGGTGTCATGACCCAGCAATTTCTATTCAGTGCTGTCACATCCATGCACTGCACAGATCGGGATTGTCATCATGTAAATGTAATAGGATTCTTTATCCTGCATTGTTGCTCAGCTGGGAATAGTAATTCTGAGTTTCCTGTAAGTTCTGAATAGCAGCAGGGGGCCATGAATAGCTTGGAAACCTATATTTTTTCCATTTATTTTTTTTTAAATGCAAATTACACTAGTAAGTCAAAAAAATCACTTTTGTTAAAAATACATTCAGAATTAACAAATGCCAAAAAGAAAAGAAAAAAGACACATTTGGATTGTATCTCTTGCCTTCTGAATATTTTAGTTTATAACAAAAGCCCAGCCTAGAAAAATAACATTCTTTACTGGATTTTGAGGAGGATACAGCTGTACAAATCAAAAATGCCATCCAGATATTCTCACGTTACTGTGCTCTAAACTGCTTCCAGAAGAGATCTGTCCACTAATTGTTGAATAGTCAACAGTCCTAATTTTTAAATTGGTGGTGCTCTAACTGCAACTTAAGCAAGGTTATGAATACCAACTTCATATAGGTATGTATGTGTATATATATATGTATACTGTGTGTATGTGAGTGTGTGTATCTACTCTATATGTAATATATGAATACACATTTATATTGCAATCTGTAGTAGTTAGATGTGCTTCCTATTTCCTAAGCATTTTACAAACATTAACGATTCAGACCTCACAAAAAACCTGTGAGGCACATATTCCCGTATTATAGATGGGAAGACTAAGACACAGAGAAATTAAGGCCAAAATTTTCTAAATTAAAATCAGGCCTATAAGCTACGTGTAGACACTTCATTAAATTGTCTGACTTCTAAAATTGCTAACTACCAGTAGCTGCTGTTCCATGGGAAATCACTGAAAGGTATGAAAAATTATCTTCTGAAAATTGGATTGCTGCTTAGGTGCCTAAACTGGTTTCTTTTCATGTTAAAAAATGATCTTATAGAAATATCATTTTGATTAACTGGTATACAGGGAAAGATAAAATAACCTGTTATGACATTTTCATCCCATTTAAACCTCTTCATTGTATTTAATACTATACCTTTGCTATATTTAATACTACATAAAAGTAGAAACTTTTTAAATTTTTGAGTTATGGGAAATTTCAGCCTGTCACTTGGAGGTTGCATGGGGTTTCCAGAGGGTGAAAAGCAGCTCTATCCAGTAGGAACTCAGATTTTCAGGTACCCAAGTATGGAAATTTAAATTTGAGATCCAAATCAGCAATGAATGCTTTACAGGATCAGGCCTAGGGAACATTCCTGTTTCATGCATGAAATTCCCAGCAGTATCTGAGATGGGAGCCCTTGGTGCACTGCATCAGAATCTTCCTGGGTGATGCAGCCCCCAACAATAGTTAGTCCTGTGTATTTTATATACATAGACATACACACACATTCACACACTTACATATATATATATATATATCTATAACTATATAAATCTCACTGAATCAATGTAAGTATAGTTCCTGAACATATCCCGTATCTTGTTTTCACTGGTGAATGCCTGTTCCTCTGTCATTGTCCAGAGCTGCTGCTTGTGACACTGTACATCCATGCAGACACAGCAAAGGGCACTGGCTTGTACAGGGATGGGTGAGTGGTGTGAGTGCACAGGCCTTGGAGCAAGGGTTTGGCCAGCAGGGAAGAGGGAGCTGCTCAGGGCTACCTTGAGCCTTTCCAAGTGCTGACCTTCCCTCTTGCCCTCAAAAGCCACGTGGTCACCTCAGGTGTGGTAGGTGCGTGCATTTGTCTATGCAAGGTCTGAGCAAAGAAACAATGACAATCCAAGTTTCTGAAAAACCTGAGCAAAATATTGGGTTTTCCTAGTGAAAGCCATCTACGTTCTTGAAAATACAGATCAGATGTAGAATAAAACATATTCTCCTAGGAGTTCAGAGTATTTCATACACACATTGACCTACTAGCAAAATTCCCAAAGGCATCTTGTTGCCAACTACTTAACAGCACAGAGTTTTTTCAGCCACAATAATACAGGAAGATAAAATACACGTTCTAACACACAACAGATCCCCCAAATATACCACAAAAAGGTCTTCAGTATTTCTTCAACTCAACTAGTCCCTCCCTGCCCTCTCCAACCAAAATCAAAAAATAAAATATGTGGATCCCTTATGGTGCAATTAGAAAAAAAAAGCTCACTTACAGAGAATTTTTAGTTGAAATAAGATATAAAAGAGTAAACGTAGCTAGTACATATTCAGTTGGCCTTTGTTCATAGAAATCTGCAGATGTCTCAGTAGTTAGTAAAAGATGTTTAGAGATAGCTACAAAAGCACCTACAGTGCGATAAATAAAACCAGCGGGATTAAGAAGCACTGTTTCTGCTGCTTATTTCCAGTAGGTTCAATTATTAGCTTTTGTTACCCCTTTCCCCACCCTGACCACCAAAAGGTCTCATTTCTTTCTTTCTTTATTTTTCTTTTTAATCTTTATAAACTGTTTCTTGACCACTGTGGAGCCCCAAAAGTAAAGCACTTATCAGACAGCTGGCAGTTTTCTACTTGGTTGCTCTGGAGCCATGGAGCAACAGAGCCTTATTCCCTGACATGAAAACAAAGCAAAACCAAACAGAAGAAAACCACTGACTTAGAAATCGTTCAGAATTAACAGCAGCATGTTAACTTCAGAAAGCTTGCACGTAGTTTCTCTAATGTGCAACGCAGTTGGGTTAAGGCAAGTATGAACTGTACAGCCTTCAGGGCAAACAATGCGCTGTCTATTGACTTCTGCTGCAAGGTCATCCTGGTATTTCAGTGTTGTGTTGACTAAGGAGACTCAACGCTGCCCAGAGTGTGGAGGAGGCTCCCAGAGCACTGAGTGGGCTGGGTTCATGTCTTAATCCAGATGGGCCATGTTGGCAGTGGCCAGGGAAAGAAAGGGACAAAAGGTGGCACCAATGCCTCTGCTCTGTCCCTCTGGTGCTGGGAGGCAGGAGGTCCAAGGAGGGGGTCTGAGGCATCTCCTCTAGTACCTGTTAGAAAGAGAGGCTGAAGGCCTCTGTTGTTTTCTGTCTCACTGTTCAATTAGTTTTTAGATATTATTTTTAGCACAAAAATTGGATTTCTCTTTTCTCTTTGAAGAACCAGGAGGCCATCCTGAAAGAGATTTTTTGACAGGTCCTCCAGCCCACCTTGAGTAGTCCCCATGTTTACTTTGACCTAGAAGAAAGGCAGAGAAAGAACAATACTTATAATCCACCATACACTTATCTGATCCCTGCCCTGCTGCTCTGGTACCCTTTTACAAGCAAGTGTAATCCACAAACCAGTAACAGTTCAGATACACATGGGATGAAGAGGACAGAAAGACAAAGTGTTTTGCTCAAGTAAGTGCTTGGCTTTCTCTGGAACATTGTCAGAGAAGTCAGCACAGGTTTTCTAAACAATCCTAGGCAGGAGTTATATTTAATTATAATCTTAACTGTATATCCATGAGTCAACTGGAATGTGACCTGAATTATATAATCCATCAGGTATGTAGCTGTCTTTGTAAAACCAAGAAGTGACATGCTATGAGAACAGAAGGGTGGAATTGCGAGTGCAGGGGGAAAGCCGCCCACGGCTCGCTCACGAAGCAGAGAGCCTGTGCAAGTGCCACAGCTTAGCCACCTTAACAGTGTTGTCCAAAACCCAGGTTTTGTAACCAAAGCTTTCAGTCTGAAATGGACAAGATGCTGTTTGTTGATAGTCAAAGCTTAGGTGGTAGTTTATTTAAATGTGTCTGAATCCCAAAACATGAGGAGATAATTACACAGGAGATTTGTACTGCATGAACTTGCTGGGCGTCATGGTGATTATGCTCAAGGTGCTGGTTTTAGCATCTTTTTTTTTGTGTTTCATTTATGTTTTAAGTGAATGGTGAAGTAGGTAGCACCTTCAGTATGTGCAATTATCTAGACAAATGCCTATATGTGTGTGTGTGTGTGTGTGTGTTCATGGGAGTATAGATACTGCAAATATTCTTAGGCTTCACAATAGGAGGAAAGCATGCTTCACTTCAGGGCTGCACTGCTTTTGAGCAATTTCTCCAGTGCATTAGGCATTAGCGGCAGACATGCATGTGTTTTTTTTTGCTTCACTTCTTCTTTTCTCGAGCAAACAAGTTCAGTGTGAAGAACATAAAGAAAGGTCTCTCTCCCCTCCCTCCTTCCTACTGTTTTTAGAACAGTGATCATGCAGTGCAGTCCTGTTCCACAACTACAACTGAGTTTTTCCGTGTGCAGCAGAATCAGTGTCAGGGAGTGTTTAGTCACCTTCCTCGGTCACCTCCCAAGAGGAGAATTTTTTCTTGACAATTGATTTCCGCCATCTTATTGTGTCCTTCTCCCATGGTCTGGAAATGAGCACTGGCATCTCCGGCACAGAATGCCAGGAAGCTGCTTTTGAGTACATCAGCTGTGGCCACACTGCAAGGAGGTACATGAGCATCGGTTCTGTCCCGTTCTGTTCAAAAAGCGTATTCGTTTTGAAGGGACTGTCTAGGCTTCTTGGCTTGTACAGCATAGAGCACACTGTTGGCACTTAAATAATAAAAAAATCCCATTTATAACAGGTAGATAAATGTCACCATAAGAATTCTTCCCCAAAACATCAGTGTTTTATTTAAAACATAATCTTAAATTGCGTATATTTTTCACTTTAAAAGGTAAACTGATTTAAATTAAATATGAAATTGGAAGAGGTGATAAGGAAAATTGATTGGAATTCAAAGCCTAAATCCTACAGAAAGAAACTCCAAAATGAGCCTGAATCTAATAATTCAAGAGTATTAAAGGTAACAGTAGCCAGAGATAGTCACTTCAATTAACTACCTAGAGATAATATTTCTTTTTCAGAAACCAGGATTTTTCTTTTCCTTAGGTTTCCTGTTCATTTAGGGTAGTTTTGCATAACTAATGAAACACCACACAAAGCAACTATGCATGTTTAAATGGAATTAAAATGTTCTCAAAAGTAGAGCTTGATTGACATCATAAATAAAAAATAATAAATCTTTAGATAAAATAGTCCTGATACAATAGAAATGTAAATATGAGAAGCCTGACTAAATCAATATAATTATTTGCATGTGTAAGTGGATGTAGGTTCAATTTAACCTCCACATTTATAAAATGAAGTCCTAACTTTAGTGCACAGGGAAAACTGGTTACAAAACAGTATGTCTTAACAGCAATTGCTAAACCCAGCATTCCTTCAGGATAATAATGAAATAGTGTGTATATATAGGAGTCTAAACTGATTTTAATCACTTGGATGCAAAACTGTCTGACTTCCAAAGAAATGTGTTTCTGTTGATGGACTTCTGTCATTGTCATCCACTAAATCAATTCACATCAGCAAGCAGCATGTGGATAATGACTGAGACCTAACACAAAATTCTGTATGTCTTCAAGGTCTGTACTAGTTCTGTATATGAATCAATATGGTAAATACATAGGTGTTTCTCTGCTCTATATTACTGAGCTACATGTTGACATTTGTATTTTGAAAGAATCCGAACAGAAGCTGATATTATTTTGGTGAGCTCTTCAAAGAGGAGGACAAATGTCCTTCCCTTTTGCAGCATGCCCAGCACACCACAGCACAGAGAAAAATCTGCTGTTGTGCCTCTACATATAGTTAGCAATCAGATAATTTAAAGGCACCTGTCTCCTGTTCAATTTCTCTCATAAATCCAGAGGTCCATATGAGATGTGCCCAATGTGACTCTGAATAGGAGAGGACGCAGTGGTGGCAAAAAGTGATCTCTGTATTTTCTTGATCTTTTGTACATGGGATGATGCTTAATATATCTTCCATGGCCTATGGATTCAAAGACATTTTGTAGCAACTGATAAAGTTATGGAAGCAGTTATATGAATACAGATATGTGGACTTATATGGGTATAGTTGTATCCTGGATGGACATGATTATAGCTTGGACAGTGGTGAGAGCATGGCAATGGACTCTCCTCTTCAAATAATTCGTGCCTATTACACATACTCTAGAGGTGTTGAGCATTGTAAACTGGAGGTGATACTGGCCAGAGAATAACATAAAGACCTGTTGTGGTTTTTTGTCTTTCCTTGAATACTATGAAGGCTTACATTGGTGATATTTGTTGATCAAGCTCCGTAGGGAACCAAACCTTTCCGCCCAACAAATAAAGCTTTAAAATATCAAGTATGGTCTGCTGTTATCATATCAGCATGTTGTGATTTCTAATACATAATATTGTTGTAAATAGTGCTACAAGCAGATCAAATTTTGACTTGATTAACTTGACATTCGAATTTGTCACTCCACTACCTAATGGACTGCCTACATTTACAGAGCGACTGCAATGTGATTACATATGCATGTGTTCGTGGTGTGCCTCAGCTGTAAATAAAGAAAGGTATTACTAAATGCTGTAAAAGCCTCTTAAGGACGAATTGCAGCAATCCTAGGAACCCTGTCAAACACCATACAGTCAGAGGAAAACACCAAGTGTCTTTCTTTGACTGTGGCTGGGACATGGCAATAATTTTGTGGGTTGATTGGACAAAATGTCAACTCACATTCTGATTTCTGTCTCTCAGTTAAGACAGCTAAATCACCTATACTCCAGTGAGCATGCAACATTGAAATAAGGCAGAACACAGTTTACATGGATCTCTTCTTTACATCTATCTCTTCATCTCAGCTACAACCTTAAAAAACATCACTTTCTTTTTTTTTTTCCCCCCCACAGGTCTAGATTTCTTTCCAGTCAGTATGAAGATGCACAGTAAATGCAATCTGCTGTTCTGGAAGAAACACCGAGAGCATAAAGAGAATGGGATAATAGCTAGAGGCTCCATGTGGTGATGTCAAGGCATGGTATACTGAGAAAGAGATAGGATTAGAATTGTTCTAAGTACCTATGTACCTCATATGAAGGAAATAACATTTTCTAAATGTGCAGCACTGTGCCAAAAGTGCAGGTGAAAAATCTCTACTTGAGCACAGACAGATGGGAAGCTGAAGTTAAGACAGCATTGGAGATATGCACTATTGTAATTTGAGATTATTAAAAAGCTCCTAGCAAAGCTCCTGAAGGGCCCAGCTCCAAACACTACCACAGAACAGATTGCAACACTGATAAAGGAGTAAATGCAAGATTCCATGCAAAAATACACTAATCCATTAGCAGACTTTCTTCCACTAATCAGAAGAAATAAAATTGCAGTCAAAGGGGAGTGGAATTGTGTGTTGGGGTGTCTATTTTTTGATTGAATTTAGTTCTTTTCCTCAAAAGAAATATGCAGAAAAGAAACAAAGGAAAAAACATAAATGTTGCCCCTTTATGAGCTATTTGGTGCTGTGCTTTTAACGTGTAGGGCATTGATGGCAAATAAAAAATACTCCAAAAGGCTGCAGCAGGGAGGTAAGATTTATCTGGGCAGTCAGGACTGTTCTGAATTTCAGTTGGCATCACTACAAGAAATATTCATAGACAATTATTCCTGGACTGGTCTACGGCTGTGTGTCAGCTCTAGTGTGAATATACTCCAGTTGAGTGTATGAGCTGAGATTTGATTATCCATTTAATTCCCAAATATATCAGACTGCACTCTAAGATGGAGTTGTCACTCACTGGTTTGGTAAAATACTGTCTTCTGTTTAAAGTAGTTTTAAAAGCCATATGTTGTTACATTTGTTTTGGCTTTTTTAAATGTGGAAACTGGAAATGAGGTACAAAGGTGCCTTGGTGAACAGATGCTCTGGTATGACAAATGCTGAATGCATCCACTAAATTAGAAAGTTGCTGAACTTTTGATAAAACTTAATAAAAATCCACTTTTTTATTTGCAGCCAAGGTTTGATGTCCCTGATTAGCGTTTTTTTCTACACTGAATTGTCATTGTCTCTGAGTGGATCCTGCTTGAATGAAATAGGGAAAAATCAGGTGAGAGCTGGGTGCTGTTTGAACAACTGTGACATGTGATATCTTACCCTAAGAAACCATTATAATTCTACAACAAGAGCAATGTTGGTGCTCAAGTGTAGCTTGAATTCAGTCCATCAAAAAAGCCTTCTGCCTATACTGAATTTTTGAGTCATGCCATCTTTCAGCTTAATGATCCTTTAATATCAGGCTGCCACTTGGCTGAATATCCTAGAAGTGAAGTACTTACATATACATGGGCTGCAGCTGTAAATGAGATGTCTTCTGTGGACCTTGATAGCCGTAAGAGTCAAATCCACCTATGAAATCAACTGAGAGGGGAGAAATTGCTTTCATTAGCAACATCTTTTCAGAACTGATAGGCACTATCATTCAAGAACCACCCAGAACACGGAATATTTTTGACAGGTCCCCTACTAATTTGTTAAAATTAGACCAGCTAATTCAAAAGATACAGAAAAACCATAAAAAATTAAGGAAAGGCAAAGTGTCCCCCCCCCTCTTTTTTTTCCGTAACTTTTAAAATCAATTCAATTTTAAAACCACATGAAAACAGTAAAGGATTTATAACAGCCATCTGTCCACAAGAAATAACCACACATCCCTCTTTTTCAAGTAGACCACCTCACTAATACAAAACAACATGCTATTCAGACATTACAAATGCTGAAAACCATTTATTTATTGGCATTAATGCATTGCTTCTGACTGTGATTACTGTGTCTGGCTTGCTGTCATACCATGGCTCAGTAGAGGATGTAGAGGAGAGAATACATTGATCCAACTCTGTCTGAGAGACAGAAGTTTCTCTGATTCCCTGCTTTGACATTTGGGTTGAAATGCATGAACAGAGAGTTGGAACAATTTATCTGAGCTTCAGAGATGAAACTTCACAGATGTAAGGAAACCTGCATTTCTCTCAAGATGCTGAAGGTCTGCAAGAAGGTTATAGGGTGGGAGCTATTTATTAATTGACACAAATGCCGGTTCCTGATGGCCTTCCTATGTTTGTTTTAAACAATTTCCAGGAAAATTCAATCTCATCTGAGCCCAAGACCCCTATTTCTCTCCTACAACACTTTCTTTGCAGAGGTAAAAAGGTGCCCTTTGCTTCCTTTGTCCCAGGAGACTCAACTATCGGCTTGTAGAGGTCATTTGGGAGCAGTTGTCGTCCCTGAAATATTGTCTCTTGCATCACAGATCTGAATTGGACTTTACTTTGATAGAAAAGGGCCAAAGAGTTCAGGTATGGAAGTGCATTTTTCACACTTCTGGGCACTGCTACTGACAGACTGGTTTTATGTACATTAAAAGAAAAAAAAAGTTATTTGATAGATGACAACTTCTTGTGGATCTAAAATGCAGTAACAGTCACAAACAACAAAAAAGTAAATTTACATGGTTTGAGAAGTTCCACAGTGGTTGGACTCCTTAACACTTGCACTTATAAGGTTGTTTTAGTACTAAGGTACTCAATGTGCCACCCTCGGTCACACTAATAAATGTGGTTTCACCCATTCCAGACACTTTACAAAAAATTAAATTCTTGTACCCCTCCATCCACCATGTACTCAGCAAGCAAAGAGCTACCAAAACACTAGACTGTCTGGGTACAGTATGTCTCCATTGCAACTGCACACATGTTGAATCTGTCATCAAGTCATTCTTTGCTGGCAAGAATGGCCCCCGCAGAAATAATTTACTGTGCAACTCTGTGCTCTGTGGCAGCATTATGTATACTCCTATCCCAGAAAGATATGTTACTAAATTAATCCCTGACATCTCTAATGAAGGAGGTTCTATAGCCTCTCTCTATTGCTTTTCCCTGTGCCTAATTTCCTAATGTCTAATTTAAATGTAATTTCCTGCAAATTAACTGCTTATCTATATTTTGGCCTTTTCTCCCTATGGATATGAAGAAAAATGAGCCTTTTTTCCCCCCTCTTATAACTGCTTTTAAGCCTTTTAAAAAAATATTTCATCCTATCCATTGCTTTCAGGTTTAAGCAAACCTAGTTATTTCAAATTTTTCTCACAGCTCGTATTTCCCAAACCTCTGCATCTCGAAGTCTGAAGATCCTTCCTCAGTTTACTTGTTTACTTTGTTTTTCTTACAGTGTGGTGCACAAATCAGGACTAACTGGGACAACTGCCATATAGTCTTCTGTGCATTACCTGAAATAACTCAGTAGATTTTGGGATTTTGTATGTTTGGTTGGGTTATTTTTTTAGGTTTTTTTGGTGTTGTTCTTCTTGTTTTGAATCATTTGGGTTTGGTTTCCAATTTCTTATTTCAACAGCATCATACAAACTCTTAATAATCAGATCTTTATTTTTGGTTTTGACACTAACTGTAGCCTAGCCAAGTAGTCCATATTTTATTTGAAGATGATTGATTCTTCCCCACAGGAGTTCTTTTGCACTTGTCTGTGCTGAATTTCACCTTCTTGATTTCAAGCCACTTCTCAAGATTATTTTGACTTCTAATCCTATCTCCACAAGTGCTTGTACCCTTCCCGGTCTGGTTTAATCATAAATTTTTACAAATGTTCTCTCTTCTATCCTAATTGCTGTTAATAAAAATAATGAAAAAAAACTATTTCCCTAGCTGAAGTCCCAGTGGGATTCCATCTGAAATGTCCAATCTGCTTTATAACCGCATTCAAATAAAGTTTTAAACAATTCTGCACTCAACCTATGCTACATGCATCAGGACAGTACTTCCCTGAACTTCTTGCAGACTTTTTATAGTGCCAAAATCTTGCTAAAATCAAGATAAATGTCATGTGTTTCTACTTAATCATTGTCTGTAACCATCAAAGTACTGTTATTAAAATGTAATCATGTCTTTGGGAGCATACTAAGTTTACAGGCATAAAATGAAGGATATTGTTTGGTGATGTGCTAGGCTGGGGGAAAACCCCCCCCTCTATTCAAATAAAAAGATTGCAGAAAAAAAGAATGGACATATGTTTAGTGCAGGTATGGTTTGTTGTTTGCTTGCCCAATTTTCTTTTCTTTTTGTTACTCTTGATTCCTGAAAATACAAGTCAGGAAATACCTGTGTTGGATCAAGTGCTTCACTGTTGTCAACCCATGTCACTTTAGGCATATTGCTTATACTCATTTGTCCATCTTTGCAGATTTGCATTTCTTCTGTACTTTCCTAGAGCTTTTTTTTCTTAAGCAACCTGTAAAACATTATTAGCAGGCTGCAGACATAGATGTTCTGCTTTTCAGATGTGGGGCAAAAGGTTGTCTTCAGGGTTGTTTCAGAAAGGTAAACCAATGTGTTAAGGAAAAGATTTCTTTGAGCAAAATGATTTTGTGTGAGCATGAGGGAAAGATGCATGCTGAATCTCTCTTTGGGCATTGTGGCTTTGCCCTGTTGCACAGAGCAAGCACAGAGTGTTAACAAGCCAGATTGCCAAGTGACAAACGAAGCAAGGTCATAGAGACATTTCTGTGTTCAGCTCACTGTAGAAGTTGCCATGTGTGTAACCAAATGATGGCAGGGCAGAGAGTACTACCATGACCTCACTGTAGACATACAATGGCTTCTTACAGGCAACAACAAGCTTTGCAAGGTAGGTGAAGGGAGGTAATAGAAAGTGAACTCCAATACAAAGGGATTTCATCAATTTGTTCGTAGCAAGGTTTCTTCATGGCGGCTGCTTCTCAGCACTGCAAACCCTGTGGTGGCCAGACTGTGCTAAAAGCTCCCTGTGGGCTCTGAGCTAGTTTCTTAAAGCATGCAGCAGGCTGCCCTTTCTGCAGGCATTCTATCCTGGCTGTGCCTCAAAGGTCACTAAAACTGTCGTACAACTGATACATTCCTGGCAGCCATAACATCAGGTGAATAAAACAAGGTTCATTAGCTGAATCAGTACAGAGGCTTCCATCTTTAGCCTCATTCATTAAAAACTTCTGTGACTATTCTATCTTACGTTTATCTTACATGTCACTGTTATCACAAGAGGCTCGTGTCATGTTGGACTTCAGTAAAAACACACATGAAAATACAAACAAACAGAACCCCATTCTTTTTGGGGTGGGTTGACCCTGGATGAACATCAGTTGTCCACCAAAGCCATTCTGTTGCTCCCCTCCTCAGCTGAACAGGAGAGAGAAAATAACAAAAGGTTAATGGGTCTAGATAGAGATAGGGAGAGATCACTCAGCAATTACTATCACAGGCAAAACAGCTTTGAATTACTAACAAAGAAGAGCAGTACAATGGGAAATAGAGACAAATATTAAACCTTCCCAGGCTTAACTGAACTCCTGAATCTCTACGTTCCCCACCCCAGTGCCATAAGGGAATGAGGAATGGGGGTTGTGGTCAGCTCATTACATGTCTCTTTGCTATTCCTTCCTCTTCCATGGGAGGACTCCTCACATGCTTCCTCTGCTCCAGCGAGGGGTCCCTCCTATGGGAGAAAGTCCTCCACAAACTTCTGCAACGTGAATCCTTCCCATGGGCTACAATTCTTCATGAACTGCTCCAGTGGGTCCCTTCCTTGGGGTGCTGTCCTTCAGGAGCAGCCTACTGCCTTGGGGGCCTCCTGTGGGGTCACGAGTTCCTGCCAGCAAACCTGCTCTGGTGCGGGCTCCTCTCTCCACGGGCCCACAGGTGCTGCCAGGAGCCTGTTCCAGCACGGGCTCCCCACAGGGGCACAGCCTCCTTTGGGCACCCTCCTGCTCTGCCGTGGGGCCCTCCAGGGGCTGCGGGGGGATCTCTGCTCCCCCATGGAGCTCCCTGGGCTGCAGGGACACAGCTGCCCCACCATGCTCTGCACCAGGGGCTGCGGGGGGTCTCGGCTGCGGTGGCTGGGGCACCTCCTCCTCTTCCCTCACTGACCTTGGGGTCTGAGAGCTGCTGCTCTGTTATTGTCACTCCTCTCTCACAGCTGCAGTTGCACAGTGACCTTTTCCCCCTCTTAAATCTGTTATCCCAAAGGCACTACCACTGCTGCTGTTGGGCTCAGCCTTTGGCAGCAGTGGGACCATCTTGGAGCTGTCTGGCATTGGCTCTATCAGAAGCCACAGGAGAACTTCTAGTAGCTCTTCACAGAAGATGCTCCTATAGCCTCCTCAAAACCTGGCCATACTAACCCACCTTTGAAATATTATGTCCTGAAATTTTAATTTTTCTAGCTGGCCTTGAATAGGGTAATAGCAGTATTACTTATGTGTAATATGTGTCATAAAAAATTCAGATTATTTTCTTCTTTTGCCTTTGTTGAGGGTCTTGTCAGACACAAGACTGCTGTTACAAGTGTAACACAGACAGAACATATGGTAGGGACATATTTCCTATCAATAAGCACCCAGAGGAAGGTGAAGTTTCAACCTCTGCTCATGGTCAGGGTCCTCACTGTTTCTAGTGTACATCAGGACAGGATGAGAGGCATAAATGGGTTTCTCATTTTTCATTTTTGGGAGTCTGCAGTATATAGAAGGACCATTAAAATGTGATTCACAAAAAAGGCCCCATTAGCATGGATTTAATATGGAAGAAATTTCTTTTTAGAAAGTTCACAGTAAGAAAAATTAAAGCTGCTGAAATCAACAGATGGACAAAGAGAAAGGATTGAGTATGGTAAAAAAGCAACATCTTCCTGCAGATAGCAAAAAGAAAGATTCTTAAAAGAAGTCAGAAGACTAGACACTATTCTACTTATAGTANTCCTTTGGGCACCCTCCTGCTCTGCCGTGGGGCCCTCCAGGGGCTGCGGGGGGATCTCTGCTCCCCCATGGAGCTCCCTGGGCTGCAGGGACACAGCTGCCCCACCATGCTCTGCACCAGGGGCTGCGGGGGGATCTCTGCTCCCCCATGGAGCTCCCTGGGCTGCAGGGACACAGCTGCCCCACCATGCTCTGCACCAGGGGCTGCGGGGGGTCTCGGCTGCGGTGGCTGGGGCACCTCCTCCTCTTCCCTCACTGACCTTGGGGTCTGAGAGCTGCTGCTCTGTTATTGTCACTCCTCTCTCACAGCTGCAGTTGCACAGTGACCTTTTCCCCCTCTTAAATCTGTTATCCCAAAGGCACTACCACTGCTGCTGTTGGGCTCAGCCTTTGGCAGCAGTGGGACCATCTTGGAGCTGTCTGGCATTGGCTCTATCAGAAGCCACAGGAGAACTTCTAGTAGCTCTTCACAGAAGATGCTCCTATAGCCTCCTCAAAACCTGGCCATACTAACCCACCTTTGAAATATTATGTCCTGAAATTTTAATTTTTCTAGCTGGCCTTGAATAGGGTAATAGCAGTATTACTTATGTGTAATATGTGTCATAAAAAATTCAGATTATTTTCTTCTTTTGCCTTTGTTGAGGGTCTTGTCAGACACAAGACTGCTGTTACAAGTGTAACACAGACAGAACATATGGTAGGGACATATTTCCTATCAATAAGCACCCAGAGGAAGGTGAAGTTTCAACCTCTGCTCATGGTCAGGGTCCTCACTGTTTCTAGTGTACATCAGGACAGGATGAGAGGCATAAATGGGTTTCTCATTTTTCATTTTTGGGAGTCTGCAGTATATAGAAGGACCATTAAAATGTGATTCACAAAAAAGGCCCCATTAGCATGGATTTAATATGGAAGAAATTTCTTTTTAGAAAGTTCACAGTAAGAAAAATTAAAGCTGCTGAAATCAACAGATGGACAAAGAGAAAGGATTGAGTATGGTAAAAAAGCAACATCTTCCTGCAGATAGCAAAAAGAAAGATTCTTAAAAGAAGTCAGAAGACTAGACACTATTCTACTTATAGTAAATTTCCTCTGTAAGACATAAATACAGAAGTACAAAGATCTAAGTCCTCTAATAAATATGTTGATAATTTCAGTGACTTCTATGAAGGAATGTTAATTTACATTATCTTAAGATCCAACCCAAAGAATCACTAAGGACACATGTTTGTAGAAATGTGACTGATACTATGAATTTCCTTGCATTTAAGTAGGCATGCAAAAGTCGATGCAGACTAGATAGGAAAAGATACAGAGTTTTGAAATGGAGAGGGAGATGAACAAAAGTAAAAAAAAGGAAAGGGAAAGATTGGAAAATATCCAACCTGGCCAACCTGGGACTTGCAGTATGGATGACATCCTGACTCCTTTCAAACCCTCTTTGTTCTTTTGCTACTGCTGTTTGTTTTGCTGATTATCTCATCCTTAACCTTGGTGCATGAAGACCTGCCTCTCACTGTGGTGAATCTACTGCCAGCACCCAACCCTGTCTTCACCATCACATCCATTTCCTGCCCATGGCTCCTTCTTTAAAAGGGAAAATGTACTAGCAAAGGGTAGTAATTCTGTATTAAGGGTGACTTTTCTACTGATTCTTCTTTTTTCCTTCCCTTCATCTCCCATAGCAAGTGCTTTGTCTCCTCCAGCTCTATTAGTTCTATCCCAGAGACCTCTACCATCTCCTCACCTGCTTCATTCCTCTCATTTTCAGTCATTTCTCTGCACATCAACAGTCCCATTTTTTGTGCAAACAACCTGATAAAGTAGCAGTCCTTTCTTCAGCTTGACAATATTTTTTACACCTTTTACTATTCATTTCCCCTTCTCTCTTACTACAGTCATATGAATTTTGTTCCATAAAACTTCTGCTAGTTCCAGTGACACACTCTTGATTTTGGGGTTTTTTTTTGGCATTTCCTTCCAAATAAAAATACATGTAAATTTTTAAATAAAGAAAAATTTAAAAATCAACTCTATCCTTTTCCCTGCTTGTCCCAGTCTCCCTCCTCCAACCCCCCTTGATGATTTCAAGCTTTTGTCCACTTCTTTAGAAGATTTTCTTTCATCTTATGTTTGGTCCTTTGCATGTAGCTGGAACCTCAGTCATATCACCTCTGCTTATTCAAATTTAGGACCCTACAATCCTTTCTGTGGCCATCCAGCCACCTTCCATGTATTTGCTGCTCTCTTTTTCCTAAAACTTTTGCCTTGCTGGGCTCCTTTTTCTCTTCTGCTGGTGCTTACCTTCCTTCTGTCATCATTCATCTCATTTCTTGGAGGTTTTCTCTGAAACATGCTCCTGGATTCCAATGAGCAATAACATCTGCATTTTATTTTTCTTCCCCACCCCTGTATTGGGAAATTGCACTCACAAACAGACATTCTGCTGTTGTCGGCACTCTGAGGTGTCTCAGATTACCTGGCTTGTTCTCACTCTGCTCCTCCTATACAAATTTAAATGCCAGCTTCTCTCTATGATATTTACCCATGGATAATTAAACATCAGTTCCAATTCTGCAAGGCTAAAAACAGAACTCGTAGCTGCTCCTCCCTAACCTTCTCTGCTCTGTCTCATTGTGAACTTGTGTCCTCAAGTCTGTCTATCTATCCTACATCTGAGGATATAAACCTGACGTCAACTTTGGTGCAGGCTCTGCAGGATTAAACTTCTGGAGATTATTTTGGCATAGTAAAGAAGAAGAAGAAGAAGAAGAAGAAGAAGAAGAAGAAGAAGAAGAAGAAGAAGAAGAAGAAGAAGAAGAAGAAGAAGAAGAAGAAGAAGAATTCTTCTACCTGTTGACACAGCTGTAACATTTATCCAGGGCTCCCATTGTCAAACATGACAGTTGTTCCTTTTCTGTTTTTGAACTTACCAAATGTGGATTTAAGCTGCAGGACTTACCTTTTTGTCTAAGTTACTCTTCTCTGCACCCTTGTACTGATTTAGCCTTCTATATTACATCAAGTATAAACTAAATTTTCTTACACTTAAAGACTTTTGTAGCAAGTCAACATCAATCTCTCCTTCTTCCAGCTCTAAAAGATAAATTCTGTCCTCACGCCCCCCCACTTGACCTCCATACTTGTCAAATTTCCAAACATTTGTCTCTCCTTGTGAGAATGTCTTTACAAACACTACAGTTATCTCATTCTTTTTTTCCCTAGAACCCTTCTTTGCTCTGTTGACAATAATTAGGTTGCCCATGACCTTACTTTCCTGTCTACTTCAA
The DNA here is from genome assembly GCA_013400775.1 of Chaetops frenatus. Classification (NCBI taxonomy): domain Eukaryota; kingdom Metazoa; phylum Chordata; class Aves; order Passeriformes; family Picathartidae; genus Chaetops; species Chaetops frenatus. Next base: position 1,100,323 of record VZTR01009155.1, read on the forward strand.
TGAATATTTGCTCATAGCTTCTTTGTGGACACTTTCTGCCTGTGCATATCAGTTGCCTGTTGTCTAATATGCAGATTGCAAGCTCCAAGAAACAGGGCTGGTGTTCACATTTGTACAGTGCTTGGCATTATGGTAATCCTTGAATATATGCATGAATCTACTAAAATAATATTTAAAAAGATAGAATTACTCATGACAAAGATGATACCTTCTTTAAAAAAGTGCTAATGACCAGGAAAGCATATGTGCATGTGCACGTGAATGGTCCTTGTATGTGCATGTCATGACTGGACATATTTCCTGTGTGATACAGCAGAGAGACAAAACGTGGTGTTCATATGCTACATCTGACCTGCTAGGTCTTAAATGTATATGTACTCTCTCCAGAGGCCAAAGACTTGGCTCCCTGGACTCAGGCTTCCAAAGTTCTGCAATCAAGCTTCACTGCCACAGCAAGGCACTTCACTGCAGCTGTAGCTGGAAGGAAGGAGAGATGGCAAACAAACTACAGCTAATAACACCACTGAAAGCACTGCTGGTGAACAAGTGAGTATGTGAGGAAAGAGAGGGCTGTGCATAAATAGCAGCAGCTAAAAACTGACCAAATTGAGAAGAAAAAAATAATTGGAGTGAAGCAAAATTAAGTTTGGTTTTAAGGACCTTGGAAATGACATATGGGGCAAAAATATAAAAGAACATATGGGGACACCTTTGTTCTTGCAGTTTTGCCAGTGACCTGCTACCCAGCCCTCTGTTTGGAGGAGACACTTCCAAACAATTCAGTGCTGCTTCTTCCTTTTTATGCTGCAAGCATGGCCTGGTGGCTGTTCCACAATATAGCACACAGGAGGAGGTTTGCTTGAATGTGATCTCCATAAAGTTTGTTTACAATGATAATCAAACATTATTGGTCTTTGAGCTGAGTACACAGTGATTTAGGCTCTCAAACCACAATAGAGCCAAACACCAGGGAAGCATGGGGAAGGAGACATCTGCCAGCACATGAGGCAGTGCCCTTCCTGCTGTCACAGGAGGATTCAGAAATGGCATAAAGATTTGGACATGAGGTCCAGTTCTTGCAGTGCAATGAGCAGCATTTCTGCCAAGCAGTCAGTAATGAAGGGCCTGTGAGTGCTCTCAGCTCAGCCATTTGCAAGGTGAATATAAAACCTTAGATTTTTAAACTGCAACCTCATGGCATTTCTGAGCTGTACAATGGCCACTGGAGCTGCAAAGGGAAGCCTTTACACAAATTTTGATGGAGTTTCTCAGCTCAGATTTTGCTCCACTGCCACTATTTTCATGCTGTTTACTTGTATAGTAATCAAAATTATTCCGTAATTTTTTGCCTCACAGGGCCTTGTCCTCCACTTTCTTCTCCTCTTGTCATGTTTCTTGTCAGTATAAGACAGCCTCTTCTTCTGTTTGTTCCTGCTGATCCCTTGGCTGAGTTTTTGATCAGCCCTTCCGAGCCAAGATGTAAGACTGGGGAGGTACTCAGGTTTGTGAAGTCTAATAAACACGACCTGGTGTTTCTGCCCTCACAGAAATACAGGCAGGGATCTCTGCCTCTTGCTTCCTATAATTAGGGAACAACAGGCATGTAGATATTGCTTTCCAAGTGAATCCAGCTCATGGATGTACCCAGCAAAAAATACCAAGAGGAATGGTGCTGTGGATCTAGAAATTAGATAAGTCACAGTTTGTCTCAGATTCCCAGGTAGAGAAGGTGTTTGGTCGGTAGCAGACCCTTGGAGAGTGACATGAGGAAGACCATGCTCTGGAGCAAGGCCTCTGCAAGGCAGGGCTGGCCAACAGTGGGAACCATGTTGAGGGGGTGGGAACCAAGGTCCTTGCTGAGCAGAAAGGATGAAGGTAGTCAAGGATAACCAAACAAGGGCTGGGAGGCATGAGCAAGTAGCTGAAGGCAGAAAATGGGACCAGGGATAAGGCAGGTGGGAATGAGGACCAAAGGGCAGGAGGGAAAAACTGGAGGGAAAAAATAGCTGCAGCAATGAGAAATACTGGACTGAAATGGTCAGCACTGCCTTTTATACTTGACAAATACAGGCAAGCCACCTGTCAGCCTGTACATCTGGAAATAGGGTTGCTGCCTGACCTCCGTAAGGCTTTGCAAGGCTTGTCTCCAAACTTGCAGCAGGGCTTGTCTGATGCTCAGTACAGAAAGAATCTATAAAACACCTCCACTCAGCTAAGAGAACAAGAGAACCATAACAAGCTAGGAGAACAATAATAGTCTGAACAACGTATTATTTTTCTAAACTGGACAGACCTGAGCACTGCTGGATAATAACCATTTGCTTTCAAATTTTTATCCCTAAGTGCTGAGCAAAAAAAATATAGCCCTGCAATATAGTTTTTGACTGACAAAACATACTAAGAATTAGATGTGTGGTAGACTGAATTATTGTAGAAGTTATCAAATGAGTTGTTACGAAAAATTGTTCTTAGCCAGATCACTGCTAGGGGCAAGCAATAAAGAGAAGAAAAAGAAAAAAGGAGGAAAAAGAAAATGCCTGGGGCAGTGGCCTCCAAGTGTGACTGCCACACAAATAAATTAGAAAAAGAGTCATTAGTAGGTGAAACAAAGTGGAGAATTAAGGCCCAAATCTATGAAAGTTAACAATCCAATGCTAATGAAGACCTATCTAGATATTTGAAGGGAAAAGTAATAAGGAAAACTTTAACAGGAGTCATGCTGATAAAAATAATTTAGTACAAAGCTATGTTCACGGCATGTAGGAAACTGCAAGGAGCTCACACAGACTGTCTTAGTAGGAAGGACACGAAGGCTGTGGGCAGGTGTCCTTCTCAGGGCCACTAGAAATAATTAATTAGTCTGGTCCACCCACAGCGGCTCATCACCATTCCTCTTGAAGGCTCTGCTATCTGTCAGCCTGGAGTGAGCTTGGATGGCCAGGACCTGCCTTGCTCCACCCACTAATTTTGGTTGAAACCCTAAGAAGGCAGCCAGCTGCCCTCAAAAGGTGGGAAATCAAGGTGGAGAAGGGGACCAGCAGCCCTACATGGCCACCTGCAGGCTGTTCCTCTGCCTCAGGGGATGAAGGAGGAGATGCTCCCCACTGGAGAGCCTCCTTTCAAAGCCAGCCCTCCATGTTCAGGGCTATGTAGCAGGAAAGGACTGGAATTGGAAATGGAGTCTTTCATCAGCACCAGAACAACATCTGCCTGAAAGTGTTTTGCATGCAATTTTCATTGGAGAAAATTGTGGAGAGTTTCAGATTTTGCTCATCTTTTTCCTGATTTTGAATATGAGTGTTGTTTACTTTTCAATGTCAAAACATTTCCATGTCCAGGCAGACCACTCTTCAGCCATGTCAACAACCTCAGCATCGCTTCAAATGATCTGTAGCCTCTGTTGTCAGAACCATCACTAGTTACTACCTCATTTCTGCTACTGGCTTGACACAGCTGCTTGGGACATTGATTCATGGTCTGAATGCCTCTGTGTTCCTCTCCTGAAACAAATAATGAATGGCGAGTAATATTTTCACAATGGTTTGGTATAAAATGTAACTTTCTTCAAAAAAACCAAATATTATCAGTTCATTCCCTTTTGACATGTGCAGATCTTTTCCAAAACTTCTGCAATGTCATTAATGAATAGATAAAAATTGTGTGGTCTTTAGTTAAAAAAAAAAATGATGTAATGTAAGTATATTTATCCCTGGCTGTTACAATGCATCGATTTTATTAAGCAGTATTGTATTGTGATAAGATGCTGGAATGGAAATGTTACTTCCTTCAAGCTTTACATTATGTTATTTAGACATTTTTAAACTTGGGTTTGACAATCCCCCCAGGAGGTGGTGATGGATGCAAGGGGAGTGGCAGCGAAGACAAGCGAGGGAGAAAAGAAATTATCATAGATGAAGCCAGCAATGCCACCATTTTCCCTTGGGTGACTTTATTTATATATTTGTCTCATACCACAACCCTGTCTCCTAGGGATTCCTTGAACATCAACTTCATTAGTTACAAAGGCAGCAATCCAGAACCAATTTTCTTTTCATGTCAAGCTTGTTCATGTATAAACCCAGCCCTTTTGTTGAAAACATTTGCTATTAATCCCACAAACAAAGAAAATGCAAATCATACAGCCTACCCTAAGCAGCCCTTCTGACTCAAGGCCCTGACCACCATCTATTATACACTAAAATGAATTGAAATTCCCACTTTGAGTCTAACCTAATTTTCTAGTGATAATAGGCATGGATTCCCAGAAGCATTCCATGCATCTAGATAGTAACATCCTAATTTCCCTTCCTGGTAAATGTTTTAAATAAGATTTTAGCACCAAAGGAAATTAACCTTTAAATTAATTGTAATTATAAAATGCCATCACTGATTTTGTCTTCAGACTAATTACTTGCTATTATTTAAACAAACTGCACCTCCTCAGAGCTTTTAAGTTTGTTTCTCTCTGCAGTGCTGTGCCAAATGATCACAGAGCTGTCTGTATAATGTCTGCCAAGCCCTGTGACACCTTGGACTGCTCAGGTCCATTTGCATCTCAAATGCAGCTGGTTTCACTTGTCATATCTTCCAGCCATAAACTTGTTCCCCTGTGCTTCAGCCTCACACTCTGCAGCTCAGACGTTTTCAGCCTGTGCCTCGGAAGCAGCGAGCGCACCTTAGGGGACAAAGATTGCCTGTGCTCAGTGCCGAGGAGAATGAGATGCTCAACACCAGCCTTCTGCTCTGTGAGGGGGCCCCTCCAAGACAGGATGTGACTGGAAATAATAACACAGGGATCAGCTATTGATATGTGCAAGGGACTGATGTTGTACAGGCATCTCAGGGAATTTCCTAAATGTTCCTGGTGGCACCATGGCTCTCCAAGGCAGCTGTCCTGAGGATGACAAACATGAAGTAGCACCATAGGATTTCAAAGGCTTCTCTCCCTCTTCACTTCTATCAGCATCCTGACAGCCAAAGGCATCCAATTTTCCTCCCTCTGGTTTACTTAGTTCATGCAGCAGCCACCACACTAAATGAAACAAGTAAATGGAAACAGCTTCTAATTGAGCTGGAGGCTGCAAATTGAAGAGTGCAGCTGAGCAAAAATAAGCTGAAGGTTCAAATCTGTAGTGTATTCATTGCATTCCCATTCACAATGAGCTGTTCAACAGTTTGAAGAAAACTGTTTTTTAAATATTGGCTTTTATTTGTTCGTACTGCGTGCTGCCTCTGCAGTCTGCCTAGTCTGTCCCTGGCACCAACCAAACAAGTTAGACCTGTGATTCCCCCTGCTGTGAGAGAGGTGTCTACCACAGATAAGGCAGATTGCTCTTTGGGGTTACATCCCTGCCTCCACTGAACTGTGGTGGAAATCGTGATTGTTACTTTATGCTGCAGGCCTTCTTGCATGTGGCTGTAGGAGTGTGAGATGGATGGCACCTGTGACAGCATGGAAAAGGCGAAGATGGAATCACTGGTGTTTTCCAGAGGAAGACTCAGGACCCACTACACAAATGGTGCAAAATTAATGAAGTGTATAGCTGAGGTATTTGATCTCCTTTTCTCAGGGGGCTGTTTTATAAAACCTTTCTTGGTTCTTCACTTTCAGGAAGAAAAGACCACTGTGGGAAACTAAATACAGCAAGACCTCTCATGGCTAAGGAAGCCCATCAATAGCAAATTACTGTCAAGAATTTCTGAAAACCACAAACTTGGGACGGGAAACAAAGAAGCAGAATTAATACTCGAATGTTTGCTACTAGTTTCTCTTTCTCTTTGTTTTAGAAATTTTTTTAAGCAGGGATGGAAGCTGAGGTATTATTTGTCTGTAATGTCTCACTAAGCAGATTGTGATAAGCATTTGGCACAGAAATAAAGGGGTACCTGAGCATATTCTGCATTTCAATAATGCCTTTCATCACAGAAGCTCAAAGTTATGAAGCAACATGCCTGTGACTTTGTCCCTGTCATTATTTCCCATTTTAAATATGGGAAACAGAAGTATGGAGAGGTTAAATAACCTGCCCAAAGGTGGAAGGCTGCCTGTAACAGAGATAAAAAGAAAATGTTTTTCTGTCTATCCCACATGCATGTCAAAATTTCACATCTCTCACATATATTTAATATTGTCCTTTAAAAGAAAATCATTATCATCACTTTTGTACTTCCCAGGTTAGGCCTAGGATCTCAGAGTGGATTATTATTTGACACAAGTTTATTAGCACATAAACACTGCACATAACTGTATTGCTCACCAGAATATATTTCCTATCTAGGGTATTACTGTCTTCCTGAACATTTTCAGTAATTCAAATGGAGTCTTTAATCCAAATTATTATTGGATGGGGAGGAGTGAAATAATTTTAAAGGGTTATATAGAGCTGTACTTCTGTGCCAGACATCCCCAATAGCAGGGAATAGGCAGAAAAAAATTTCTAGACAAAGCTGCAATTTCTTCTGCTTTGCAGTTTAACTGGAAACAATGGCAGGAGAAAAGAAGAAAGTGTATGTGCAGGTTGGATCCTTGCTAGCATCAGATGGTCCAAAGGTTGTACCTCATGGTACACAAGGGAACAGTCAGAGGGGCCATATTTTTTGTCTGATTGCCTTGCCATTGTCTAATAGTAGGTAAATGCTATTTCTGCTCCCTCTCTGGGTCAGCAAGAGAGTCTTCTAGGTTAGGATTTTACTGAGACACAGGCTAAATTAGAGATTTTGTCTTGGCTGAGGTTCATTCCTACTCAAAGCTGTCCCTCTAATAACAGGCCAGTCTTCTTATCCTCAACAGAACCTGTAAGGTGAATGGAGAATTCCCATTTCAGTAACCCAGGTTCCTTTCTTAATTGCTTAGAGACAAAAAACCTTGGGAGGATGCTGCTTGATTGCTTATATTCCAGTGTTTTCCACCAAACGTCTATATAGTTAATAAAATTTTCAAAAATACATTGCATTTTCTTTTAGTAAGGCGGTAGCAGCTTATAAAAGGAAGCCAAATTGCTAGTGAGAAAATGCACATTAAATGAACATTTCGATGTTATTAAAAATAATGTGCAGCCTTTGAAAAATGCAGGCCTAATATGATTTTGGGAGACAAATGAGGAGCTCCAATAAGTTCACAGTCATTGAATGCCTCCAAGTAATGGCTGTTGCTGACATTTTCATGTTTTATTTTTTAATTGCTGCAGCTAATAATGCTAATGAGGTAGGAATGGCAGTGGCTTAGGCATTCTAATGGCTGTGGTGAAGAGGAGAGCATAGAGCTGGCAGCAGTGCTGCTGGGGACCCATCCTCCCTTGCCTTTCCCAGAAAAATACTTGAGGCACTCCAACCCTCAGGATTCCTCCTTCCTATGCAGCCATGGGGAAAATGATGCAGAAGGAATGTTTGGGGGTGTCAAACCTCCACTGAGAGAAGCAGTCATGGAGAAGCCACTCCTGTCTGCCTCTTGGGCACGGGTGCTGCATTTGACTCTGGTGCACAGTGTTAGGACACTTCTGTAGCCAGAGGGAAAGCAACTTCCTCTTGAATCCTTGGTGCAGAATTAACTCAAAGCAGATTGTTCTCATGAAAGATAGCACAGACTTGCACTTTGATTTAGGGGGCCTGCAGCTGGATTTATTTGTTGTGTGAGTAATTAAAACCTCTAGACTTGCTGTTTCAGTCCAAGTTATGACCATGATTTGATCATTGTATTGTTCCATTCCTAATCCTTTAGTGAGGTTAGAGCAGGTTAATCTTAGTGAAATGTTTGCTTAATTCTACCCTAACTCATTTGTTCTCTTAATAAAATCTGCATAAAGAATGGAGAAATAGTAATTCTTTCAGCTTGTTCCAATTATTCTGAGAGCAAAGCTAATTCAGCTGAAGCAGCTTAAGAGCAACTTGACTGTGTTTCTACAGTTGAGGCTCTGTGCCAACAGAAGATGAGGCACCTTCTCTGCTTTAGAGTAGTGTCAATATCTTCATCTGGTTAAAATCTGAAACATGCCCATGTTTGGCTCTTGGATGTTGCATGGCTTTTTCTCCAGTCTTATGCCTTGCTGCTTAGTACTGCCAGGTTCAGTGTTTCTGCCTCTTGCTCCTCTTGGACTGCTGCTGTTCCCATGGCCCATTAGCAAAGCAGAAGAAATGGAATTGAATGTATGGGTGTTCACTTTGTCCACTGTGAGAAGCAAAAGACTTTTTTTGTTGGTTCTGTCTCATCAGAAAGGACTTGTGGCTAAATGACACTTTGGTATGACCCAATATCTTTATCCTTATGGCTCTCTCTATTTGCCTGTAAGGCATCCCATTTTTATAGGCATGAGTGGTCCTGAAAGCCAGAGATCTAGATTTCTCCTGTGATGTCTGTGAATATGTGTTGTGGTGTGTTTTCTAGTTATAATGGTTTCTCCCATGTTCCCCCTATCCTTATTGTATGGTTTTCCCCAAACTGTCAATCCCCTAACCCCGCCTGCAGTGTGGGGTTCACCCTTTTCTCCCTCTAATGTCAATCCATAAACCACTCCCTAAGCCCACATGTCAATCCCTCCTAGCCCTTGCCCTGAATTCCAGAACCCTCTTAGTTATTTGATTGTTGATTGGTTATTGAAGATTATATTCCTCTCCTTGTTAGTTTTATTGGTTATGTCCCAGTGCCTGTTTACTCACCTCCCGTCTTAACCCCTCCTCTGCTGTACCCTGATTGGTTTATTTGTTGAACCCTCCCCTGAGATCCAGACCCTTTATAAACCCACGTTCCCAGATAAGATTGTCCTGTCTGCATCACCCCCTCCATCAATAAAGGCTGTTGGAACTGTGAGCTGGCAGACCCTTGCTTATTCTTCGCCCTCTTCGCCTGGATTAACAACAAAGCTCCTAAGCGTGGCCTGCTGGGGCTGGAGTCAGCGCTCAAAGGGTACGAAATCCTCGTCACCCCCAAAGCTGCGCCTCCTTGGCCAGGGCTTGTGAGCACAAGCCAGGTGCAAACGGTTTTAAAAATATGGAGCTGGCTAAGAAGATGATGATGTCCCTCTGTTTTTCACAGACCACTTTGGTGCAGGGAAAGTAGAGGGAGTACCAGCTGCCAAACTTCACGGAAACACAAGCCTGACCTCACTGTTTATCAGGAGTGGATGCTAGGCAGGGGTTGGGGGTAGCACAGTAAAGATTTTTCTCCTATGCTAAATGCTCAGCAGCTTTGGAGGATGGAGTTCACCGTGAGTAGGAAAGGCACCTTCATCCCCCTGTCACAGGGTTTGCTCCATAGCAACAGGCAGGGGTGAGGAACTGGAAAAGTAGAAGAGCCTATGGAAAGAGAAACACAGCCAGGGAATCTGGACATATCTCAGATCGAAAACTTAGAGCTAGGAAGCTCTAGCAATGAATGAAGTGGACATGTTCCACTTTTCCTGAAAGCTTTTCTCCTTAGTATTCCCTTGGTCTGCATGAGATGACCCCATCTGTGATTATATGGAGAAAGTCAAGCTTAGGCCTCTTCCTCTGGAGTACAGGTACTAAATAACATGACATCCATGAGGGATACATTTCTCAGAAGAGAATGACAGATGGATGTGTTGCCAAAAGGGATGGAAAAAAGGAAAACAATGTATCTAAGAGAATAAAAGAATTTTAAATTAAACCTGAACAGGGAGTATTTGTACAGACTGCAGGCCCTGGCCGTCACAGTGAACACTTGGTACATGGCAGAGTGGATGTCTGAACAGAGAACTAGAATCATTTTTACTTGCTACTTCATGAGGCCTCTCAGTAGAAACTAAAGCTGTTTTAGTTTTATTTTACCTTGAGGAGCCAAATCAAATCTGAGCATTATTGCACTACTGGCACAACTCAGCCACAGAAGTTCCCTTTCCCTTTTTTACCTGCCAAGCTTTCAGACCACAGCAGAGGGGAAGCTGCAGCACCTGAGCTTGTGTTGGCTTCATTGCACTGGGTGGGAATTCACCCTCTTGCCTTAGAGAGGTGCTGGCAGATGGGTGAGATGCTGGATGAGGAGACCTGGCTGCGATGGACGAACAAAGTGATAACAAAATCTAAATGACAAAAGTAATGACAAGATAGTCAAGGTGATGGCAAGAAAATGTTCAAAGAGGCATGACAGTCTGTGGCTTCTGAACAACAGGGAGCTCCTGCTGCAGAGAGAAGGAAACAATACCATATTGGCCGTGGCACTTTGCTGCCAGGAATGCTGCTTCATGGACCATGGGAAAAATCTCTCAAACGTGCTCTGACTTCTGCGCTTGATCGGTGAGCCAAGTCTCAAGTCCCTTCCTTCCTTTTTACTTATATCATGCTCTAAAGCACTGCAGAATAGTGAAAAAAAGATTTAAACCCTTAGAAGAGAGGGCAGAATGGTATTGAATGGGATTTCATTTTGGGGGACAAGTAATAACTCTCCTCCAGCTCTGTGGATAATGAATACACTTAATGGGAAAGCAGGAGAAAGTACATGACCGGGTACTTCCCTAAACAAGCAACTCTATTTGTGACATACCCGTGCTCCACACGGCTGTCCCAGACCCTTTGTACTCTTTATATCTTCCTCACCTCCACAGAAACAGAGACAACTGCAATGAGCATAGTTGAAACAACCTCCAAAGTGTGGTGGTTTGATTTCGGCATTAAATCTCCTCTTGATGGTTCACGGTGACGCTGTATTGCCAATAGATTATAGGGTTGTAGCTATTTTCCACGCAGGAGAACACACAAAGGAACCCCTGCCAGCCCTAGCAGTGCTCTCAATCAAATAAAAACCCTTTAGCTTCCTGTTGCAGAGCTCTCTCTAGGATTCATGTATATTTTATCAAAGTTACATGCAGTTCTGATACTTGTTTCTAAAGTGCTTTAGTATGAATCCCAAGATGTACTGAAATGCTGCAGTGGCCCTTTTTAAAAAAATTGAGGTTAGAGTAGAGAAAAAAATGAAATGGCTTGACTCCACAGCATGCAATAAGAGCAAATTCTGCTTAACAGGCTTCTATTGATATAAATAAGAAGAAACACAAGCATAAATCTATATGAAATCGTTTCACTCCATGTGATTGTACCCTGGGAGCAGCAGGAACAAAGAGGAGCTCCACTGTTTCACCTCTCATAAATGAAGGTGCTGCGATGATCTAAAGCTATTTTTTTGCCAGGAGTGCTTTTACAAGCCAACATACATGCCAGCTCAAAAGAGCTATAACCTCAGTTGTAACCAATTACTCTGAAGATAGTTAATATCAGTCTGGAGCAAGAAAAAAAAAAGCTTGTATTTAATAATTGGGATATTTTCTTCTATTTTTTTTAATTGTTTTATGTCTTAAGCTAAGCTTAAGATAGAGATAAAGAATTGTAATGATCTTTCCAGAAGAAAGATGTATGTAATTTTTAACCAGTATTTCATGGCTCCTTTGTCTCTTAGATATTTCCAAGTTTTAGACCAAGAAGGATGGACAGAAAACATGATTTGGCTATGGTATAATAAGGCATTTAGATTGAAGTCAGCAAGAGCCAGCATAGTGGAGAGGTGATTAAAAAAAAAAAAAAAAAAGAACATTTTGTATGTAATAAAGCTTTAGTACTTACAGCTGTCCTCTTCTTCAGTAATGCACTTCACAACATAACAGGCATAGATGAAGCCTGCCAGCTGAAACAAAATGTAATAGTGTTAGATGTAAGATGGATACCATAGAGAAACAAGAGATGGTTTTAGAAAAGTGACCACCAAAACAAAAACAACAAAATTCAACAGACTTTTTTTGATTAGGTAAAGATAATTCTCCACAACAGTTTAGTAATTTAAATTAGAAATAGTCAGAGGAATTCTCCATCTTTCTTGAAAAAGACGTCCTTTAATAAAACTTCCAAAAATTGATCAAAATCTTTCCAATACCTATTTTAATTATTGAAAAAAATAGAAAAGTTAATGGGTGTTTGAATGGGTGAGCTTTTAGCCACTGAAAATATAAATATTTCTGTCAAAATTAGGTTTGCTATCCAACAAAACCTGGCCCTCTAGCAGAACTTTAAAAATCAGAACCATGCCAACTAAATCAAAGACAAATTCAGTACACTTGTAAACCATCTTTATAATGATATTTTATCAGTTGAAATTAGGGCTGTGGATTAATGGATCTTGTTCCCATATCTGCAATAGTCCCCAGGTCTCAAGACATTTCACTTTGGATAGTCCTGGCTGTGTTTACATCAGCATCTCACACAGCAGCTGGCAAATTTGTATCTTGTTCCCTTCAATCCTCTCTGCAGAGCATGCCCAGAATTGAATTGTGAACAGAAGCAATGGCATTTAAAGAAAATGAAAATCTCGAGCAGTTATTGAACTACCACCTGAAAAAAAATGATAATTAAAAAAGGAATAAATGGCCAACATCACACGTGCAACAGGCCAAGTATCGTGTTAGTCAGCTGCTGGTCCTTCCAAGTTCTGTTGTTGCTGAGAAGTTAGACCAGAAGTAAAAGAACGAATACTGGAGCAGCAACACGTCATGTTTTGCCTGATTTTCAAAAATTCCCTTACATGTAGGTCTGGAGAGTTTTCTCTACTAAATCAGAATAAACCATTTTTCATCCTTTAGCTCATCACGGAAGTTTGCATGGTAGGATGTCAAAAGAATTCCAGCTGTTTGATCTCTGTTTAGTGAAAAGTGAGTCATGCTGCCAAAATGTGTTATTCTGCACAGGCTACCTCATAGAGATATTTTCATGAGCTGCAAACCCATCTGTACACTTTGGGAATTTGTTCTTTATACAGATAATAAAAGTGCCTGGAGGCTTCAGTCAGGACTGAGCTGTTTGTGAATGGTGCAAAACCCATAATCTCCGGATGAGGGAGATGATGATCTTAACTTCAGTTTGAGTAATCGGTGGGTTGGACAGTAGAAAAAATGAAATTTGAGAGAATGAATGTTGGTTAGTGAAAATGGATTTTTTTTATAAATCCAAGGCATGTGTACAATCACTGCAATACTGTGGATTCTTAGAGCTCTTAATATTACCCGTATATAAATTAAATGCAAACAAATCCATTCGATTTCGTAGTGCCTTCATACCTGTGGTGGTGACTATGCCTAGTTTATTCCAGCTCTTACATGGATATTCCTGGAATTTCTGTCAGTTTCCTATGTAGAAAGCTGCCCATACCCACAAATGCTATCTTCTAACATCTGTATGCGTAAGAGATGGCAAAAGGGAAAAAGAAAAGGTCAGCCTCAAGGCTTTCCTGAAGAGATCAAGACTTGATTTGGAGATCACACTGAAGCCAGAATAGGTCTTGTCTACTAACAGCTTAAATTCCTGTTGGAAGCCCAGAAGCTGCATTACAATGGAACCAAACCATTAATTTTGTCATTTATTATAAATCTGCCTCACAGTGCTGCTGAGAAGATTTTACACCTGGGAAGGATGAAATATTCACTGCTGGACACAAAGAACGCACTGTACCAAGAAGTGGCATTCAGCTAATATCAGCATTTCGTCTCTT
>VZTR01009155.1:1121213-1148328 GCA_013400775.1 Chaetops frenatus
GGGGTTTCAAGGTCAATAAAACCTCTTCCTGTGGTGTCTAATGTTTAAAGTAACTGAACTCAGCTAATGTTTCAATGCTATTTTTCCTCTCAGCATTAGCCTACTGCAGGCTTTTTCCACCTTTGAAAACTATAATAAAAGATATGTTTCAGAGCTACCTTTTCCATTCACCAAAATCAGTTAAGCAGGCTTCAAAAAGCAAATGCCAAAGTGCTTTGTGAAAATCCTTCCTGCAAAAGGAGAACCACTGGAGAGTTTAAATGAATATCACACCATGCAGCCTAGGCTGGCACAAAGAGAGATTACGCTCTAGAGGCTCCAAGCAGAAGGACAGATTGAATTCCGTGGTCAAAGGCACCATTCCCCTTACAGTCCTTCTGCTTAAGGGCAGGGGATCACTCTCTTGTTTATTCAGCATGAAAAATAGTGATCTCCTTGCACAGAATGGAAATAGTTTGATGGCAGAGATCCCAGTCACTGCCTGGGGTGGCAGAATACGTATGAATATATTCTGCAATATGTGTGACCAAAAAAAAAATTTGAACCTTTTAGCTGAAGATTCCAGTAAGATCGTATCACATGAGGCATTTTGGGGGAATGATGAATTACAAAGAGAGAACATTCTCGGAAAGGCCATGTCCTCAGAGTCTGTGTCTCATTGCAGAGAGTTAAGTGGATGAGTTATACGTCTGACAGATTATGAACCTTGTTAATTTAATGCAGTACCTGGGAGTGTGCCAGCCACGGTGATCAAGGAAGTCTGAATTAGACCTCTGCCATCGACAGACATCAGATGTCCATTTAAAAAGAAATGTTTTGTCTGAACTGGGCATGTTTCTCTCTAAAGCAGGGATCACCAGCTTGAAGCTCTGAAGACCTGTGTGGCTCTCAGTAATACAGCACACATCTCTTCCCTAGGTTTCAGTAACAGCCTATTTAACATGCTGATGCAGAAGCTGCTCGGATAGGAAGAGTACAAGTGGCAGCAGTACTTTGACATGTTAGTCTTTATGAAAAATGTGAGGTTTGTGTTTTCTTTAACCCACATGTGGTGCAGTCTGCAGCTCTGTCACCTGTTCCAGGTGTGGGTCACTCAGGGCAATCCATCTAGTGGCAGATTAGGTTGCCCTGGCCCCAGGAGAGGTGAGGGAAAGCTTCTGCACTAGCAGAGAAGGCCAGTCTCCATGGAGCCTGTGCACTGCTAGGGGGCTGCATGAAGTGAGAGCAAGAGCCATAGACCTTTTCCTTCTGCTCTGACAACTGCACACAAGTAGCCACCACCATGCTGTTACAACAGCTGTGTTCCATCTTTGTCCCTGAAAATGCTCTGCTTTTCCTGCCTCCAGAAAGTCCTGCTTCTGTGATGCAATCCCTATCAAAACAATGCAATCCAATCACATTTTATTGTTTCTTTTTTCTCACAGATCTCTAAAATTGAAATCAATGTGCCTGTTTTGTGAGGGCACTGCAAAGTTCTAGTAAAAGTTATGACTTTTGGTTTCAGTTTTTGCATGGAAGGCATGAAAAGTGCCACAGCTACATATACTATTCTACCTTGTTAATCCATCATATTACTCTGTGCAGAATATCAGCAATGTGTTAGTGCTTTTTTAAAAAATATTTTTTGTATTAAATTGGTGTATTCCAACTGTTTATAGCATCACTTCTTTTGCAATTTTCTGTCAAAAATATATATTTAGTAGACAAAATTTTGATCTTGACTTGAGCAGATGTACCAAGTCTTTGCAAAATGAAAGACAATATTATCTCCTACTGAGGGTTAGAGAGGAAATTATTTTTAGATGTTTGGTTCCTCTACATCACCAGTTCATCGCCAGAATTGAGAAATATTTCATCTGGTTGTACTGACTTGGCAGAATAAAGGGTAGAAGGATAATTTAATTGAAGACACATGAGAGAACACAGCACTGTGCAAGGAGATCCAACTTGCACAGCCATCTTTGCAGACTGCTGATCTGTGTAGCTGCAAAGTGGCAATAAACATAGGGTAAAGCCAAAATGTCATTTTTAATGAGGGGTTTTCTGCCTCCTGGTTTCTTATATATCTGAAAGAAGTGGAAAAAGTTCTTTTGAAATTTTTAGAAGTTAATGAAAGTGATTTATGGAAAGTGTGCATAAAGTTGAGTTAGACTTTTCAAAAGAAGGAAAAAAAATATCTGTTGTCACAAGTCAGTTCTAGTCATGTTTCCAATTCAAGAGCTTTAATCTGAGATGTTTTCTATGATCTAGCCTATTTTCAAATATCAAGATACATGATGCTAGTCAGCAGCAAAGTCGTGTCTACTAGAAAACATGAGGAGAATGTTCCAAAGGAAGAAGAAAAACATTGTTTGCAGTATAATGCACTGGAGAGCTGTTTGCAGTCTGCTTTCAGAGGGGAAAGAAGAGTGCCAGCACAGATGGGAAAAGGGACCACGTACTCAACTGCACACAGGCATGCTGGCCTACCCTTCATTTTTCACTGTTGCCCTAATGACAGAATGCATTATCCAATGTGAAGAAGGCAATATTAGGAATTAGGAGATATGTCCATACTGTCTAACGGCTCCCAGCTTCATCTCATAGAATCATGGACATCTGGAACCATCTACTGGCCCACAAGAGACACTCAGTTTGCCCCTATCTTTAGCTATGTGGTTTGCTAGTGCATGAAAACATCCTACATCATCAAAACTCATGAGCTAGGAAGTTACTTATTTGGAAAGATTATGTGATTATCAGGTCAACAGCTAGGGAATTACTAAATTATTTATCTAGGATATTAATTTGTGAAACCATCCTTCTTTACAGAATAGGCAAAACGAAGTGTATTTACTGACTATTTACTCTCAGCATCCTTCTGGGCAAAGTGGACAAATAATTTACATAAAGTAAATGTGACACAGAAACCTCATTGACTAAGGGCCTTAGGAGCTCACTGATTACCTTTAGGTGAAGCACATGAATGGTTTTTGAAAGTGGCATTTGAGAGCTTTTGACAAAATTTTACCTTTTATAAACATTGTATTAGGCATGTATTTCATCCTATTTGGAAGCAGTAAATGAAAAGTGATCGTTGTATTTTGTCTACACAAACTTAAGAAAATTTCAATTAAATCATAACATTTACTGATAAGCCTATCTAATAGGTGAATAAACCCTGGAACCTTCACTGCGGAGGCAAAAAACTGTTTTTCACTGGAGCCATCCCCATATTATGCTTTATGAATTTGTTAAATGCTGTGCACATCACTAAGATATTTATTGAAATTCCAAAGATATGCATTAATATATTGTTTGATCGAAGATTTAAAACCACCTTATCTTTTTCGAGGCTCTTATTACAGATGACCTACATTTCACAAACTCAGATTTATTTTGTTTCTCACATTTAGGGCAGTAAAACACTACTACTATATTTTGAATAGACAAGAAGATTCTTGGAAGTTCTTGGAGAATTAATAAAAGTACTGGTGAGCAAGAAATAATGAACCTGTAGGAACACGGGATTGCAGCATGAACCCAGAAATGTACAGGTATAACACATTAGGTATGCAAGTCCGGTGGAAGGCCAGAGACATTACAGAATAAATTTAGAGTTATAGAAAATGGAGGAAAAACAGAGTCTGAAAACCCCCCAAATATTTTATGTCAAGACAAAAGACACAACAGCCAAAAGTTCAATGAACAGCAAATGGAGAGGCAGAAGGCCTTATTAGAGATAAAAGATTTGCAAGGTTTGACATATGAATGTACTACCCAAATAAAATAATTCCTTTGCTTAGTTGTCTATGAATCAGAGTAGATACAGGTCCAATAAGCAGGTCTCTGTTTCCCAAAAAAACTGAACTGTATCAAATACATTAATAATATTAAGGAAATAGGTTAAAATTAAGTTGGAAATGCCAACAGACTTCAAACACAAAATTCATTAGGGCTGAAACAGCCAATTTCCAAAATTGTTGCAAGTAGTTTTTAAGTGAGAAGTTTAGCTAAAGAGCTTTAATCTGATGGTCTTGGTCCCTTTGCTGGAATTACTGGGGGCCTGGTTGGGACAAGCTCAGCTCCTGCTTAGCAGGTGCATCCAGATACTTTTTCTGTGGAAACATAGGCATCAGGAAGAAGGAGATAAGTGTGTGCTTAGGTCTGAGCTCAGTCTGGGCGTATGAGAGTAGATATCTTTCTTTTACAACCTTCACAGTCCTTTGTTCAGATTTGCAGAAGGCTTGCTGTTCCTCTGCAATGGAAATGAGATTTGCAGAGGCAGGAGGCTGCTTATGTGCCCAGAAAGTCTGTGTGCACACAAATTTCTTGTGAAAACTTTGAAAAATTGTCAGTGAAGACATAATTCCACAACAAGGTGTTAGACTTCATGCTTAATATGTACCTAATTAGTAGGTGCTTGCCTCTGAATTTCACAGTGGTTTTCAGCATGCAGCAATGTCGACACGAAGGAAGACTTTATAGAAGTGGGCAGCAAACAGATGTGAAGCCCTACTGGTATTCAGAGACATGTTAGTTGCATAATTCATGAAGATATCTATTTTATCTGGAAGATGGCATGTATCACAAAAGCCTGCCTTGAGATCCTTTTGCTTCTCATGCGCATCGTTCGGCCAAGACATCTAATTCAACATCAACACAAAATCTGCAAAATGATCCCTCATCCACCTGACTTGAATCTGACAGAGTCATCCTAAAACTCTTCTGTGTTCTTTTGGAGATATCCTTCAAAATTCTTTTTGGGTCATTGCGGTTTTGTACCAAATAAAAAGGTTCTGATCATGGCATATTTTTTTTCATCATTCTTATATCGATTTACTTGATCTTGAGCTCTTACTGAGCCCACTAAGTACTGCAGTTGTCTTCATTGTCCTTGCTGCTGCCTCAGTCAGGCAGACTTTCATTACGGATAACAATATTTTTTCAATCAATTTAGAGTGATCTTTTGCATCTTTCACATGCACCCTTTTGTGTGCTTTCATTATTTATTGCTTCTTCACACTGATACTGGGTGCATCATGGGGAGATTCTATATTCTAATATAATGTCTTTTGTCTTCCACATGTCACCTAGTCTGTTTCCTGCTGTCAAGAAACGAAAATTGTGGCAATATAGTTGCTATTAACCATCTACTGACTTGTGCTATTTCCACCAACTCTGTTTTACCCCTAGTCAGCCACTATATCACATATGAAAAGATGTAAACAAGAATACTTGTACAGAGGTATACAAATAAAAGGGGAAAAGTGGCACACAAACACTGTAATGTTGAATTAGCAGCAGCATTTACAGCTAACCTTGGAGTAAAATTGTTTGAATGTAATGACTGTGGTATGCATATCAACTTTGAAATACTTTCCAGTTAGACCATCTTTGTCATGAATTATTCACTTTTCCAAAATGAACAAGGTAATATCAAGGCAATCCCTGTGTTTAGTGAGGGATTAATGGAGTACCAGTACACAGATATTTCTTCCAAGAGCCAGATATTCTTGCTTGGTGCTTCACTCTTTGTGACATAGGTGAATGGCTATGATAAAAATGTCAGACCTAGTGTTTTGCCTTCAAGTTTTACTTGCCCTACAGCTTCTGAAGTTTTCACCTCAAGAATTATAGACATTCTTAGTGACAATTATCTTCCTTTTTTTCCTCATAAATGTAAAAAACAAATGCTAACTAGCTTTCCTTTGTAGTCACTGGAGAGAGTCAGGCAGCTATAGAATGAACAGAAGTTCCCACCTGTTTCAGACATCTAAATTATCCAAAGTAGGTTTGGATGAATCTCCCCAGAGGTTTCTGTTTTATTTCATGTCTGGGAAAGAAACCCCATCACTAGATTCTGCTAGGTACCAGCTTTTAGAAGATTGAGGCCTGATGATTTGAGTTAAGCCTATTCTAGCAGAACAAATTAAAAGTTTCAGAGTTTCTATATGCCTACAACAATCTTAAAAATAGATTGAATTTAGAATATGCAGACTGGAGGACTGACACTCCTTCAGAGCAATCTGGACATCTTGATACTGCAAGTACAAGCAAATAAACTGTTTGAACACATAGAGGCAGGAAAGCCTGTCTCACAGATGGGTTGTCTGTGGTGTAGTGATTTCAGACCTGTGGTTCATAGTGCATAATTTGCACTAGAATTAGAATGTGGATTCCCAGTTTAACACAGTTGTTGAGGAATACATTTAGCGCCTTCAGCTTGGTGTGGAGCTGCAGTGTAAGCTGCAGGCTGAGCTCTGTGGGGATGGAATCTGAGGCGAGAGGCCACAGAGTGGCTCCTGGATAATCAGACAGGGATATTTCCTTAACCAAGTGGCCAAACAGATCGTGTGCTCTGTGGTTATTTAAAAGGGAACTCTGAGTCTAAACAAGGATGCTATATTTTGTCTGTTCTTAATAGTGGTACTATACCTTCTAAATTTCAAATTACTCTTTTAAGTCCACACTCCAGGAAGGATTTTGAAACAATGGAGAAGGTTCAGAGAAGAGCTCTGAGAGTGATTAGATGGCTAGGGGGAGGAGATAAAACATTTTGGCTAAGCAAAGGAAATTAACAGTCATCATAAAAGCACCTAGTGAAATATTGCTGATGACAGGATGATGTATTTTTGCAGATAACTGCATTGTAAACATCTTGATTGAAAGCTAGATATTTACACAAATTAAAGGTAATTTTTAACAAGAACTGTGGTGAGCTTTCAATTGTGGGACACTCTAAGATCACTATTAAATGTTTTTTAACTTGAGAGAGTAATTCAGGGAAGCTCTTATGCTCTGTGTTACATAGGAGGTCAAACTAGGTGATTACAACATTTTCCCCTGCCTTCATGGTTTTCTACTATAATATGGTGTATGTTATATTGGTATGTAAGTATTTTAGTATATAGGAGTATTTGTGAAAGAAATTAATTCTGAAAATTGGGATAAATGAGCACTGCTTTAGTGGAAGAATAACAGAGAAACTTGTAGTGATAGTAAAATATTTGTAATTAGTATCTGGCTCACTCTGGTACAGTGGAGTACAATTACCTTCAACTTTATTATGACTCCTTTTACTTTTTTCTTCTTGAGTAAATTAACTTCAATTTGCAGATTCAGTAATAAGTACCACGGTGCATATTACACCATTATTACAACACCTAATTCATTAGATATGTAATTTACATTGCTATTTATATAAGTGCTGTATTAAATCCAAAGAATCTCAGGAGAGGCATAACCAGCTTAGTATTTAATATGGGAATATGGGGAAAGAAGGCATACCTCAAAAGCTTCAACCCTTATGTCAGGAACTGCATGAGTTTTCAGAAAGGAAGAAAGTAGTATCTTGAAATATACATCCAAAACAAAACACAGAGAATTTAAAGGTAAGAAGCACTTGGGAATATGACAAAGAGAAAACTGAGGAAACATGTCACCTTGACTCACTCTTTCACTTCCCTTTTTAAAAAAATTTTTCAATTTTTATGGAGCATATTATTTCTGACTTGTCTATTCTACAGAGAGCTGTGGATTAGTATGAAATGAGGGACAAAATTTCAGACTAGACATTGTACCACTGGCAGGAGGTTGCCTGAGGCAAACACAGCTCCTCTCTGCTGATCACCATACAACCACAGTGGCAGACAAATCCTCTTATGAAATGATCAGGTGCAGAAACTGCAAGGTTACAAGAACACTGAGGCAGCCCATGGCTGGTGGAGCCCTCCCTCGTCAGCAAGTAGCCTTCATGAAACATATTAAAAGAACTGAACTGTAGAGCCAGCAATGACAGGAAGATGTACAGTTGAATAAATCAAGTGTCTTATGGAATAGGGCCACACTCACGATGCAGAGACACTGCAGAACTGGAAATATTTTATCTTCATAAAGGAGAGTGCATTCTTGGGACCTGGACAATTAATGATGCAGGGGAAGATAGCCTGGATATAGCTATGTTGCTAAATAAGAAAGGGAAAAGTGCCAATCTCTGGCTTCCAGGCCAAATTTGGTAGACTGGTTTTTGACAGTACTGCTTTGGTGCAGCTCTAGCTAAAGCACAGGGGCCATGCACGGACTGCACAGCACTTAACTGAGACTCCTGTGAGCCCAGCATGGTAGAGACTTACAGCTCTGAGGCAATGCCATCTTCTCTGAGGTGTTATTTTTCCCATTCAAAGTGTCTGAAACAATGAGGGTTGTGTCGCAGCCCAACAGAGCGAGGTTTTGCACTTAGTTTACTGTTGCTGTACCAAAAAATGGCTGTGTCATATCAGTCCCTACAAATTTTTCTCATAGTGAAAGTGGCAAGGCAGAGGTGAGACAGCAGAAAATATTCTTGTTTGATATTGATGTCTACATTGAGACGGTTCCTCACTTTTGTCCTTAACTCTGCAAAACTGGGGATTGCGTCATGAGTTCTTGGATGTAACAGCATGGTATGTGGGGATGCTTGGGGTTTCAAAGCATCTGGGATAACACTGGGAAACTGTGCAAGCTTGAAGAAACAAAGGATGGTCCTGTCTTATCCATTCTGCCTTCTGGGACACTCGTCTGAAAGGAGCTATCTCCAGGAATGTATTCATGTGTTGTCACAGAAAATTTTCATGGGAGAACTCCACAAAGGAGCAGGGTGTAGGCTGAAAAATAAGTAAATGTCATTTATCAGGAGTCCAGCCCTTGAATTCTTTCTCTCACCCTCTCTCACTGCCAACAGTACTCCCTTTGAGGACCTTCATGTTTTAAGCATTTCAACATCTATGATCCAAAGGGTTGCCTAAATACTTGAAACACATATTGTTGGTGTGATAATTATTATTATTCTGTAAATCTCCACAGTTACAGTAGTATTTACATCTGTCAGACAGCCTTGCTGAGATTAATGGTCTCCTGAATATTGATGCAAACTAGTGTGAATAATAGCTTCACAACTGGAACCAGTCAGACTGATTAAGACTCGACTTTCCTTTCACATTATTCCACTGACTACATTTAGGATCTTTCTTGTATCTGTGTGGGAATGTACCATCCCTCTCAGTTGGAAGTCAGGTCTCCAGCATTTGCTTTCACCTTACTCTGTGAGCCATTTTCTCATTTGTACAGCGCATAAAATGGTGCACCTTATTAATTGCAATGTTTTCTTTGTACTTTTTTCTGAAATGCCTAAGATTTACTGTCAGATATGACTTCCCTTCCCCCCCTCTCTCATCATCTAATAAAGGATTTAAAAATGATGAAAGTAATTGCTAGACACTAGCTGGTTTAAAGTATTTTTCTGCAATGGGTATGTGCATGTGCTTGTGTGCACACACGCATACAAGGACATGCATAACAGAGAGGGAAGAAAGATTTTGGTGCAAAGAAATAGGCTGTACTTGTTGGTCAATTCTAGCTACTTCTTACAGTTTATGAGTTTCTAAATGCAGAGAATGTATTTTGCTCCTCAGACTAACCATAGTGAAAAAGATGTTATGTGAAACACAGTGTGGCAGCCTCCCAACATTACTCTTTAAAGGCTTTGATATCATGGCACACTGACACTGAGTGTTAATGTCATCTAGGCTTTAAGTCCAGCTTTGGTTTAGTAACTGCTTAAGTAAATATGAAAGCACAGGGTCAAGGAAAGCTCAGAGTTGACACTAGCATAAAAAGTAATATTTTCTGCCATGTCTGCTTAACCTTTCTGCCCTTATTATGAGAAAAATGCATATGGATGTGACATGGTATTTTATGGCGATGAAAGAGTGCACCAGCACAAATCGGAACACTCAAAATAATATTGCAGCTTCTTGAGCCATTTTTGAGATTTAGATTAAATACAGTAAAACCTGCTCAGCAGAATCTTTCTGTAACACCACTTGTCCATCTCTTCACCAGAATTGATGTATCTGAACAGTCTTTCCCACATACACCTTAAAGCCAACAAAAGTAAGTAATTCCATTGAAGTTCTTTTTTCCCCCTCCACATAAGCCGAGGAATTTACAAGGTTGTAGCAAAGTAGCAGACAACTTATTACCTCTGTTTTCAGGTGCAGAATGGGAGATAACAACGAAATGGTTTACCAGGAGGTCATTGAGTATTTATACTCTGAGCAGAATTTAAGAACACAGCCTCCAATCCTGACTCAGAGGCTGAATTTCTGTGCATTTTCAGGAACAGATAAAATTTCTCTACAAGCAGAGTTTGAACTCCTTAGTACATGACTCCTGGCCAATATTTAAATCATCACACCTGAAGGAAAAGAAGGTTTTCTTAGGGAAAACTTGAAATATTTTAGAAATAATTTGGCGGTTGATCCCACTACTCAGCCAAGTTTTCTGCTGTAGATGTGGACAAAGAGTTTGCAGCAGCTTTTTCTCATTCCAGTTTGAGCTTCGTGTGCTCACCACCACCTGTGTTTTTACCCTTTAACACCCAGTTCTGCTGATAGCATCATCGAGCCCTCTGCCATCACACCTGCTGTGGCTCTGTGCTCACTGTATTCTGTAATATGCATTCCCAGAAGGAAGGAGAAAAAAAAAGCAAGTAACTTCTTTGGCCTGTTAACCACTGCCTTTTACAGTCCCTATCCTTTCCAGATTCAGATATTATTTCCTGATAAATCTTTTATCTCACAGGCATCTCTTCCTCATTTCTACTCTTACTTTTAAAGGTTTTACATTAGTTCTATGCACAAAAAAAAAAGCATTGTGAAAACACTTGACCTATTTTCATAACACCTACACCGCAGCCTGCTGTAACACCTAAATTTTTCTTTCACCTTGTCTCAAATCATCACAAGATTCTTTTTTCTTGGCAGTCTTGCATGTTTTGGTTTCTTCCTTATTTTATGCTAAGCTGTTTTTTGATAAGGTTCAGCTCAAAAAACTCATCTCTCTCAGGACCCAATCAGGGTTTCACAGCAATTAGGCTAATTGACAAAAGACTCAACATATTTCTTAATTATGACAGCAAATACCTTCTTGGAAAAAACCTCAAGGCACAGGAGTTGAAATAAAAAATAGCAATGAAAAAGACACCAACACCTTTTCTAGTAAAATAATTTTGGAAATATTAGAGGTAAAATACCATGAAGGAAGCTTCCTAAGGGACAACTATTCCACCATGGCTAAAACTACTTTCAGCCAGAAAGTTTATGCCACTCCAAAATGATCACTCTGTGGCTGACTGAAAAGGTAAGTAATCACAGAGAAGGAGACAGTAAAAATATATATAAGGGACTTATATGGAAGCACTAGCACCAAACTACCAAAAAGCCTCCAAAACTCAAACCACTCCACCACCTCCCCCCTCCACCATCCTCCTTCTAATTATTAAAAAATCTATTGGATTTTTTCCTGAATATGTAACAGGACATCTGAAACAATTTTTGTTTATTCACATTAGCTGTCTTGAGCTTTTTCTTATTGTAGGCTAAACCTCATTAAGCTGAACATCATAACTGAGGCATTGAGCTTAAGAGACAGTTTACATTAGAATTCAATATTGTGTGTTAAACTAATCCTTATCTTCTGTTTTGGATTCTAGTCTTTTATATTAATAGAAATTATATGTTTTTTCTGAAATGTAAAGAACTAGCACTTTCTTGATATTTCTGTTTGTGTGTTTGTCATTCTACCTGTTTCCCTGTGCTCTACGTGATTCTGTGAGAAGGTAACAGAAAAAGGCAATTCAGTACTCTTCAGAATAACTTACAGTCATAAAATATTTTCAGAAGAGGAACCCTTGAGGGGGGTATTTAACCTTAGTCTTTGCTGGTGTTTTTGGACACCTGTCCACACTACCTGATAAACGTGCTAGCAGTGTTGGGGCTTTTTGAATGTCTGGGCTGCATGAACCCCACACAAGGAGTTTAGTGAATAAGAGCCTTTAGAGAAGAGTATTTAAAGGAATACAGAGGAGTTGTATACATATATTCCATGGACATATTTTCTGTGTAGTACATTCCAAACCAAATCTCTATTACTTAGCATTGCTTCACTGCAGTTGGAATCAGTGTCAACTGCAGCAGTGTTTTAAAATAAACGGGCCACGTTGCAGTTCTTGTGTGTATGTGTGAACACGGAGGAAGAAGCTCATGACATCTTTCAGTGCATATGTTACACACCAAATCCAATTGCCAAAATGCCATTTCCTTTCCTAGCTGCACTGCAGCAGTACCATCTCTTCTCTTCAGCATGGATGTGTCCCACATCCATACTCTTGAAAGCTTTTTCCTAGAACTTCCCTCAAAAGTATCACAGCAAGCAATTCTTCCCTTTCAAGCCCCTACTTTTGTATAATGGGAGTGATGAAATTTTTCCCTTCAGAAAGTACCCCCCAATACAGTAATAAAGAATATAACCATACAAATATTCTCAGATGTTTTCTTGCTCTCAGGTGGCAATTCACTAGCCATGAGGATGGAAAAGACAGAAAGATGTCATGGTGCCATACTTCCTTTTAGCTGGTTTGGGGTTTGTGAGGACTGGAGTTGGTAGTTGTGGCATGTGGCAAGAGCCTGGGATCCTAGGTTTTTCACCACAGGCACTACTTTATGTAGGATTTGTTCTAGATTACTTCAGTGCAATTTAAATACTAGGGAGCTTCAGCTCCCCTCTTAATATATGTGAGGGCTACTCCCTCCCTGTGGTAATAGGCAGGCAGCTCTGTGAAGATCCTTCTGAATGACAACATATTCCATTGACAGGTGAGAAATCCTCTTCCCTTCTTTAATTCCAGCCTAGATACCTATCTCATCTTCCCTTAATAGCTCTAAACATTTCTGCTCCTTACTCTACCTTGCCCTCAGCAGAAAGGCAGTAGTTTTTTCCTAGAACAGGTTTGTCAACTCATGATGTTTGGCAACATGGAAGTATGGCGAGGTGTTAGTACCAAATCTGTCTCTTTTGTGGCTGCCAATGCTTTTCTTTATGTTTTCTCTAATGCAAGCCAACTCTGCAAGTCAAAGGGGAATGCTGCAAAGTGGATTATGCTCCACTCAGTAGCCTTTCAGTGCTACTTCTGTCTCTTCAACTCAAGTTAGATTCTGTTCACGAAATTAGTACAGCCATGGTGCAAAATCTATCTTGCAGACAGTTTCTCTCCAAATCGACCTTGTGAATCCCCTCTGTTGTCTTGGTCTCCCTTGGTCTGTTATCCCACATCCCAACCCTTGATTAATAGAGAATTAATGGGGGACAGAAACCAGGCAAAAAAAGACTCAGAACAACGGTGCTCCAATGTGTGTCTTCACCTATCTGCTGCCCAGATCCCAGTGCTGACTGTCCTGAAGGTAACATGCTGGGTCCAAAAATGCTGTGGACAGGAAATTCAACATCATAAGCTTGGAGAAAGCATCCAGTGAAGCAATTGTGAAGCAGGAACTCAGAGCCTCTCTTATAAAAAGGATGGAAACCTCTATATTAAACCCTTCTCTATCCCCTCTGATGTGGTGATTTTTCCTTGTCTAATCATATACATTTCCTTTTCTTTCACGTGTGTATGTCTGTGTGTACAGAATTACTTCCTGGATCACACCTCTCAGGACTATAATCCATTTTTAAAGAACCCTTGGGATCATATGAAAGAAGGGAGAAAAGCACAACTACTGACCTTTCCAACCTCAAGGCAGAGTTAGCTCTACCTATACTCTTCCTGACAAATATTTTGCTGGATGAGTGAAAAATGCCTCAGAAATCTCTCCTGGAAAAAAATTATTTGATTAGCCCTGTTGATCCATATCAGTAACTCCCTACTTCTGTGCTCAGCACAGAACTGTGCTTCTTCTGTGTTTTCTTCACTGCAATTTAAACCCAAAGTTTGCTGCCCTAGTAAATTGAGACTATCAGAAGTTTATTCCAATTTTCCTTCCTAGTGTTCATTTCTGAAACAAGATTTTTCTAAGCAGGTGGGAGAGGAAAGAGTCCTGGGTTCTGGTCCTTGATCTTCAAGCAGCTGCTTTCAAGGACCCCAGTGCAGGACCTGGTCCTGGGCTCTGGTTGGGTCTGGGCTCACACCCTCTGCCCCTGGCATGACTGCCATCAGGCTTGTTGCAGCCTTCTTGCGTCCAGCTTCAGCAGTGAAACGGTGAAGTCAGAAACAAACACACCACCATTTTCTCTTTGAAGGATCAGCTCTCAGCCCTTGTATTTGTTTCTCAGCTATGTGGCTCTTAAGTGCCCAGGATGGGCACTGCGGGGTCAGTAGATCATCAGAGACCGGTTTCACATTCAGGCATCACCTGCAGTTAACTGTAAAATCAGAACAACTGCAGAATCAGAGACCAGGGGGCACAAACTGAATACAATTACCTAACGTTCAGTGACAAAGAAGACTGATACTTCCCAGCCAACCCAAAACATTAAATGTTAAAGGAAGTCTACTGATGAAAGCTCAGTAGGCTCCAGGCACTCACAGGGTGAGATGTCTTTGCACCTCAGCAGAGCAAAGGCAGCAAACAGTTAATTGTGCTGTCTAGCAATGGACATCTGACTGATGCTCTGAATCACCTCTGAGCCTTCTCTACACTGTAAAAAGGATTTTACATTTCATTTGACATAGCCTGAATCTCACTAATCAAATGTGAATAGCCCTACTCTTCCAGAGCCCTCTTTTAGATGATTAGGCTCTTTGTAGATCTAACTGCCAGAGCTGGTCCTATGAAAATAGCAGTAATAATGAAAGCAGCAATAACAGAAATTCATGTTTCTTTTTGTTGTTTGCTTGTTGTTGACTGCAGAATTCATATTTGTACTTCAAAATGGTTTAGTGGAATAAATTGCATAATAATTCATTGAGTAGCTAGTCATTGTAGTTTATCAGACTTGCTGATGGCAACTACAAATTTACTCTGTTAGGCAAAAAGAAAACTGATTGGTTTAGAGGTTTTTATAGACTTGTTGAAATTCTTCATCTCTAATGCATATGGTTCCCCAGCACAGCAAAGCATATACAGCATTACCTTTAAAGCAGGATTTGAGCCTGGCATAGATAGAATATCAGCATTTGAATCTGTTTACTGATAAAGAGTATTTCATAATATGTGGCTTGAGAACATGCAATTCCTTTTTTTTTTTTACTGCTTGTCACTGCTGCCCTAGAACTGGTGTCAATTAAATTGTAGATGAGGGAGCCTGCAATCATCCTGATATGCTTCAGCAGTTGTAATTTGGTTAAGGCTCAAATCAATGTTCTGGTCCTTAACATTTCTTGAATGTGTTGAAAATCTAACTTAATTGTGAGAGGCAGTTGTCCTGTCTCTGGGAAGTAAACAAAAGTCTTTATTTAGGCTTGAATGGAACTGGGCTCAACTGAATTTTACTATCTTTTCGATTTCAACTTATATTTTTTTTTATATATATTTTGCAAATAATCAGCTAATTTTTTCCTTCTATCTGTAATTGGATAGTGGCTATGCATTTTTTTCTGTTTTCAGTTATACCTGATAAACAGATAAAAAAGAAAATGTTAAACAACTGAGGGTGAAGATACAAAGTTAAGCTCAGAGGGAAGAAACTGAATATGAATAGAAAAATGTAGCAGATATTGAAATCATCCTACAATATTTTCTAAGATGTTGAGTTACATTTAAAGAGTATTTAAGTACCCTTGTGAACACAAAATTTTACGAAGGCTATATATGTCTTTCTGCCCTGATATCTGACATGTCTTTTCTCATTTTCCTCCACTATAAAACAGCTATCACTGATTTAAGTGCTGGTATGATGACTTGTTTCCTTGATCAACAGCTGTTCACAATTTGTTATTGCAGATCATTTCCTCTCTGAACTTCTATTGAGGATCTAAAGTGCCTTAGACCTTTTTGCTTGGAATGATAAAAACAATAATTCATCTACATGATTCATATCCATTTATCTCTGACACTGTGCCATTCTAACACACTGAAGAAAGAGGAATGAATCTGACAGTGATTTTTCTGAGTGTTAGATTTTCAGGCTGTAAATGGAAAATTGTGGTAGGCACCACTACTGAAAGCCTATTAGAATAAGTGACAGAAGGAATATTTTTAGCCATAATAATCATACTATATTTAAAAACACAAGAACTAGAATAAAATCAGGGGTAGTAGTCATACTTTCATGCAATTATTTTTCAATTTCCAGATAAATAAATTTGTGGGTTAATGAAAAGCAAAGCAAAGCAAAGTGCAAATGATAGAGAAACAATAAAGGGTTTCTTACAAAGCTGTTGGATTTCTAAGCTGTTGGATGCTAAGCAATTTATTCATGTCAGAAAAACCTTTCTTAAAGGAAAACAAAAGAAAAATACAAACTATGATGTCATGAGGCCAGATGGTGGACCAGATAAATATTCTTTGTTCTTTCCACCCATCACAAAAGGTGACTGTATGCACACTCAAGATAAAATCCAAGCAGAAAAATCCTCTTACCTTTATGCCACTTACTCTGCTTCCTTTTTAGATTTTTTTTTTTTTTTTTTACTTATGCTAGAGAATAGCTAACCTGGGAATAAGTGCAATTGATGTACATCCTGATTCTACTTGATAGTCTAGAAACAGAAAAATGCAGCTGTTCCAGGAGGATAGCTTGTTCAAAGATCAAAAGAACTACTACTTTAAACTGAGCCCAGCTACAGAAGTAGAGAGAATCACAACCTATGGTGTGTGCTGTTAAAAATCTCTTCTTATACCAGAAAATAAGATTTCACTTTTGTACTTTATAAACAAAGAGGAAATGAAAGAAAAAAAGAAATCTTTTTCTGAAGATGATGAGGAATTACAAGGCCTCCAACAGAATACTCTTATAGAGTGCCCAGATGATTTATCAGCTCATTGAGAGACCCTTTGATATAACAGAGAAATTTCAGGGGTTTTTTTTATTTTTTATTATTTTTTTTTAATTTTTTTTCGTTGTTGTTGTTTTGGTTTGGTTTTTTTTGTTTGTTTCTCTTTTTGTTTTGTTTTGTTTGGTTTGGTTTGGTTTGGCTTTTTGTCTGTTTGTTTGTTTTGTTTGTTTGGGGTTATTTTTGGCTTGGTTTGGTTTGGTTTGGTTTGGTTTGGTTTGGTTTGGTTTGGTTTGGTTTGGTTTGGTTTTTTTTACACCATGGGTGAAATGGGAGCAACTAACAGTGCTTTATTGGTAACTGGTAAACAGATATAATTTTATTTAATATCACTGAAAGGTGGCATATTTACACAACTCATTAGCCATCACTTGTTTTCTTGAAATAAGAGCAAGTATTGGTCATAGAGAAATTTCCCATATTATTTATCTGTGCTCCAAAAGACAGCGCTCCTAAAAGGGTGCAATTCTTCAAGACTGAATTTCCCATGGTTAGAAAAGCATTTTAAATCCAGGGAGGTAAAAACCACAAATGACAGCTTCTTGAGGCTGCTTTGCCAAGGGCCTTGGTTTATTAGCACATTTGGAAGAGTCTCCAGCTTCTTTGAGGATTTAAATATCCAGTCCATGTGACTGGATATGCAGATGCTAATGACCTACACCACACCAGGTAATATGTCTCCATACATGGGCTGGACTAAGTTGTCAAAAAGTGAATGACTTTGACTTGAAATAAATTAATATTAGCTTAGCACAAATTGCGTAAGCCAATAATAAAATTAGTTTAGGAACTGTTTGCTCCCACCAGATGTGTGCCTGGCATCCTTTGTACTCATATGGATTTCAGTATAATTTTTCAGACTCTTTTCCGCTTCCTTCCTAACTGACAGAAAAGCATCAACTCACATGAATGGCACTTATTTTCTGGTCTTGTCTTGCAAGTGCCTTTCAGTGTAGATGCAACACAAGAGGAACCTCCTGTACTGCAGGATGTGACAAGTTATAATATTCAATCAGCCCTATGGAGAATTAGTAAACAGTGGCAATACAAAAGCAAGTCAGGGCAAATCAGACCAGAGTTTTTTTCAAAACCTGAATAAAACCTGGAAAACAATGCCAATACACAGCTTACCACTGTGTGGTATATGTCTCATTAAAAAGGAAACACAGAAATAAGACACAACAAATTACCTGTGGTTAACTGAAAATTGGCATCAGACAGAAATCACACCAGTGTGAATTCAGATTTTAAAAGAACAAAGCAAATTGGCTTATTTGGACCTGTAATTCTATGTATACCTCATCAGTGCATAAAAGGAACTGTGAACATCAAGAATGGAAGTAGATGCGATCCTATCAGAGCATTGCACGTCGGGCTGATTGTAGCACTCCCAGCATCCCCTGATGCGCTTCCATTCTTGTAATTCCAATTATTTACCTATCACTTAAGACTCTCCATGATTCATACTATCATGTGTTGTAGCCTATTATGTCACTGTGATACCATAAGGATTTGATCAGTGGCTGAGCTGCTTTAACTCAATTAAGTATACTTGACAAACTGTGTGATACTCTAAGTTTCACAGAATTATTTTTAACCATGGCAAGATGACACATCATTGTCTCTTGACTGCTAACCTAGATTGGATGATACCAGCTGATAGCAGAGGCTATCTCAGATGACATGTGTACACAGAAGTAATCGAGAATGCATCATGCTATTAAGCTCCAACAATTGCTTTACAGCCATTATAAATGTCAGTTCCAACCTACAATAACAAAATTTTCACAGCAGGGCTCCTTCTCACACTTCTTTGGACATTGAGACTCATTTCTCTAGCAGCCTGACTATTCTGAAACATCTGCAGAAATGAGACAGTCTGAATTTCTTCTAAGTCTTACCCAAGAAGATTAGACACGAGATGAGATCTATCTTGCAGTCCTGACTAGTGCATATTTACATTGATTCTATAGAAATTGCATTTAGGTGTTGCCTGTATATCTCGATGAACATAAACACCTGGTGTTTTTTGTTTGTTTGTTTTGGGTTTTTGTTTGTTTTGTTTTGTTTTGCTTTTTAATGGATACTAGGATGTAAGTATCGTGTAACTCAAGTTTCAGTTCTGGCTCTTCCATGGACAAGACCAGTTTTCTTGCAGTGATGTTTACGGCCTTTGAGTGTGCAGGTGTTTACTTATTCAACAAGCAAACCTGGTGGAAAATTTTCTGACTAGAAGGTGTGTGATGGTTTGAAAATTGTATGTCCAAAGGAACTCCCAGCCCTGCAGTGTAGGGGCAAGCTTTGTAATCAGCAACACTCACTGAGATGAGTGCAGAAATCTTTTCCATGATCTGAAGATATGCACCCATTAGCCCTCAGGTGGTGTCAGTGTGGACTGCCAGAGTACAGTACTGAGAAGCAGCCCACAATGCAGATGTTTTAGTGTGAGCAAACCTAAGGGGAGGATAGATATGTGAACAACCTACATCTCTGATAACTCTTTATGGTACTTGATTACTGTGTTTTGATACAGTTTACATTTCAGATGTCTTTCCCAATACCAGACCTATATTTGTTAATGGTAGAGATGAATGGGAGTGTAAACATCTTTGTTTAATTTTAA
Organism: Chaetops frenatus; assembly: GCA_013400775.1. Lineage (NCBI taxonomy): Eukaryota > Metazoa > Chordata > Aves > Passeriformes > Picathartidae > Chaetops > Chaetops frenatus. Next base: position 1,140,626 of record VZTR01009155.1, read on the forward strand.
AGAACATCTATTTTTCTTCATATATATTATCACATAAATAACATGTTTTAGTCTTGAGCTTTTTTTGTTCATCTTTCTTCATTCTTGCCTTTTCTACTTTTTCATTCTTCAGAGGGAAATAGCATAAGATGAAATCTTTTTCCCTCTAGTAGGCTGTGAAAAAGGCTGTGAGAAATGGGTATCTCTGAAAAAAGGAAAAGTATATTGGGGATAAGCATAACTCTTTCTATCATCTTTCAGTATTTCCAAGGTATTTAATTATAAAGCCTGTCTTTTCAACAGCAAGATAGCCAAGGAGAAGGTGTGCTGCATTTCAGTTACCTGTCTTTCAGACTGTGATACTATACAAGTAAAACTGGCATCACAGCCTTAAGCCTAGAAGAAGACTGAAATAATGAATGTAACACCAGAGGAAGGGGTACATACTGGAAAGTTTTTGCATGACAATTTTAACTGCATGTTTATTCAGACCTTCTTCTAATAATTGGATAAACCAGACTATTAATATCATTGTAATTTTGCTAATAGTAATTGTTGTGTTTTGATAGGATTGTTAAATCTTTAATTGGACTCAATAAACTCTTAGCTGCACGTATCAAGACTTTGAGTCTGACAACTGTGCAATTTAAAGTGCACTGTAACTGGGCTAAAAAAAGGGTTGTCTCACAGGCAGATAAATTCAGACAGAGCACAGTATTTCTAGCCTATAAATCAGGCTGCTAAGGGTATTTCTGGGTATTTCTGGGTGGTTTCTGTTGTGTGATGTAGATGTACTTTTTCTATAAATTTCATCATTTCCTTCTTACAGCTCCCCTAACACTGGACTGATGACCACTGTATTGTTAAAAAGGAGAATCAAAAGAGAGGCAGGTACATTAATCTAACTTAAGCAACATTAGTTGTTTTTTGTTCACCCTGTTAAAAAGTCTTTTAGGGTTCAATACAAATAAGAAATACTCTGATGATGAAGAAAAAATCATTGCCATCTTCCAAATTATCAACAGATGCTGCAGCACAACAGGAGTCAGAGAGTCACAGAATCACAGCATAAACTGAGTTAGAAGGGATCCTTGAGGATTATCAAGTCCAACTCCTGCCCTTGCTCAGACCATCCCCAAGAGTCACACCATGTGCCTGACAGTATTGTCCAGACACTTTTTGAACTCATTCAGGCTTGGTGCTGTGACCACTTCCCTGGCAGCTTGTGCCAGTGCCCAGCCACCCTCTGGGTGAAGAACCTTTTCCTGATATCCAACCTAAAACTCCCCTGACACAACTTCAGGCCGTTCCCTTGGGTCCTGTCACTGTCACCACAGAGAGGAGATCAGTGTCTGCCCCCACCCCTGCCAAAAGTACCACAGAGAGGAATGAAAGAATGATTTTACGGAAAATGGGTACAATATTCATTTTTTCATATCTGTTGCATGTATTGGGAGTTCTGGAGCAGGGAAGAATGGCTGTCAAACCCTGTGAGCCCTTTCAGGAGGATTCATCCTTTGGCTGTGGGATGGCCAGCTGACCCCGTGCTCGGCTGTTGATGCAGCTACACTAGTGACCAGCCTCTCCAGCCTGCTCTCAGCTGCAGCTGGGAACAGGCTGGTTCTGGACCATGTAAGAGTTACACAGATTCTTGTGTTCATGGGATGACTTTCTGCCCAAACGCATTTGATCAGACATTTTTCTTTTCTGTGTCCAATGAACATTTTTCTTCCTGAGCAGAAATTCTGACATGGGAACAAGTTTGAAATGTGTCTCTACAAGGTTTACTGACACGAGCTAAAATTTGCTGTGGATATCTGCTCCAGCCACAGTTAAAGACACCAGCTATTTCCCAGAGGATTTGCACTGGCAGTGGACACTGGTGGAAGCTTGGTTGGAGATGGTCATTATAAAGTTTGGTTTGTTTGGACACATTAGTCTGTACTAACACTCTACTCTGTTAGAGAGGGTGTGTGGGCAAATGAGCATGGGAACAACTTGAGATATGTGACATTTCATTCTGCATAATAAAAATAAATGTAGCTCTAATATCTGGAGTGGTTGTGTAAACTTAGCTGTGGGGCTCTCTCCATTGCCCTTGCAACCGATATAAAGCTGTGTGTGTCATTAGTCAGATGGCTGAAAAACCCATTTCCAACCCAGCTGTAACACTTGTCTGTCTAAATTCCTGCCTTGACATGGAACGAAGTGAGTGTATCTGAACTAAAACAAAAGGGATGCATTCTGTGCAGCTGACTCTGGTGGTGTGTGCCCACAGCTCAGTAAGCAGTACCAGTGCAATGTGAGAGACTGTCACAAAGAGGCTTATGCTATTTCAAAGCTACAAATGAAGAGAAATTGAGTTCACATGCTGCAGTGAAGCAAATCAAACCCCATAACCTTTGTATTAATTGCCAAAAGCAGATAGTGCCTGGGAAGCAGAATAGAGGGTGGAAATGCAATAAATCTTCAAGCCTAAATTTGGAAATGAGTCCAGGTTTTGGGGAGTTAGAATCTAGTAGAACTTACTTTTAAAATTATAAATCTATCAGAAAAAAAAAAAATCAATCTAAGAAGTATATTTTAGACCTTTGGTTATTTTTCTTGGTTTTTAGCCAAATATTAATTGAAACTTGAAGAAGGAAATAGTCTTTTTTAGAACAACCAAATGCTCTCAGACCTTTCATTATATCTAATGTACTCGTATATTCTATTTAGGAAAAAAAACCACCATAAACAATTAAATTAACAGTACAGTGATTTGGAGCTCTTCTAGGGTTTTACCAATGAAAAGAAGTGTTGAAATGGAATGTATAGCACCACTTTGCAATGATGCTGTAATAATTTCCTTTTTTTGCAGGAGAAGCAGCATCAGAATTCCTGAGTTCATGACAATGCTGAGTCGGGTGAGGTAGCCCTCAAATACAGCCACAAGCCCAGAGGAGGGAGGCTTGACCAGCAATTGTTTATCAATACAATACAGGTGATGCACTCCAGAATCAAATGTATATTGGAGACCTGAGAGAACTTCGAGCTCTGGGAGGTAATCTTACAGCTCTGAAGTTGATGAAAGGTTGAACACTTTCTCTCATAAATGGGGTGAAGATCTGACTGCATATGTGTTAGGCAGCTGTTGTTTTCTTCTCTTAAATTGGCCACAGGAGGAAAGTGAAGAGGAAGTGACAAGATTTGGGTGATGCTAACAGCAAAGGAATAAAACAAAGAAAGAGAACTAAGAGCAGTGGAAAGAAATTTTGCTCATTTCACTGCAAGGACTTGACCTTTCCCTTTCCAGTCCTTTTCCCCTGACATCTAGGGCTTACTGGCTATTGTCTCAAGTAACACCCTGCTGCCTACAGATTGTTAGTTGGATAGCTTTATTGGCTGTCCAGAAAAGCTGCTAAGAAAGGAATTCAGAGAGTTAATAGTAATTATATCAATGAAGCCACAGCATGTAATTTGCAAGACATCCTAGTGCTGCTAAAATTTATTTATTTTATGCTCCAAAAATACTGTTTCTTTTGTTGAGTGAAAAGGCAAAGGATTATGTTGCTTGCACTGAAGAATTTACTCAATATTTTTGCCCACAAGCCAAAAAAGTAAGGAAGAAGCAGAGGTAAAATATTAAAATGGAAGTATATATCTGCAGCGAGAATCAATACAGCCACAAAAGCAAAGGTTTCTAAAAGAGATGTAGAATATATTGGCAAAACCAGTTTTCTGCTGCTATAGCTTAAACCATTTTCACTACCAGATTTCAGATTTATTTTAATATAATAACAGAAACATCTACGGTTTTGCTGGTAAAGTTATACAGCTGGGGGCAGGAAAATAAAATAATACTTCAGACATTCAAAATGACATTCCATGAATTTTCAAATCCTTATTTTCTAACGAAATCCACATATTCTTTTATCCTTGTTCACATTTCCCCCTCTCCCCCCCATCCTTGGAAATGTTTCATCAATATAGATGAAACATTAATTACTTGCATACTTGCCAAATAATTTCTAACACAAATCTGTGCAAATCTAACGGAAGGTACAATTCAAACATATCAGGGCCTAAAACAAAACAACTTTCTGATATAGTCACTATTTCTGATGGCAGTCAGTCCCACCTAATTTACTTGTGTTTCTCTCTGGTAGCTTATTCGTACCTTTTTAGCCCGAGAGAGATACAGAATGGGGGAAAAAAATACTGTCTGGATGACAGCACACATAAACAGAGACTTGTCAAATGCTAGACCAGGTAAGATATCCCTGGTGAGTCCACAGAACTCTAATAAAGAGAAGGAGTTCTGCTGGTGTTTTCAGTGAGATACTGTTGGGATTTTCCTTTCCTGCCGCCTTCTGTGAAGACATTTGACATATGGTTCTAGTGCTGTTCAATTACACATCTCTTTTCCACCTCAGACAAGATTTTTCATTTATTTTTCATTTCCCATTCTTAACTAGAATTATACTTTTTTCATTGTTCCACGTAGTCTTATACTATTAATTTTTATCAGGGATTGGAAAATTTAGTCTGGAGAAGAAGTTTAATCAGCACAGAGCCTGGTTTAGGATAAGAGTTTCCTATTTTAAATGGGCTGGTAGTTGCTGACATATTTTTTCCCATGCACTGAAAATGTGTTTAAAACTATGCCATTTGATTAACTTGTAAAGTCTGGGAGTAGTTAGCAAATTCAATTATGGATTCAAATTATGCAACTAAATTGGTCTAATTTTTAAAAGTGATGAATGAAGTGCATTAAAAGAAAGGTATAATAAAGGTCTAAAGAGGAATTGGCAAGGATTCTATTAATTAAAACTCAATGAACAAATGCATACCCTTGTGTGAATGGGTGCACAGCTATAAATACATTGATTTGCATCAAAAACTTGACATAATGTTTGTATTACACTGGGTTAATTCCCTACATATTTGAAATCCATTTAAATACATGTTAATGATGACAGGAGATATTAGAAATCTGCTCCTAGTATTGCAACAAGCAATAACTCTATTAACTATATTAGGGTGAAGCGCCTTTCCTAGAAGATAGAAAGCTGCTTAGAAACATATTGAAAATCTGAACAAGATATAATATCATCTGACAAGATATAAAGCTGTCTGACCCTAATTATGACTTTTGGTTGTGTCAGGAATAGCCCAGCAAGGCAGAATGATAAAGTTGCTTTCTAAGAATCCTCAAGAGGATGTGGCACAGAGTTGCAAGTGCTGTGCCCATAGACCAGCCCTCAGAGGCATCCATGGCATCTGCAGTAATTCTATGGGGGTCACACCAGACCCTGCCACAGCCTAGGAGTACAAAGGCAGGAGGACACTTAAAGCTGCAGAATCACTTCATGGGCTCTGCCACACCTTTCACTTCTTGGGATCAGGTCATGTTTAGATCCACCTGTGTTGGTGAGGTTTTAATTCCATCTCCCTCTCTTCAAAGATTGAAAACACCTGTTCCAAAACAATTGTTTGAAGTGACCACCAGTTCCAATGTGGATTTTCACACCCCATCGTTGTAGACAAGACCTCAATCTCTGCAGGTCCTTTCCTGCACTGAGAAAGAGCCCAAACACATTGTCTTGCACACAAGCCATGACACAAATCTATATCTGAATTTTCAGTACATTTCTGTTTTAAGTAGAAGGAGTATCTAAGAGCTGAGTGGTCCTCATCTTTCTATTTTTCTCCAATATTTACAAGCTTAACACCATTGTTCAGCAAACTAGATCAGGACCTGCATACCAGCCCTTTGCATCCAGCCTTTTTTTTTTTTTTTTTTTTTTTTATTTTTAACTGATGATCTTATTCTCATCAGTCGCTAAAAATCTGGCACACTTTCCTGCAGCTGGTGAAGAGAAGTACCTGCTTGCATGCCTGCAGAGCACAGAACTATCTCCTCAGGGACAGTCTTTTTCTGACAGATGCAATGTGCATCTTCTGCAAACACTCAATTACATTTTCAAGATGAGAGATTTGAATTTCAAAGGTTCTCACAAGTCAATCTCCAACTGTTTAAATTTAAAGTATTTTCAGAAAATAATTTCTTTTCAGTTTAAAAGATTTGTAGGAAATAAGAAAAAAGTGGGATGCTTCGAGTCCCTCATGGGTGAAACTTAAATGTCAGTTCAGAATGACGAGGTTATGATGTGATAGGTGAGGTGGGGCTAGAGACTGAGGAAGGGGCACCCACTGACAAGCCAAAACAAATGGTTCTTGTCAAAATCATGGAGAGACAGCCTGTGTTGCACAGGTCCAACATTACCCTAACCAAATAATTCGCAGTTCACAGCACAGCCTCTGGCTGATAAGACTGTCACATAAAAAGGAGGACATTTGGTAGCCTGTGAATGGATGCTGCCCTCCTGTCAAAGGAGTCCTTGATTCACCCAGTTTAAAAGAAGTTTTCCCCATAGTCATTCAGACATCTCTGCTTCCTGCTTCAGAGGCTCCATCTCTTGGAAATAGCCTGTCAGGTCCCATCTGTTTTTTTTTTTCTGTGAAGCTGCCAGCCCCCTGAGAGAGGGTCTACCATTCCCATCTCCTGTCTGATGCTGAAAAACCAAAGGGGAATAACCTCTGCAATCTGCCAGAAATTGGTTTTTTGAACGCAAGGACTCTGCTTCAGAGAGCTGCAATCTACCATACTTAGAGGAAAATTAGTTTTCTAAGTACAGTGCTTTCTTCTGTTGACTGCTTCAGCCCTCTGTGTCTGCCTGTGCTCCTTCTCCTCACAGTGGGGCTTGTGGGAGCTTGAACCTAAATAACTCATTAACAAGCAAAATCCAGTACACTATATTTCTTATTCCAGCAGGTATTGTGAAGGGAAGGAAACAATGACAAAGTAACTTTCAGAAAATTCTTGCTATTTTAGTGATAGTAAAACTGCCTGTGCACTAAGCAGGCTACAGCTGGTATAATTAACAGCTGTTCCATTTGTCAGTACCTCAAAAATGATTAGCAGGCATCCTAGTTGATTCGACAAGTTCATTAATCATTGGAGGCTTTCCTTCAAATTGACTTATCAGTCTTAATGTGCCTTCACTATTGCTTTACAGAGGGCCATAATATTACACAGAGTATTATAAACATTAACAAACTGACATCGTGTATCCCAATGGACTTAGCATCTAAATAAAAAGACAAACATGCACAGTAAAGACAGCACAGAGCAAAAGCTAAGAAGAAATATTTGCCATGAGAATGAGACAACAGAGAGTCTCAAATCAGATTTTGGAACATAGAGTAGTTTCGAAAGGGATAAAGTGAAATGGTTAGAAAATGAGTGGAAGTTGTATGAGAAGGAAAAATATTAAGTGGTTATAGTCAGAATCCTTTACATAAATTTGAATTTTTCAAAAGCTTTAAGGCAAAACATAAGGTTTTAGGGTGATTCAGCAAAGATGGTGCAAGGTGAAAGAAAAACAGCACCATTTTGCATAAAGAACAAAGAAGACAAGAGAAAGGCTAAAGAAATAAAGTTTTGGAAGTACAAAACTGAATTCTTGGGAAATGATAGAAACAGGACATACAGTTTAATGAGCTAGAGCATCCCTAGTGAGCAAAGGGAAAAGGAGAAGTAGCCTACTGTGCATGGAAAAGTTTCAGAGGTAAGAAGGTGATTGAAGGGCACAGAATGTGCTGATTTTCTTGTGGCTTTTAGTTGTTTTGCTTATTTTTGTTTTGTTTTCTTTCTCCTGGTAAATGAAACAATTTGATCC
>VZTR01009155.1:1159172-1170852 GCA_013400775.1 Chaetops frenatus
TTTCAACGCAAATTTGAGAAACAATCAGACAATCATAGTTCAGGCTTTTTCTGGTGTTGATTTTTTTGGGTTCTTTTTTGGGTTTTTGGTTTTTTTTTTTTGTTTGTTTGTTTCCTTGTGTTTTTGTTTGTTTTGTTTTTTAAAAAATATGTTTATCTCCATAATGGAGTGAGGAAGCTGGCCATGTGTTTTATCACTCTCTATATTACATTCAGGAAAAGAATTACCTTAACTCATTAACTGAGTCCTTGTACCTCCAGAACTAGAGGGGCTTCTTTGGTATATGAAGCAAAATGACAAATGTTGCTTTTGTATAAAGCAGAACAAGACAGTACTGTAACATCAGCAAAAATACCAAACATGGTGACACTGAGGTGTGGCTGTGCTGTGAACGGGATTTTCAATATTTCCAAGGAGCAGAATTCATTTTTATTGTACCTTCAGAATCAGCTCAGGAATGGGGTTGGTAAACCTGGCACTTGACTATGAGTTTTCAGTATGAAGAGGTACTGCTTTTTGTTTAACTGCATGCTGTAAAGGAATACTTATGATTACAGAAGCTTGTGCTGCTTATTATTATTGTTGTTCTTATTAGTACTATTCTTACATCTCAAACAATTGTAATAAGCATTTTCTACCTTGTAAATTCTTTTGTGTATAGAAAAAAAACAAGTGGACTAGGCTTTTTATCCAGAATCTCCTGAGAGAAGCTCACCAAATCTAGGTAAATAGGCCCCAGTCCAAGTTATCTAACCCAGTGTATAGCTGGAACATGTTCACATGCAGCTCTCATGCTGTGACAGTGCCATAAAAACAGGACTATGCCAATACCAGAACAGAGGGATAATTTAAATGCCAGCTGTGGAAGGAAGCAAGTCAGCAAGAAAGCATCACCAGTCAGCACAGCACAACCAGCACCACACAGCCCCAGGACAGCCATGAGGCACTGAACCTGAGGATCCATAATCTCATTGCTCTATCATATCACTACAGGGTCAGCCAGAATCAGAGTCCCCTGTGTGAAGGGATTCATATGAGATGGTCAAAACAAATTCTCAGGAAACTTCCCTCAGGCCTCAAAGTAATGAGTACAGTGCTCAGCTCTTTGTTTTCATAATTCCAACCCCGCTCAAAAAAAATCACATATGCTATTTGCCTTTGCTAGTGCAAGGACATCTATGGCAAGCAAAACTGCTTCTTCCAGTCTCAGCTCATGCTGGTGCTGTTGTCTTTCTATCCATCAGGGAAATAAACCTTTCAGAGACAATCCTGTGTGAATTGGTCAAGTAAGGCTGTTTAAAGCTGACTTCTCTCTTCTGAGTTGGAGAAAACTTGTTTTCAGACAATTATATAGCTTAGCTTTATAAAAACACAGCTCATTGAGAAGGGAAATTTTTAGGGAAATGAATGAGTACAATTCTACTGACAAAGCTCCCTACTCATTATGAAAAACATTTATACTTTTATGTGTAAAATTCAGTTTTCTGCAAGAAGTAGTGAAGAAATGCAGGTAAAATTTCATAGAAGCAATAACAGGTAATACGTATTGACATAAAAAAATCTTTTATGGCAATCCTTAAAATTACTAAGGACATATGCTTTAGCATTATTGTCAAACAGAGAAACAGCAATATACTCTGCTCTCAGCCAATGTCAAAGATGCCTGGACTGGATGCCTCTCTGCTGACATGGCAAGACAGTGTTATTCAATTAAGACTTTACAATAATTCACATGCTCTTCATCTTGTGCTGATTTTGCCGAGTCCCATAGTGAAAAAACTCTTTCTAAAGTACCAATCTATATCATTAAGAATCAATTCTCTTTCAACTATTGTATTGCCCTAGAAAAGAACTCTTAATTAAATAATGTTATTTTTCTCCAATAGGTTCAAAGAGTCAAAACTTAATTACATGGGCTCTTGTCTCCTTTCTCACATACAAATACTCTCACCACCATACAAGCACAGGAAGTGACAGCTGATGTGCAAGGTAACTCTATGAGTGTAAGCATGTAGAAGGGGTGGGGGCTGCTGTCAGAAGGGAAGTGAGGGAACAAAATTAACAAGGACAAATCTAAGAAAGGGCTTTTATGTGCAAGATGTTCTTCCTGCACAAGTGAAGACCTTTATGTTTGGTAAAAAGGACTGGAAAATTAAGAACACAGTATTAGGTTTACTGCTGCATTTGATGTTTTCCAAGAGCTTTGTTGCATTTTGTTTTTTCCCAGCATATCACACTGTACATATTTTGAGCACAGGAATGGAATATGCAGATTTATTAGCAGAACTCAAGGGTTACATCAATAGGTGATTCTTCCTAAAAGATTAATAATATCCATGGTAGCTCAGTGAAGGCCTTTACTACAGTACAAGCTCTTACATTGTTGCTTTGCAGCTCTGTGTAACTTTTGCTGTGTTGCAGATACTCCCCTGATTTCTCACTCTGTGAGTCTCAGCTCACGAGAAGCATCCTGCCTTCCTCCTGTGCCTGTCTTCTCCTTGCTCCTGACAATGCCCTCTGCTGAGATTATTTTTATCTTGCTTTAAAACCTCCATTCTTCTCCTTGTTTCCTTCCAGTGAAATTCAACTACTTCATTCTCTTGCAAGACCCTCTGTGGTCTGTCCCACTTGGCCTGTCCCCTCCCATCAGTATGAGTGCACTGAGGAGACACCAGCTTCTTGTCAGTTACTTCCTAAATTTCAAACTTTCACACACTCCTGTCTTTTGCTGCTTTTCAGGATAATTTTCCAGCAGATAAAATTTATCGGAAGTTTATTCATTCTGAATCATAGGACTTGTTTATCATGCCTTCAGGAAAGCTGACAATGGTCAAACAGGAGGTGCAATGAAACTTAAAACTAGTATTCCCTCTCTGTCTTCCTGTCTTTTCCTCCTTTCCTTTTCATATGGGCTGGCTGGCTTGTTTTATACTTTGAAGTTTAGTTCATTTGGATGGAAACCACTGGGTTTTTGCCAATCATATTTCCTCAGCAATGTTGGGGGCCTTTAAGTGGTAAATTCTGAGTAACATATTTGAGCATGGAGGTCTAAAACACAGGTAGACAGTTCAGTAAATATATTCTTGTAAAAGTACACTTTTACTGAGTACACCTATCTCTCCACCAGGGCGTGAGAGTATTTAATGCCATCTGTGCTATGCTAACATTAAAGATTTTAAGACTGTCCTACTCTAATTATTAATCCTTAAGAGAATCAGGGAACATTAATGCTATTTTACTGTTCTCAGTTCTTAAATACATACACAGACCACCTTGCCACAATATTGGATTACCTGCAATGTTTAATGGAATTATCCAGGCAGCATCTTTCTGAAATATTTAAGAACCAGAGTTTGTATAGTACAGACAATAATTGGCATGAATTAAGCACCTTGCCAAAGGTTTTATGGTAAGTCTGCAACTGAGCAGAGATTTTGATGCTGGCACCCTAACTTCATAGCTGTACTATTGCATCTTAATAACACATTTATGCTTCATGATGTTTTAAATCAATCTGACAGCATCATGGCTTGAAAGGTATTGTACATGATGCAGACTTTGCAGAAATACAAACAGTATACATTTACTGTAAATACTATGAATGGGTAATTACACATTACAAATTTTAAGGCATGAAATAATAGTTTTAATGATTGCATGAAGCATATACTCAAGTACAAATACAGGAAGGAACAAAAAGAAATTGAGACTAATATACAGCACTTACTAGTAAGTGGACAGGATCACTTTGAAAATGGTCAATACTTTTATGTAACAGTTTATTTATGGTTTTATTTATTTGGTATGTAAATTACCATCAATAATGTAGATGCAGTAGATAAGAAATGCTTTTCCTCCACTTGTTTTACTGGAATAATATTATGCAGTTCATCTTTTCGAGAGCTATATAACTAAAACCCAAACTGGCTAAGGTGATGCCTTCACATTAGTCTTATTCTCATAACTCAGGCACTTATCTCTACTAAAATCAATAGATTTTTGAGTGTGTGAGAGGTAAAAGACAAGCATACTAAATACTTTTAATCTTGTGTTGGCAAATAGATATGTAATTCTGTTGCACTTATCTCCAAGGCTAATCTTTAATTTGCATATTTTCAGAGTTTTGATCTACAAATGGGTTTTAATTTGTTGGCTTTTGCAAGAACAGACTTGTGGGAGCGAGGGCAGGTCATGCATAATCAAAGAGTAAAACAAAGACAGAAGGAAGATGCAGAGAATCTGAGCTCCATTTCTGTATGAAATGCAATTAACGTTATAATTTCCTTGTACCACACAAAGACCTTACTGTACTGTGCGTCCCCCACATTTAGGGGCTTTTTGAAAGATTCAAGAGATCTCTATCTATGCAAATGGTACAGTTATGAACTGAACATGAAAAATCTAGGCATGCTTTTCTTTGTCTTCAGCACTCGGGAAGAGACACAGAGAGATGAAATGATGTGGCAACAGGACACAAAAGAAGGACACGGTTTCACCACAACTGAAAGAACAGTAGAAGCCCCCAAAAGAGAACCTGTTTATTATGGATACACAATTTATAGGGTTTGCAAAGTGAGAGAGGATTGGAAGATGAAATCCCACCTCTCAACCAGACTGGTGAAGTGACTAGTCCATCAGATTCCCTTCTCCAAGAAGGAATGTAAACAAAGCTAGTGTTTTTAGTCCAATGTGTGAGAAAATCTGACTCGAGAATATAAACTTTTCAGAAGGCTTTCAAAAACAGGGCAACAAAATGGCTTTCAAAAGAACATTGTGATAGACCTGGAAGCAGAACCCTCTGACCTAAACCACAGCTCAGGGCCCGAACTTAAAAGATTTTCACCTTCTCTTTTAAGACAAGAGATCAATGAAATGTGGAAATGAAGAAAATTATACATAGGCTCTGTAGGTAGAAGCAGACATTGATATGTGTGGGTGCTTGAGAAACTGCCAGCTTATAACTCTTCAGATGCATGACAAAAGTCTGGGATGCAAATACTATTTATACACAGAGCCAATGACTACTTTAAGCCCTGACACTACATGTCAAGATTAGCAGTGGTAAGACCTGCACTGTGTCCCTCCCAAGCACAGCCCATCCCATGGAGATAGGAACTTTCAGTCAACCTCCACTCTCCAAATGCTATACAGAATGCAACTCAAATAGTTGCAAATCAAATCCCTATTAGTACCACTGACCTCATTCTTTACCTGGAATAATGGTCTCCAGAGATCAGTCATTTAAGTATATCTATCCTTGATAACCCAGTAGGCCTGAAAATGAAATAGCTTCTCTAATGCAAGCAACAAGAATCAATAACCTTTAAACACGTAAGGACACTTTATTGTCTGAAGCTCATGGTTATATGAGTCATGCCATCACTAGACCAGTTCATTTTGGCAATTTGTAGACTTAAGGACAGGCAGAGTTGTGGTCCTTGCAAAGCAAATTGGATGGGCCACATGCTCAGGACATTGGAGCTCTGTAAATAAGTCTTCCCTGGGAGAGAAGTGCCTAGTGGAGAGTATATGAGCACAGGCTACATTAAGGATTAGTTCTGTCCAACAAATATATTGAATTAGTTGTGGCCAAAATGATGCATTTTTGCTGCATGTATCAGCAAACCTTTAAATAGCTGTTGCTGTCAAAGTGTGATGAAGCTAAGATCTCACCTTTGCAGATTCAGCTATGATATTGATCAAGAATTGGGGAGGGCAGGAAATGAGGGAGTTGTTCCATAGGAAATACAGAACCACAGATTCACAGAATTGTTAGAGTAGGAAGGAACCTCTGGAAATCATCTAGTCCAACTCCACTGCCAATGCAAGGTCATCTAGAGCAGGTTACACAGGAGCATGTCCAGGTGGGTTTTTCATGTTCCTAGAAGGGAGAATCCCCAACTTCCCTGGGCAGCCTGTTCCAATGCTACCCTCAGTGTGAAGAAGTTCTTCCTCAGTGTTGAAGTGGAACTTCTTGTGCTTTAGTTCACGGCCATTGGGCCTCTTTCTGTCCCTGGGCACCACAAAAAGAGTCTGGCACCATCCTCTTGGCACTCTCCTTTGAGATATTCATATGTATTCTAGACCCCAGATTTCACAGAAAGCAGAGCAAATCCTACACTTAGGAGTTCTGTTCTGCTCCATACAGCTGCATACTGCAGGGCAAGCCCACAAAACATGTTTGTGTGGGGTTTTTTGGTTCTTTTTCTCTTTTTTTTTTTTAATTCTAATTTTTATTTTTTTTAATTATTTTGCAACACTGCAAGCCTGCAAATCTGAACTTATAAATGAAAGAGATTCCTCTCCCTTGAATTCTCCCATTTTTCAGTCTGAACTCCTCTCTCTTTTTAACTTGTTGGAAGATGGTATGTAAGATGTAGAGATAAAGTGCTAGCAATGAGGCTCAGTCTCAAAAGAGACAAGTGGGAGGTGCTCTCTATGGACAGTAAAGTAAAAACTGACTTAACATTATGCGTGGCACTGGCTTTTGGGATTATGTAACCTTCTAGTTGTTTTAATTGCTATTTTGTTTAAGCAGTAGGAGAAGTGAAATTTGTCCAAAATTTCACTCTTAAAAATCTAGAATCTTACACAAAATTAGCAGCAGCATTTGTATGGTGCACAATCTTGTGTTGTTTGCTTCTAGGACATGTTCCTCTGTGGATAAAATTTCTCTTGGAGTCTATGAGTATTCTGCACCTCATCAGGAGAACATCTGTGTGCAATCCTTGAAATATTCTATAGCCCACCATCATAGGACTCGCCATTTAGAAAGTACAAACTGAGGAAGGAAGGGAGAGAAGTGTAATTTTATCTTAGTTTTATAGCTTTTATCTTGGTTTTCATGTTCTTTCCACTTTCCATAGCAAGTATAACATCTGTGTGAGCCTAACCTTTGGTAGTTGCATGCCTCATGAGGTTGCTGGCGAGCTGTACAAAATGCACTCAGTATAATGTTTCTAAAGGATGATAAAAGTGGTCTTCAATGAAGCTGGATGTCTACTATCTGTAGGCAGTAGAAAGTATCCTTACAAACATGCTTCAATGCCACCAGTCCATGAAAAAGCCAGGAAAAGCATTAGCTTGATCATTGTCATGAACATACAGAAATGCAAAAAGAAAAGAGATGACCAATTTTTAGGTTGCTATTTATAGTTTTGCAGATAAAGTACAAGATCCATTTAAGTGCCCATAGAGGAAAATTGAAGGGAAAAGATTAATTTCTTTCTAGTAACTGGAGATAAATCTGATCTAATGCTTAGGTTTGTTAAAGCTACTTTGCTGAAAACCAAGCAGTACCTGCTCTTCTTACTTTGTGTTATATGTCACTGAGCTTTACCAGTTAATTCCTCTGTTTCCCATTTAATCACATTTAATAGGGGAGTGAATTTACCCTAGCATTTCTATTAGAAAAAATGGCCACAATAGGAAATGTGAAAGTCATGTAAACAGTAGTCAAGAATTAGGTTTGGAAAATTGACCCAGACTTATGCTGTGCAGATCTTTAGGTGTGATAATAACATTTAGAGTAACATGAGTGGGAATATAACACAGATGTAGTTAGCTACAGTTAGCAGATTAATAATGGCTTGTTAGTTTGAACCATTACTCTGACT
The DNA here is from genome assembly GCA_013400775.1 of Chaetops frenatus. Taxonomy (NCBI): domain Eukaryota; kingdom Metazoa; phylum Chordata; class Aves; order Passeriformes; family Picathartidae; genus Chaetops; species Chaetops frenatus. The sequence continues at coordinate 1,166,789 of VZTR01009155.1, forward strand.
TGAAAAGAATGAGCTTATCCAAAAACATAGCTCTATTTAAACACAGACACACAAAAATCCTTGTTGAATGAGGAACAGAATTGAGCTTGAACTACATATACCTTGAGTTTCTTCTCCATCATTCATTAAATTAAAAAAAAAAAATAAAGGCAGTAAAAATAGCCCAATAATCTGTTTTTGAAGGCTTGAGAGCAGGAGGGCAATGCAGAGGGGTTTGGGCAGGCTGGATGGATGGGCCAAGCCTAATTGTATGAGGTTCAACAAGGCCAAGTGCTGGGTCCTGCACTTGGGTCACAACAACCCCAGGCAGTGCCACAGGCTGGGGACAGAGGGGCTGGAAAGCTGCCTGTTGGAAAAGGACCTAGGGGTGCTGGTCAACACTAGCTGAACATGAGCCAGCTCTGTCCACATGGCCAAGAATGCCAATGGCATCCTGGCCTATATTAAGGGAAATAAACCTTGCACAAGGGAAACTTTATGTTGGATATTAGAAAAAATTCCTTTACCAAAAAAGTTTGTCAAGCACTTGAGCAGGCTGTCCAAAGCAATGATGGGGTCACCTTCCCTGGAGGTATTTAAAAGATGTGTAGATGTGGCACTTAAGTACAGGCTTTGGTGTTGGACTTGGCAGTGCAGGGTTAAGGGTTGGGCTTGATGATCTTAGAGGTCTTTTCCAACCAAAATGATTCTACAAAGTTATAATTCCATGAGTCAAGTCTGAGTAATAAGAAATGCTAGGGAATAGATAGATAGAAAAGCTGTTCTCTTTTTGGATAGCTATGAGCTCTATTATATATCTTTTCCCCCAAGCAAGCAGTTTTCATCCCTTATAAACTATCTGCAGTGCAACAGTGGATTCTTGTACTCCTAAAAAACAATTTAAGATCTCTGGTTTTGATGTAAATATAAGTGTCATTTTCCAGGAGGGGAGGGAAAATCTCTCCCATTGTAATCTAGTGTCTGTTAATTAATATGGTTAAAGACATATTGATGCAATTTGAGTCCCGTGAACTTATCAGTGAATCTATTTTTATTGTTGGTTTGTCTTTTGTATTCAATTTCATATTTAATTTGGCTTTCACAACAATTGCTGTAACCTATTATGTCACAATTTATATATTATAGTATCAGGAAAACAGAGCGTGTCATGTCAGTAGCTCTTAGTGCAATAATAAATATGTATGTTGGAAGTTTTTGCATGTAGCTGTCTTGAACTGGCTGAATGACAACTGAGTTTCATAACTAAACTAAGACATAAAGCCAAAGTTTGTGAATGAATGCCACAATCACCCACTATTCCAGTAATGACAAGAAGAAATCCAGAAAAAGTGGTGGAATCGAAGTTATTTGTAAACACTTACTGCAAGGAAGATCTGAAGAGAGCTGTGAGCCACTTCTATGTACTGATACTCGAGAAAACACCCCGAGACAGTGATATAACGATGATCCTCTGGTGCCCAGTCCGGTGCTGGGGTTACTGAGGTCACGGTGCAGCCCGGCCCATTCTCCATCCACCAAGAACGGTGCATTGAGATGTTAAAGGTCAGTATGAGATCTGTTTCCTGCAGAAGAACAAGAGAATTGATGCGTGGGGATGGTACTCTGGTATCCAACGCCTCAGCAAGAGATTTCACAGCATGCATAAAGAAGCAAAGAGCTGCAGTAAAGCTGCACTGTCACATGAAAGTTAGTGAAGCTTGCCTGCTGCAAGCAGAAGTAGCTGTACCTTGTCAGGCAGAAATGCCTAGGAGCAGAAAAATAATCCTGCAAGCCAGCATCTGTTCCTAGACATCATGGCAGCCTTGACTATAGCACTCATTTCTGTTGATTGCCCAAATTCCAGTGGATACAATAACGATTGATGGCCCATGTTTTGTTTATCTGATGTACCAAACTATACAAGAATCCCCCAGAATCAAGACTTCATACACTTTAGTATACACACATCATCTGTAAGGCTTTTTTTTCATGGATCCAGTGAAGGAGACCTATGGTAGCTCTACTGAAATACTGGAGAAGACTGAAGAAAAAGATCCTGTGCATTTGTTTGCAGGCAAATCTTTTTATAATGCCTCTCTCTGAGTTCTAATTTCCTAGGATCCTGTAAGAAAATAGTGAGTGTTGCCTCATCTAAAGACTGCTGGGCTAGTTAAAAAGGAGGGTCAGAGGCTTGTAACCTTTAACTCCCATACAGCTAATGCGATGGAGTAACTAGTCAGCCATGCCTTCCATTAGGATTGCATTTATAAATATTTCATAAAGGATTAATAAATTATTAATATACATCATAAACAATAGTACGGATATTACTTTCATAAATTATATGCGGTTGCATGTTACTTGGGGGTGTTACACATAGCTATAACAAAACTATGGACTCTCTGGATTCTGTAATAGCCTACAGTGTTTACCAACATTTTATAAATAATTTATAACTGTAACCTCATTGTAAAATGTGACTATCTAGTCTGTATGCTCAGTCATGCAAAAAAAATTGCTTTTAAGTAATGTCTTTGCAGAGCCAAACTCTCCCCACACCCAACCTACATTTTTTTTTCAGCCTGTTGATGTCATTAATAATTAAGATTCTCATAAAGGTTTTAAAATGTAACTATTTAATTAGGCTTACCATGCCAAAAATAATAGAATGCTATTCTGTAGCAGATAAGTTGTATTCACACTTCTCTCCCTTCAAAATAGCCATTTTTTCAGTCCCATTTGTTTCACCTTTTTGCACTAACTTATGAAGAGGTAACTCTATCCAGAGAGTCACATGTCAATCAATCTGTGATTGGACTTGACACTGCAGTGTAGCTCAATTTTTTTTCCTCTAATTTGCAGTTCTTACCAGAATTATGGACATTTTTACTTTAAAAAAGAAAATCAATAGCTACACACAGCTATCAGATGGCAGGAAGGACCTTAAATATGCTTGCAATGAATAATTACCCTTCATTCCCACAACAGTCCAATCCAGCAAATAATGAGCTGTATGGGAAAATTTACAATGTTTCATATTATTTTAATCATGCAACTAACTTCAAGCATTTGGAGATCAAAGCAACAGCAAACATTTATATAAACTATGCAAATTTTGCAAAAATATATATATTGATGTATGGTTATAAGTCTTCATCCCCAAAAACCATCTTCTTTCTCTGGATCCTTCTCTGCTAAAGCCTGGAAAGTGTCTGCCATGTGTTTCTTGGAAATTGGAATTTTTACCTTTCACCCAAGACAGAAGAATTTTTTTCTTTCTGAAGGCATGGTTGCTACAACCCCTCAAGTAGAACACTGGTCTTCTCACTTGGTGTAAGAAGTTGAAGAGTCAACATCTTTGGAGTAACTTTGAAAAAGTAATAGATTTACTCCTAAATGACTAAAACTGGAATCCATCATGTTATTGTCAAAAGAACTTTCAGCCATTCTAGTTACCATGGAAAATTTTAAACCTCTAGTCTCTTATCAGAGATGCAGCACAAATGAATAGGACTCATTGTCTATTTCTATTTTAGCTTTTGTAATACCTTGAGAAGAGTCATGATGGACTAAATATATTTTACAAAGTGCAGACTAGGGATGAAAACTGTATTCCTTGAAAAAGAAAGGGATAAACTGGCTTGCAGGAATGGAGTATTTGTTATGTATCTGCTAGATGAAGTTAAAATGGATCAGGAGGAACTAAACATCAAAACTGGGCTCTGTGGGTAGAATATAATTTTTCTAGAAGCAGCTATTTTTGCTTGCCACAGGTTCAATAATCAAAAACTTTTTTAGTTAAAAGCACAAGTAAATTTCCAAGTTGAATGAGAAATATAATTACACATTAAAATATTTATGATTACATTTGTAAACCAAACTGCACAAAATCTAGCTTTCTTCCATCCCTGAATTTATCCTCAGATGATTTTTTTTGAAATATTTACAAAATTCCTTTGCAATCAAATGATCTTTTGGCAGTTAAGTTGAATGTTGTCATTAAGATTTATTTTGTTCAGGAATAGTCTTTGAGTGTTTACCAGTAAAAAAAATTACAGACCTTTATCAGATCTATATTCTATTTC
>VZTR01009156.1:3886-50575 GCA_013400775.1 Chaetops frenatus
GTTAACTAAATGCAATATGGATAGGGCAGGCTGCTTTTATTTTTTACAGGTTTGATTAAGCTGATCTTTGATATTTTTTTACGTGAGAAATGAGCATGGCAGGGTTTGGGGATATGCAGATTGATTAGCTTTGTACAGAAGTGATTTCTAGGTACTTGAGTTTTGACCATAAAATAATAGGTAGATCAGTCTACTGTATCTTTTGGTTATTTGACTTAAATCTGACCTGTGTCTGTGCTCTTACACAGAATCAAAAATGTCTCATTTACATATTCCTATTACTATATATATACTGAGTGACTTATATATTCCAGAAGATGAGTAAAGCTGGCACAACATGGTGATACTCTGTCTGTAACAAAGGCAAGTGCTGTCTTCAGCACAGCTTGAGAGATTTGCTGACTAATAAAGCCAAATAGAAAATGGATAGGTAATGTACCTAGGGGTGAGAGAGGGAGAAATCCCAGCTCTAAAAAGGCAGTGATGGAGTGTGAGTTTTGAGTTTTACTTGGATAAAAAGATGGTTTATGATCAACAAGTTGTAAAGGAAATGAAATTTTAGCAGTTACTTGGAAACTAGTAAGAGTAGAGAATGTAATGTCCTTGTGTGGGTACCTTGCAGCTTGCCTACTGACTGCATGTCAAGTCTGCTTATCTCAAAAACATGTTACAGAATTTGAACATTAAACAACTGGACAAGGATCAAAGGTGTTGGAAGGCTCCATCTAAAGAACAGCCAGACTGAGGTGGAGAAAAAATGGCTGAGGTTAGGTACAACAGAGGCTGAGTATCAAGGGAAAGCTGATTCCTGTTAACTTTTTCTAAGGGATACCAATGAGACCTGAAAGACTTAATAAAAAAGTTACATTTGTATAAAAGATGCAACATGAAACTGCAGAGCTCCTTGCAGCTGAAAGCCTGTATCTTCAGGGTGAATATCTCACCATCTTGGAATCTTATTCCATGAGTTTCACTAACCTCTGACCTATGAAATTGCAGAGTTGCAATCTGTTGGAAAACATTCTTGGGAAGGATCTCTGTATGCCTACTCTGATCTTATTCTTCCCTGGAAGTTCCCTTTAGGTCACTGCTGGAAGCAAGGCAAAGTAAATCTTTGTCTGACTGGGCACAGCCTTTTTTCTGTTGGGAAATGATGCTTCTTCCTATTGTTCCTTAAATAATTCTGCAGAAAGATTGAGGGGGAAAAAATCTCATGGGTGAAGAATTTCTGTATGTAAAAATTTGGTACTTAAATTTGCTACTGTCCATTTGTTAGAAAATAGGCCTTCAAGGAATTACCTGGTATAGGCTTAGCATCTGTTTGGGATTCATAAGGGAAACCTCACATATCCAGTTAAATATTTTCTCATAGTTTTAACCTGGTTCTCAAAACTTTGAAGCTCAGTTGAGACATCACTTTGATATCCCAACAAAGCTCCTTTTTTACCTCCAGGAGTGTTATGTAGCATCTGCTGTATAAAATGTCTGATTTTTCCCAGAAATTTTCTAGTTTGCTTTCTTTTAAAAAACAAGCAAGCATTCTGGGATGTATCTTGGTTAAAAAACTAATTCTGAGGCAGGAAGTTTTGAAGTAACTTTATTAAATACAATGTAATAGTCTAAGGTTTCTTCATGTATGGTACTCTGCCTGCAGATGCTACAGCAACTATGAAATCTTCAATATGTGAACGGTTTTAATGATGTCGAGTGAAAACAATTCCAAATAAAATTCATGTGCCTACTTTGGATATATTAGTATTAGTTAAGTAGGAGATGCTAGTGGACTGAAGAGAATATTTGTCATTTATTTTATTCTGGTAATACTGTGAGGAGCTGGAGTGCTCTGTAGTGTTGTTTTCATGTTTTGTTTTCCTGTTGCTGTTCTCATTTCAAGCAGTGTTTGAAATGGGTTGAGTTCCAGAGGCTCTGTAAGCAGGGCTTGCCAGTAACATCCCAGTAAAAGGTTAATCTGATTGGCAGTGAGGGGCGCTATTCATGGGGAAGTAGCTCAGACACAATCCCCAACGTGTGTTCCTGTCAACTTGCCAGCTTTGCCCTGCTGGAAACAATACTGTAAAAAGTCAGCAGCAAGGCATGCAGTGTTTGAAAATAGACTTATGATAGCTTAGAATTTCCATTAGAATTTGATAGATTCAAAACCATGTAGAAAATGCACACAGGATGTGCTTTAATGTAGTAAATGTATATTCTTACTATAGAGTTTCACATATTGTGAATGTGTAGAACTACAAATGTTTAACATAACGCTAAGTATTTAAATTAAATTAAATAAAGAAAGTTCTGCTTAGGTACCAATACTTTCAATAGTACCCCACAGCAGCCAAATTTCAGGGTGAAGAACTGCTGCTTGGGAGCCAATTTTTTTGTGATAAGAAAAGAATTCAGATGCTAAATTTGATAATCAGATATATTCCCTTCCCCAACTTAGTAGTACTTTCAGGTTACCAAACACTTAAATTGGAACAGAGTCCTGGACCAAAGCCCTTCCCATTAAAATTCTTGATCATGTTGTCATGTATTTCAAGTCAATAGCTGTGCTTCTCACCATCATTGGCTTTGTTAGTACTGCTGTGAAAATATTACACTTGGTGTTGTGTTTGGAAGCTTTGAAATATATGTGAGATCATTAGTCTTGGTCATTTGATAAGATATCAGTCAGTTTGTATCAGTAAAATATTTTATGAGTTATTTGAGAAGGTTCTTCATGAGCTGAAGTGAACTGTAGCTGTCTTGGAAAGTCTGAATCATAAGGAATTTCATCAAGTTGGATGTTCTGTTTGGAACTCAGAAAAAGAAAACTGGTTAAAAGACAAACAACCAAGCTCACTGTCTATTCAAAAATACTTCTCATTGAATTTTGTCTGATGCATGTTACATGTTACAGTACTTGTTTTGCCCTTATCCATGCGTAGAAGGTTGTGTTAATAAACACTTTCTCCAAAATTTGGCAGTGCTAGTACTCTCCAGTGTCTCTTGCATTTCATGCTGTAAAAGTGACTCAGTTCTGTTGCTGTGGTTGACTGCACTTTTAAAAGTCATGGAGGAATCAGCTGCTATAAGAAGAATGTTGTTATTTGAAACATTAATGGATTAGAAACTGTAAGTGAAAAGACTGTGCTGTTCATATTTTCTTTTCTGTTTGGCAGCTTGGAAGGATATTTTTTGTCATCACAGCATTCTAAAAAATCATATTTCTTTAGAGACATTTATCTCATTGCCTCTATTGGAATGTTTTATTTAATCTGAGGTACTTAAGTGTATCATTTCAATCTGAAGTATTTCTCTTTTTATCTACTGATGCTCAGTGATTCCCATGCTGCTTTATGAAAAGGGCAAAAGGAATGCCTCAATTCCTTTTAAGGGAATACATGAGATTACTTCTGGAGGAGTCTTTGCAGTAAATTTGCCAGTATTTTACCAGTACAGAAAGCTTCTGAATGACATTAAATATTTCCACTGTGAGTTCCAAAAGAAAATGATACATTGCAATTCCTGGGCAAAAGGCTTTGAATCGTAGGCAGTGTGTGTGAAATCTCACTCTAAGACTATGATCCTCTATTTGTTTGAAGTTAGGGACAGCTTGGTGTTTGAGCCAGTAGAGGAAGCAGATGGGGGAAAGACCCCCCCTTGGAAGGTGATAGCACAGTTTGGGTTACCTTAGCAAGCTGGATTCAGACACTGCATCTGCCATGAGAATTCCTTGGTTTTGTGCATTACTACAGGAACATAAGTTAATCTACGTTTTAGTAGACTAGGGGGAATCTGCACTTCAAAGTATTTGACTTTATGGTCTTGTCATTTGTTAATGTAGTCTTTCATAGGTATGCACACGTCTATATATATGCAATTTAACTGAGTACCTAGAAATTCCTAAATATGAGCATTTTCACCTGATCTCAGTAGCTACTCCCTCAGGGGAGTAACTCTAAGGGAACTCTTGAACTGTGGAGCGTTTGGTGCATATAGACACAAAGTTTGGGGAAAGATCCTATTCTTTTGTTTACCCATGTTGCAGTGAGAAGCCTGCCAGGGTGGGATAGTTGTCTTCTGGCAGAAAGCAGGGTGCTACACTGAACACTTAGTGAATTGCACATTTGTTCATCCATTTTAAAAACACTATTCTGTATGATGACCCCTGTGAGCTGCGTATATTGTCCTGGTTTGTCTGAGCTGATACTTTTAAAAATTGTGCTCTGCCTGAGAATGCAACATCTGTCTAGAGAAGCAAGAGAGTGTTGACTGATGTTGATAAGCTGTGCTTAGGAAGGCTGTGGAAGGCTTTTTCTTAATACCTCCATCTGCTCTTCTCAACAGATGCAGTCATCCCAGTAAGATACCCTATATTCACTTTCAGAGCTGAGCTTCCTCATTTCTGCTCCATGCTAGTTTTCCTGCATGTTTGCCTATTCACTTATTTTGATATATGACAAGAAAATCTGAGAGTTGGTGTTGCTTAAGGGTGATAAATACTCAAAATACTGGTTATTCCCTATTTATTCTAACAGTACTGAGGACAAGCAACAGGGAATAACTTCTCTAAAGGTAAACAAAGCCTTAACAGAAGTGTCAATCCATTGAGCTAATTAAGGAAAGTAGCAAAGTACCTCTTTTTTTTCGTGACAATAATTCCTGTAATCATTCTTGTTCCTCATTCAGTGTAACTAAAACAGTGAATGGATCTGGAGTTTAACCTGATGCACAAGTGAAAGTTTTGAACTCCTCTCTGCCCGAAGCCTTCCCTGTGTACAAAGTTGGAGTAACCATTGGCTTTTCTGGTGTTAAATTTTAAAGTACCATTTTGTGTATGCTGGTCTTCTTGTTGGGTTTTTTTGTTTGGGGGTTAAATTTTTTTTTCCCAAGGAATTGTTTTTGTAAACTCTGTGGTTGTGTATGTGTCTTGATCATTTGACTTTATATACATTTTTGTAAGGCTTATACATATGTTTTGTTACTAGTAGCAAAAATGGCAGTGCCTTCTCAGCTACTTCTGCCTGTCTCAACTAGAAACAGCTTCTTACTGTATATATGGAGTTTTAAAAAGCTTTGACATATGTTAGCTTCCTTAATAAACTTTTTCTTCTGCCTGTGAGAAAAGCATACATATCTCAGGAAACATTCTGTTCACAAACACTTCACTTTACAAACATAGAAGGACAGGGATGCAGCTGCTGGTTTGTTTTCTGGACAAGTTAGTCTAGAGCCAACAGGTACACCCTTTCCCTTACCAATACCCTTTAGAAAACTGAGTGCATAAATAAGAAATGTGTTCCTGAAAACTTCTCTGTTGTAGGATGGAGAAGTTGGTGGTGAGGTGGAGGAACTCTGGTGGAGTCTTGCTCTTTCTAGCATCTCTTTGCCTTGTGAAACGGGGATGTGCTGTGGTGCTGAAGCAAGGCCAGCAGCCCACTCTGTTCTCAGGATGCAGATGTTTAGGATGCATTCATTTCTAGCTTTGACTGTACATACTTAGGAATAAGGGGAGCGCTTTTATTACAATACCAATGCACTTAGTGCTATCCATAGTAACGAATACATGAGGGAGAGATTCAGAGTTTGCATTGCACAACTGGGGGAAGTGGGGAGGAACGTGACACAACCACTGGGCAGGAAATGGAGTTTATTGTTGAATACTGGGAGCCTCAGCATCTTTGGCACCAGGCTTCAGATTGGTCCCCTGCCTGAATGAGGCAATAAAATTAATGTCCGTATTTGTTAAAGGCAAAATTATCTGTATGGTCACTCATTACTTGATGTCAAAAAGTAGGAAATTACTTTTCTACTTATTTGAGAAGAACTGGTAGAGGGATTGTATGTTCATGCCCCATGGTAATGTTTCCAGTGCTGGGGACCCCAAATCTGGATGCAAACCACTGTAGAAATAGTAATTAAAAAAACCCCAAACCAACCCACATTCATATTTTTCCCCAGCCATTAGCTGCCTCCAAAGCAGCATGGGCAGCAGGTGAAGGGAGCTCATTCTGCCCCACTGTTCCATGCCTGTGAGACCCCACTTTGGGTTCTGCATCCAGCATTGGGGTCCCCAGCACAGGAAGGACCTGTTGGAGTGAGTCCAGAGGAGGGACACAAGGACGAACAGAGGGATGAACAGGTTTTCTACGAAAATAGACTGAGAGAGTTGTGGTTGTTCAGCCTGGAAAAAAGAAGGCTCCAGGGAGACCTTATTGTGGCCTTGCAGGACTTCAAGGGGGCTTATAAGAAAGATGGGGACAGACTGTTTAGCAGGGCCTATTGCAGTAGGACAAAGGGTAATGGTTTTAAATTCAAAGAGGGTACATTCAGACTAGATGGGAAGAAGAAATGTTTTATGATGAGGGTGATGAAACACTGGAAGAACAGCCTGCTCAGAGAGGCTGTAGATGCCCCATCTGGCATTCCTGACATCATTCAAGGTCAGCTTGGACAGGGCTCTGAGTAACTTGATCTTTTTAAAGATGTCCCTGCTCATTGCAGGGAGGTGTGCATTAAATGGCCTTTGGAAGTTGCTTCTTACACAAACTGTTCTATGATTGTATGAAAACCAAACAACCTTGATTGACTGCAGTGGAAGCTTCAGTTGTGTTCATTTAAATATGAGTGGCTTTTATCTGCTAATTGAATCTTACTCCAAAAAACCCCTGATAGTTACAGCTAGTGGTCAACAGGACAATGAACTCCCTGTGCAATTTCCCTGAAAGGGCTAACACAATCCATTCATTAAGGAACAATAGCATATTTCTGCTGGAGTACTTGTGCAATATTATAATTCACAGCAAGTTAATGGAGGCAGTTAGGGAAAAACAATAAGAAAGATCAAAATAGTTAATTTTTTCTTCACAGGTAAAGCTCCACTTAGTACACAGAGGAATAGAATTTGATAATAGACTCTTGACAGTAGACAACAGTGATATGGTAACTCTTAAGACAAGTAATAGGGATTAAAAACATATAACTATTTAATCTAAATTTAAGTAAAGTTAGTTAACTGTTGAGGCAACCTATAGTTGATCTTCCAAAGCAAAAATTGCTCACTGAATTCAAATGCAACTATCACATCTGAAGCAGAAATTTAACAGGGAATTTCCCTTTTGTTCTGTAAGACTGAAAAAGGCCAGTCTCCATCACCAGTCTCAGCAGATAGGCTGGCAGATAGCAGACCCTATTGCCTGAATGTGGTATTGAGCTTTGAAATGTATTACACCACTTTGGGATATTTGTTGTTCTTTTTTAAGATTGCTTTTCAAAAGAGAACTCCTGCAAGAAAAGCCGTTAGGTAAAATAAGCATTAAAGTTAAGATAACACAAAAGTCCTCCTTGGTTTTTTTGGATCTTTGGCTGTGGCACATTTGGAAATCCTATGGAATGGTCAGCTTTAGACTGTTGCATGTTCTGTTTTGATTTTTAATGGTTTTATGGTTTATTCCTTATTTTTGCTTAGTGGCTGGGTCGTAGTTAAATAGTGTTTATAGCCACTTGGGGTGCTGTGTTTTAGATCTGTGGTGAAAACAGTGCTGATGGTTCTTTGTAGCTAATGCTCCAGTTATTGCTGAACAATGTTTGCACAGTCAGGAACTGGCAAAGGCCCACCTGTGGAAGGTTATGAGTGATTGCTTTTGCATTGCTTGTTTGATTTCTTTTTATCTTCTCCCACTTCTCCTTTGCCTGCTAAACAATTTTGTCTTGACCCACAAGTTTTCCTGCTGTTCCACTTTCCCCTCCAGGGGTGGAGTGGAGAAATGAGAGTGAGAGTAGCTCTGTGTGGCTTAGCTGCCTGCCAGGGTTAACCCACAACAGTATTTTACATGTATATGCATGTAAGTGTGTATGGATTTATAAATACACGCATATATAAAATATGTTTTTATATTTATGATCCTAAAGGGAAATTAAAATCTTCATGCTTTGCTGAATACCAAATGGGAGATTATTTGAAAGTGTTTTAGATCGATGCATTAGGAGACAAGTGGGTAGGATCTTCCTCATTTTCTTACAACACTGTAGATTATTCTTATCTTCATTGGAGTGATTGTATAAGTAAAAATAATTAGACTGACTGGAAAAGAAATGATTTATTATCCAATTATTCATTTAATTATTCAATGTGAATAACTGGGAGGATGTACGAGAGCTTGCTCACTACTAAAGGAAGATCAGCTTTTGAATATTTTCTCTAGTGGATTGTTCAACGGCAAGTAGACCAAAATCTTCAGTCAGAAAGATATGAAGTTGGATACACAAGATAAAAAATAATTTTGTGCATTTACAATAGAGTTTTGAAAGTGATTGCTATATGATAGCCAAAAATAGGTCATATTGTTCAATATTACTGCAAAGTGTCATTATGGATCTTTGGACCTCAGAGTTCAAGTATTGTGTGTATCAACTTTACAGCCATGAGTAAAAATACCCTTTTTTCTTTTAATTAGGATGAAAATAATACAGAAAATGCTGTCAGTTCTTCAGATGCTGAGAAACAGGATTCTCCTCCACCAAAGCCTCCACGGACCCGCAGGTAGTTAACTGTGTTCTTATACTCTTTTAAGCTGAAAGATGAATAAAGCTACTGATACTATAAAGACTTAAGATGAATATGTTGTGTTTATAAATAGAAATATACATCATATATACATCAAATAGAAGTCTTGTAATTTACTCTAAATATAAGCTACAATATCTTTGTGAAGTCTGTGTTTAAATATACCAACCTTGCAATGATTATCTGTGAGTGGACACCTTTACCAGTCAGATATGTTAGATCTACTTGTGTTTTAATTCTGCTAGGTGATAGTAGCAAAACAAACTTTAAATAGCCTCAAATAATGACTGAACCCTTATTTTGGGAGATGAAACCATAATGAAACATATCCATTTATTCCAGAAAAATGTCAGACAAGTACTGCTTTTGACTAGAGTATGGCAACCAAATGCTGTTATTATTGAGAAGAAGAATTGGTCTCACCAATCCTTTCATTCAGCAGAGGAAAATCTTCTCTAGCTCTTAAAATGCATAGACATAACTTTACAGTAGCCAAAAGTAAATTTGAACCAAAAGATTAGTCAGCCCAAAATGGGTACCCAACCCAAGTGTTCAGACAGCAAAAGAAGCAACTCTCCTGAGCTAGGTGTCCAAGCCCCCCAGCTGGTTTGTGGAGAGCTTATAGGGGCCTTTGGCAGGTGATCTTGCCTGTGTTACATTGCCTTTAGTTAAGTAGACATAAGGTGAGCATTTGGGTTTCCTAGAGTTGTCGAATGACATAAGAAACCACCAGCCAGCTGATATTCTTGCATAACATTTAGGCATAAGTAAAGTATAATTCTTTTAAAAGAAAGAAAGAGATGGAAGTGAGTTGGGGCTTTTTACAAACAAATTTCATGGTTGGTACTATATAGGCAATATATTTTTTACCTAATTTGAATTGATGGTAATGTGATTGTATTCGATTATGTAGATTAAGATGATGACAGAGGAGTCAGTTAACCTGTGTTCATGATGTGTCCAAGCTCTTGAAACTTCATCACTGAGTTTAGAAATATGATTTCTATCCAGTAGATAATTTCCTTACTAGTGTTACTTGAAATAATCTTGGGTGCACCTTAGTTTTATTATTTTTATATATTCATGTAATAATAACAACATATGTATAATTCATGTAATTCATGTTTAAGCACACATCTGTCTTATCTGCATTGTGTTATTCTTTACTTGCTGCATTAAGTTAAAATCTTTTAATCTCTCCTTAAAGCCTGGGATTTTTTTGGGCCTGTTTCCATAAAATCATACTTTCCCATCTGCCAGCACTGGCAGGCAGATTGGTTTCTTAGAGGTGAATAAATGGAAGCTTTTAGAAAAGCTGTTTTCTTTCTAAAATGGAGATTATTTTTGAAAAACAATTAATTAAACCCCTCCTAGAAGATGCTTCTGAGGAAAGACTTTATTTGCTATTAGTCACATCTGCTCAAAATGCACACTAATGAGCATGTTTTTTTCTTGTTGTGGGGGGGTAGTTTTACAAATCTACAGCCTGATTCAGTCAGGACATAGAGCCAGGTTTTGTGTATTGTGGATGTTTTGGCATAGGTTGTCATCCTTTTCCTGGGGAGGATGGGAGAGCAGAATCAGTGAAACATTCTAATTTAATCCCCATATGCACAAGGAAACATTTTTAGGTTGCCAGCCAAATGTGTGCTTGAGCTCTACATGCATCGTCTCTGAAGAAGTTACAAGCAAGTAGCTAAACCTACTGTTTTGAAAAGAAATAAGGCTTTTATGTTCTTTATAATCTGTGCTGTAAATGGCTTTGTAATGTGTATTTAGTAAAGCAAGCTGCGTTTTTTTTGAGGGAAGGTTTAACATTTGCTTAGTTTTCTAAAGCTAAAAGGGCTATAGGGACCAATATGCAGAGTACTTTGGGCCAGCTTGGTTTCAGGTGATCTTGACTGAGCAGGAGAAAACTTGGGATTTTTTTTCTTTGCCTCAGGATGCTTGTTCTCCATATTGTTACCGGACTAAGCCATGTTTGCTTAGACAGTAAAGTTCATGATAACTGTTAGTTGTTTTCTGACAGCCCCAAGTCTGCTGGATGAGATGGTGACATCTCTGCAGCTCTTTCCACTGGCTAACCACTCAGGACATGGCAGAATTTTTCTGTGAAGGTGGCTTTTTGACTGTCTCTTGTTCTGTTTGTAATATTTATCATAAAATCGCCTCAGTATCTTCAGACTTTAAGATTTCTTCTGAAAGTGCAGCTAATATGATGTGAACTCTTGTCTGTGCTAAGGATGAGATGTCACTAAAGACCTACCATGCAAGGTAGGGAAGCTTACTCAGAGAGGTATAATTAATCCTTTACTAAAAGGATTACTTGCTACATGCTTTGGCCTGGGCATGTACCGGGGAAGGAGTGATACTTTTTCTAGGCTGCTTCTATTTCTTTTTCTTCTTGGAAGTTACAAGTAACTTTAGGATCTCGATAATATATTGGTATTAAATTGGTATTTTATTTACTTAGCTCTCTGTGAAGCATCTAGCTGTACTTGTTTTGCAGAGGTTTTGGAATTGTATTGCCTTCCAGTCTTTTATCACCTTGTAATGCTTTAATGTAATTAAACATGCTGTGAGTATAGTCATTTAGCTTAATGTCTCTCTCCATTTGATGTCAACATAAAAAATTCTAATATTACTCCTTGATTTTATGTAGTGGTTTCAGTTCGCTTCCTCACATGGCAGCCCTAATTTAATGTAGTGGGTTGAGTATTTTGGTCAAACACCAGTGTACCCACTAAACTTATTTAATCATTTTCTATNGTTGGGAGAAGAGTTTCTCTTGTCATGCCATGGAGACTTTCCTACAAGAATACAGTTCTCTTTCATGGTTTACATCACAGCGAATCAGCCGCCCGGAAAGGAAATCTGTTCGCAATGTGAAAGTTCCTTCCCTCAACACACAGCTCTTCCCGCAACTGTTTTTGAGGGCTCACCTCTGTTTGCTGGGGTATTATTTTAAGGATGAGCTGTTCTGGTAGAAGAGTAGAGAGGTGAGGCCTTAGTTAATACTGGTGCACAGTGCACATTAATCTCATCAAGACATGTTGGTGGAAATCAAGTTAGAATGTTGCATCCCCCCAGTTGCAGTCATGAGTTCTAAGGAATAGTTTGATATATCTTAGTCCATTACCATTTCAGAATTTCAGCTTAAAGCATCTCCTCTTTCTCCTCCCCCTGGGCTTTCAGCCCCTTCTTCACTGACCTTGGTATCTCCATGTCGGTTTCTTCTGTACGGAGAGAGTTGTGATCTCTCCCAGGCTGCGTTGTGGGTCACACGATCTCTGCTGGGCAGTGGCCGGAGCTGCTGCATTCCTTTCCCAGGGAGGCAGGGGAGCGGGGGCTGCAGCACTCCCAGACGAAGGGGGGCAGGGGCAGGGCTGGCCGGGATCTCAGCCGCCAGGCCCGGTCGAGTGGGCCTTAGCCAGCCCAGCCCAGCCCGGTCCTGCAGAGCCAGCAGGGCCCGATAGAGAGGGCCTGGCCTGGCCCAGGCCTGGCTGGGCTGTGTGGGCTCTGCTGTTACCTGTTTGGAAGCCAGAAGCAAGAGAGTGAGTCTCGGGCTTCTCCTTTCTTAAATGCTAAATCACAGAGGCGTATCCAGTTTTTTTAAGTGGTTACACAGAGTGTCTATCTTAGAACTAGCCAGTTAATTGGTTCTCCAGGCCTGAAGGAAGCTGTAAAAATCCTTGCAGGTAAAAAATTACTTTTCAACCAACAACATTATAACAGAGGTAAACAAGAACAACTCATTAGTGTATACATCAGCACCTTATCCTAGAAATTGCTTGGCTTGGCAGTTGATGATCACTTCTTGTGAAAGTAACCTTTCTTTAGAGAACTTGAGGGGATGGAAAGTCTTTGTTAGGCATGTTTTAATTATTTTCAGGTTAAGGTAGGAAGAGGGCATAAGTAAGGTTTAACTTTGTTAGACATAAGACTGCAAAAAACCCAAGTTTTACGTTTACTCTTTAGGACTGTATGTGATTTTACGTGACTGATGTGTCAAAATCAGAGGGAGCACCTTAATACCTTTAAGTATTAGTCCTTGAAATATTTGTGTGCTTAGTAGTTGATTCTAAAGTTTTTGGAAAAAGAGGTGGTTTATTTTAGTCAGGCTTGGTTACAAAAGGTTCTTTATTTTCAGGTTCAAATGCAGTTTGAAATCAAAGCATAAACTTATTAGACATAAACTCATAAAAAGCAAAGAGAATTTTACAGCTTTTTTATATGCAGTGTAATGAGCTATGTGCTTCTGTCTGAAGGAGAAAAGGTGAAATACTGTAGCAATTTAACTTCTCATCAGATTCTGCTTGGACTTCAGTCTAATGATAGTAAATACATTTTCAGGGTTATGTGTTATTCTGTTTTATTTCAAGCCCTGAAAACCATTTCTTTCCATCTCCTGCAAAGCTAAGTTAAAACTCTTTGATGGGTGTTCCTTCTTAGGTAGCAGTCTCTAATTTGTATGCCACAATTAAAAAAACCCAAAAAACCTCGGGAAGTAAATTTTAAAAGATAAATTCACCAGCTGGTTATTTTTATTAATTCATTGTACTTTTATAGGAATTATTTGTAGTACATTTGCAACAGCTTCACTCACTGGGCTGCAGCTTTTCTTTTACATGGATGGCAGCGATTTAATGCTAAAGTAGAATAATGGGGTTGTCTAGCTTCAGCCTGCTTATGTTGAGTTTAATTTTCCTATTTTAATTATGAGGAAGGATGTAGAGCTTGGTATCTATTTTTGGTTGCTCATAGCAGCTGCATTCCATGACCTTGGCATCACTCTTTTATTTGAAACACCCTACAGTCTGCTGCATAGAATAACCATGGATTACTTAAGGTTTTTTTTCTTTTGAACACTAGCCAAGTTTAATTTAAATCTGAACCTATTGTGCGCAATTTTAGTAATATAGCTCTTTTCCATTAGGAGTAGAATGGATTAGGTTTTAAAACATCCTAAAAATTTATAATGTATTGCAGAGAAAGCAAGAAATGGCTTTTTTCATGTATACGTTTTTGGTTGAAAGATGTGGGAAGGTGCTTTTTTTTGACAAATTATAGCACTTTTGACAAAATGTGTGTAATTGTAACTATGACAAATAATTTTAAAAAGTTGTTGTTGCCTAATTCATGGTTTACCTGACACCTGAGAAGCCACTGGCACTAGGGCACTGCATCAGCTGCTCGGGCTGTGTGGCAATATAAGTGTATGAAAAAGCTGCCTTGATAACCCAGGGAAATTCCAAATCCAGCTGGAAATGAGGAAGTGCCAAGGTAGTGGCATTCCAAGATAATCAGGAGCAGTTTTATCTGAAGAGGCACTTCAAGGCTGAGTCATGACAAAGTTTTCTTTTTTATCACACAGTGAAATTTTGAAAACATATGTGTTTATTTAAAGGTATAATACTGGAAAGCTTACTTCTCTTACTTGAATGGCCTGGCTTTCTTTGGTTCACTGACTCTTTTTTTGTCTCAATATCCTCTTTCATGAGCTTTCTGTTAGTTTCCTGGTATTTTAAATCGATCTGGTCTAACTGTCTCTTGTTGTTTTCAACAGTATTAGTAGTTCATCTTCAGATAATTTTCTACCTCTGGGGACAGAAATGTCTCTGGAGCATAGGTGTTGAAGAACATGCCCAAAGACACCATTATGCAGCAGCCCAAAATACTAAAGATTTACCAGAGCTTTGGAAAAAACTACTGCCAAACTGATCTTCTGAATATGTTCATATCCTAATATTTCTGCTGTGTGGAAACAAAACATTAACAAAAAAACCAAAACAAAAACATTATCTGCTATGCATGTGAACGTGTGAAATAGAAATATTGAAAATGTCAGTAAAATGGAAAAAAAGTTACCTATTGGGATCCTAATTTTCTAATTTATTTCCTTTCTTTCCTAATTTAAAGAGAAAACAGTAGAGTGCTATTTGGACTCTCAAATCTCAGTTGCTGAGGACAGATATTCTTCAATATATCAGGCAAAGAATGATTTTGGCAAATAATTTCTCACTTCTTTGCTGTAATCTCTCATTTAAGAATGAAGGAATGACATTTAACTACAAATGTAATGGGGAACATTGTAGTAGTACTGTTGAGATGTGTAGGAGGAAGTTGTTTAATCAACTTTTGGGCTGCTGCTTTGTGCAGCATTTCCTGTATCATCAGTTCTATGAATACATCTAAGGGAACTGTTTGAATATATGTGAGGCTCTGTTTACCAGTGGATCAAAGGGTAGAGTGATTCTATTGAACAGTAATTGGTGAAGAACCTAATGAATGAATTTTGACTGGTATTGTGGACCTATAACATTGTTATATGTAGTTTAATGCTAATTTGCTCCTTTAGCTAATTGTAATGCTTAATGTTAGGTCTGCACCAGATAAGAAATTAGTTTTGCTAATTGCAAATAACTCTGGGTCAGGAAAATCAGGTCAATAAGGAAAAACCATGATTTTCAGTAGGAGGATTTAGTGGAGATTACTGATGAGCATCACTGCTGGTAAAAGGGGGCATGTAAACATTTGTGCAAGTGCACTCACTCTCTGTCTCCCTCCCCATGTTCCCCTCCCCATTTGGAACAGAAGAGAGAAATCCAAGAGGAGGGAATTCTTTTGTCCCTAGTGTATATTAAATTGGAGCAAGACTTACGTCCCCCCCTTTCCTGTCTTATCTTTACTATTTCAGGCAAACAACTTATTCTCAAGCTTATTCATTTTTCAACATCTAGAGGCAAGAGTTCCCAAATTACTTCTGTTAAATTGCTTTGATATGCTTTGTATTTCTCCTGTTTTAATGTAAAGCAAAACAGCAATATACAAGTGCAGGAAGGAGAGAAGGAGAAGGAATTTGAGGCGCAATTCTGTGACAAGAGTCAGGCAGAGAATGGAAGAGATCACAAGGGAATGCAAGGGGATCTGGGGTTTTCCAGATACAAAGATACAGGAACTTGTAAAAGATAATTTGGAAGCTGAGAAGCTTGCAGTACTTCAGGGGTTAGGATTTTCACAAACTGGGAATCCAAATGGTTCTCTTTACTATGGAATCCCTTGTTATAAAGATTTTAGTTCTTCAACCTGTACTGCTATAGCTTGGAGCTAACAAAGTCCCAAGGATGAAACACATGCTGTAGCCTGTCCCAAGTCAGGTATGCTTTTAGTTCTCTACAAGACTCAATTGTAAGACAGTCCCTGGGCTTTTTTTGTTTTGTGCTTTTTCCTATGTCATGGCAGTCTCAAGAATTTGCACTTGCTGAGTCCTTCTTGGGCATGGTTTGGAGGTAGGGGAGCCAAAGTAGTACTTTGATTTTGCTTGTTATGTGGCATGCAAACAAATAACGAGAGCCTGTCCGATGCCTTTTTCTTGTAGACAGAGTTCTTATGCTGGAGGGTCTCATGAGAGCAGAGTCTAGGAGCAGAGTAGAATTCCCTCCTTCCCTGTGCTGGCCACACTGCTTTGGATGCAGCCGAGGACATGGTTTTTGGACTGTGAGTTGGTTCCTGCACACTGCTGGGTCATGTGCAGCCTCTCCTCCACCAGCACTCCCAAGTCCTTCTCCACAGGGCTGCTCTTGGTCTGGTCCCCAGTTGGTGTGGACCCCGGAGGTTGCTCCAACCCAGGTGCAGCACCTTGCACTTGGCTTTGTTGAACCTGATGATGTTCTCATGGGCCCACCTCTTGAGCTTGTCTAGGTCCTCCTGGATTTTTAAAGGAATGGAAATTATAAAAATGCCTTCATCATTTATGCTAAATGTTTGTAGTCAACTGCTCTGCATCTAATCTGACCATATCCTTGAAGAACTTCTCCTTTTAAGTAGCTTGAGATGAACTGCAGTTGTAAGTGCTGTGGCCTCAATATATGCACTGTAATTTGGATTATATATTCTACTGTGAATATTTTTTATGTTGTATTGTACCTCATGTTGGCTAAATTTGGTTTGCGACTAAGCAGAAACTATTAAATACACAAATGTAAAAATAAAATCTTCTTGGGCATGTACAGAAAAATAAAATTGAAGGAAGATATTCAGTGTTAAGTAGGCTGTAAGGATTTTTTTTTAAGGAAATCTTCCTTGGCTTTATTAAAATTTGAATTCCATTGTCAAGTTTCTTGGAGCCACTTAAGGAAAAAAGTAGTGAAATGCTTCCACAAGAGGGCCTGTCTTGCAATGTCTTTGCAAAATGCTTCTGGGAAAGGATGTGAGCAATCTTTGAACTATTAGTGAGAATTAGTTGTGGCCTGAATGAACATCTTTGTGATATTCTGAAAAACATTTTGAGTGTGTTGACTTAATTCTTGCTTACCCCACTAGTCATATTCTATAACCGTTGTATGTGTGCAGTGAAAACTCTGTGTGGAGTCTGATATTGGTATTACAGCATTAACTACTGCTGTGGGAGATTGATATATATCTAAAATCTTGTCAAAATCCAGAAAACTTAGACAATTGTGTCTTGGTTGTTTTGCAGTTGCCTTGTAGAAGGAGATGCTAAAGAAGAAATCTTGCAGCCTCCGGAGCCTCAGCCAGTACCACCAATCCTANATTCTGAAAAACATTTTGAGTGTGTTGACTTAATTCTTGCTTACCCCACTAGTCATATTCTATAACCGTTGTATGTGTGCAATGAAAACTCTGTGTGGAGTCTGATATTGGTATAACTACTGCTGTGGGAGATGGATATATATCTAAAATCTTGTCAAAATCCAGAAAACTTAGACAATTGTGTCTTGGTTGTTTTGCAGTTGCCTTGTAGAAGGAGATGCTAAAGAAGAAATCTTGCAGCCTCCAGAGCCTCAGCCAGTACCACCAATCCTAACACCATCTCCCCCATCAGCTTATCCAACAGTCACTACAGTGTGGCAGGACAATGACAGATACCATCCAAAGCCAGTTTTGCACATGGTTTCATCAGAGCATTCAACAAACCTCAACGAGAATTATAATAAGTCCACAGAACCTTCAGGGAAGAATGAACCCAATGAACACGCAGAGAAGAGGCTGGAGCGCAACTTAAGTTTTGAGATCAAGAAGGTACCTCTTCAGGAGGGACCACGAAGCTTTGATGGGAACTCCCTGTTGAACAGGGGACATGCAATTAAAATTAAGCCTGTGTCATCCTGTGTAATTGATAAGAGCTTTAGGCCACAGGAACAGATTTCAGGGGATTCATTTGTAGATGCTTCTCAAAACTCATGTTTGGAATACAGCATGCCACAGTCTAACACAGCCTTAATACCTTCACCAGAAAGTCTGCAGAGTCAGCAGGTGTCTGATACCCCACCCAGACCAGATCGTCTGCCTCTGACAGAAAAGGGACACGCCACGTGGTCACTACATGGGCCTGAAAATGCACTGCGTACGTCCGTGTCTGAGGAGCCGTCTTCAGACACCTTGTGTCACAGTGTTAAAACTCTCTCTCTGGTATCAAACACCCCAGTTGAACATCCTTCCAGTGATACTGTTGGTCATACTCCTCTTTCTGTTCGAGCACCCCTCTGTTTTACTAATCCTCTCCATGCAGATGATTCTGACACGGATGAGGTGGACTTTGACAGAGCCATGAGCAAAAGCACGTCCAATGTGTCAACTGCAAGTGCCACAGTCTCTGCTGCCACTAATACTGAAAACATTTCTGCCAGAAAAGTATTGCCAATGTCTATTGCTAGGCAAGACTTAACAGCTGTAACATGTTCTGAAGATGGCAAAGGTAGGTTTCACTGAGGTTCAGAAGTGCTGCTCATTATCTAGCTGCATCTGTAGAATTGGACAACATAAATTTCTTTGCAATGCAATTTTCTAAATGTAAATTTAATCAGTGCGGTATGGCAGCTTTAGAGAGGGCACAACTCTTCCTGACAGCTTCCAGTTTGCATGTGAGCTATTTTTTGGTATAAGGTACTACAGACCATGATTAGCTGCTTCAAAAGCTGTACTGTGAACTTTATTGTGAGCATTTGTTTAATGCTTTATAATGCCTTCTTGTAGGTTTGTATGTAATTGTAGGTTTCCATGTTGTTATTTGGTGCATATTTTTTCTCTATGCCCAGTTTCATGGAAGTAGCTATAATAATTGGGGTTTGACTAGTTGAAGCATTTTCAGCAGGCTTGTGCAAATACATAACAATTTCATGCTTTTTGGTTGATGTGCTGTTCCTAAAAATGTAGATGTAACCTCATTCACTGTGTTTATCTTTGAAGTTGCTCAAGATTTGGCTCCTGCATTTTAACAGTGTTGTAAATATTTAGCTGTGCTTTCCTCTTTTTCTGTACATGGCTGGTAGTGACAAGCTAATATGGCTGGTCATCTAAAAATCCAAGTTATGTTTTATTAACACTTTGAAAATTACTTAGTGGCTTTTAATCTTTTACTACTTTTTTGAGGGGTTTTTTGTGAAAGTTTGCAAGTTACAATGTCATTTATTGAAGGCAAAAGGGTCCCAAAACATAAAGGTGCCGATTTCAGTCAGAAATCTGACAGAAATCTTAGAGCAGATGGAGGACAGAGCTGGGAAGAACAGATTAGGCCTTGGTAACTGCTTGTGCAAACCCCAGCAATACAAGAAGTAAGGCTGTGGAGCTGAAGGAAGAACATGAACTTCTAGATCCAGCTCAGACTCCTGTGCTTGGAGCTGCTTACAGTGATGGCCTCACCTCAGGAGTCTGCGCAGAATTCATGACTTTCTGAAGTGAAATGGGGCTCAGTGTATGATGCAAGATGCAGAACCAGCTGAATTGAAAATACTGGCTTTCTGAACTAAATGTTCACCAAAAGCCATATATCCAGAGATGTGAACTGTTTTGCACCCTTAAAAACAATCTGTTTCTATAGATCTTGATATAGATCTATAGATATTGTGAACTGTATAGATCTATAGATTTTGGGACACTGTGTAAACACAGGACAATACTTGCACATACCTGCATATTTTTAACACTGATTTAAAAGAGGCTCTGCAGAGCTGACAAAGTCCTTTTATCATAGTTATTTCAACTTTTCAAGCAGTTCTCCTTGGATTTGTTTTATAGATTTGCAGACTATTGTATTTTTCCTTTTACCCAGAATTTTTTCTTCCTTTCCCAGAGCAATCATTGTTTATCACTGTTTGGAAATTACCACCTCTCTGTGCATCTCATTATGTAGATGCTGTAAGAACATGCAAATAAAATAAGTGATATGTCATAAATATGATAAAGAATTGGAGAAATGTCACTCTAGAATTTGTTTCATGTAACTGTGTATCAGAAACGTCTTGAAATAACAGTACAGCCCTTGTGCTTCTGATATGTTGATGATTTCACAGGAACTGATTAAAATTCTAGCATAAATTTTTTAATCATATTATCTCTTGTTTATAAGGGTGTATCTCTTCCCTGTTTCTGATAGTGAACACTTCCCATTTTACATTCTGGTTGCAGGTCTTGTAATCCCTCTGGGACTCAAGAATATAGGGTTAGATCGCTTTGCACCAGTGATCCTAAACCCTGTTTACAGTGGCTTTCTCATTTTCATACTGGCTCAGGATTCTTCCATCTGAAGCTGGGAATGTGGCTGCAATCACCAGTGAAACTTGTCTGTGAACTTACCAGCACCCTAATTGCCTAACCATAACTGCTGGTATGCATGATCTTACCACACAGTTAAATCCTCTTTTTCATTCAAATGAAGTGAAAAGTAGCTGTACCCTGAGGTAAAAGTAAAAAAACCAACCAAACAAATAGAACAATGAAACAGCAGCAATATCCTAAACAAAACACTAAAAACTCACTTTCAGTTAGTGCATATCCATGATGACTTTATTTGCTGGTTTTATAGAGGCCCTTTCTGTTAATGAAGGTTTTCTTGTGCTATAATGTAAACTTGAGCTGGAGCAGGTCTCAGAAGTCACTTGGAAGACGATGGCTTGTAGAACTTGATGGAATTCTGTCCCTGCAGCAGCTGGGCATGCTGGCAGCTCAAGCTTCATGGTTTTACTAGTTGAAATGAGTCTTTGTAGTTTTGAATCCTGTGCAGAGTATGGTTGTCAGATGAGACTATGAGACTTCTTATAGCAGCAGCTACTTTAAATTGTTTTAAACCTTTAAATACTACTCCAAATTTCTTAGCAGGTCAGAGAGGGGCTTTTGCTGCCAGAACAGCTTTTGTTAGTATGCTCCTGGGAGGTGAGAGGGAACAGACTGGGGACAGGATGTGGTACTGGCACCAAGAGTAGTCATCTCTGGCTGTTTACCCTTCTGCCCAGTAAACCTTGCACTAGGCTGTTTCACTAGTTTTTATCAGTGGTGTGGGAGCCAGTGAGCCTCAACATGGACATGGTGAGCAAAACTGAGAGCTGAATGAACAAAAAAGTATTCACTGGAGGTCCTGAGGGTATTTTTCCTCCAAATTATTTAGACTGAAAATGTGTCTTTGTTTTCTTGCTTGCACAACACACAAACAGATCCTACACCCTTAATGTGATGTTAATATTGTTAGATGAAGTTGCTCCACAGTGTTAGTGTGGTAAACCAAAATGTTTGGTAATACTTTGAGCAAATTTTTCTTTTGCTTTAGATTTTATGCCAGGTTTAGGATTATCTCATATATGAAAAGATGAGCTTCTAAAAGTCTAGGAGAAAAATCTATGTTTTCTAACTTATCTAAATGTCATATTTGATTTAGATGCTGATGCTAGTGAAGATTCCTCTCCCCCACTCCCAGAAAGAACACCAGAATCATTTGTATTAGCAAGTGAACAGAGTGAGTTTTTGATGTTTGGTAATAATTGGGGATAAAATGTGAAAAGCATGTCAATATTGTATTGTATTTGAATACCCCTGAATTTTGGTTAGTCTATTGGAGGAAAATGGAATGAATGTTGGAGCAAAATGTAAAATTGAATGAAATCTAGCATGTGTAGCAGCTTATTTTGAGGTTTAATTTAACACACCCTTGAACACAGAGAAATTATTTTTCCTTTTCTGACTAAATATGGCGTTATATGATATTTAAGTAATTGGAGACTTCAGTATTAGTAGAGCTGGTTTTCAATCTGAAGGGTATGGAAATGAGATGATACACTGGGGAAATGCAGTACACTTGGGGAATTTCCCAGATATTTTAGTTTCCTACTGCTCCCAGGCAGGGAATGGGTATGCACATGAACAGTGTTTATCTGATTCCCCTTTCTCAGGCAAAGGAAACATGATGACACCTCATTCTGCACTGCATGTAGTGAACAAGCCCAGTTTGTCGAGTTTAATGTAGTTCACTCTTTGTGTCAAAAGGGTAACTGAAAGAGAAAGCTGACACTTACAGATGATATGCGCCTATAGTCATAGTTCATTCATCAATCTAGTAATGGCAGAATACAAAACAGAAGAATTGAAATGAAGTGATGAATTAGATTGGTGCTTGGTACCTTCCAGAAAACCTAAAGTGATGTAGTTATTTACTGAGACTTTTGTTTAGTGTCATTTTGAAACTCAAAAAATTTTGGCCCAAGAAGTTAATCTAGATATTTTCAGCATAAAAACATTGAAGTTTTGTAAATGTGTTCTTTGAGCATCATAAGCATAGGTAGTTAAGAGTCAAAGTAATCCTTTCTTTGGGTATTATGGACCTGCTGCTTTTCTGTGACTGCATAAGGAACAAAGCTGTTTTCTTTTTTAAAAAAAATCTCTCTCCAGGACTGGAAGTACTAAAACTACTTCCACTTTGTTTGTCTTTTTGCATGATGTCAGTAAAGGACAGGTATAGCTGTCCTGAATTGTATGTTTACTTAGGAGATCGGAAAAACACATATTATTACTGCCCAGCTGATGTAACAGAAGTTCTAAATTGTCCTTGAAAAGGAAGCCAATTCCCCTGTTGATTAGGAGCTCCCAAAGGAACAAAATGAACATGCACACTGCAACCACTGCAGTCTTGTGCTTCAAGTTATATTGTGGCATTTTGCCTTATCTGGAGCACTTTTCATGTAAAGAGATTTTCATGTTTTTACAGGTATTTAATCTAAAAAAAAAAAAAANAAAAGAAAAACTGTTTAGAGCACATTTCTAATGCTGTGTACTAATGCCTCATCATGAGGAAAACTGAAGTATGTTGAGTTGATTTAATTCTTCCTAGGCACACCCTTGCTGAAGCCAGTTCTGATTGCACAGTCGGAGTGGAGCGTGTTGCGTGATCAGCACCTGCCTCAGCAAACAGCCTCCACAGTAAGTGCAGGAGACAAGTCTGTACTAATCAGTCATTTCTGGTTTGGTTGGGAGCTACAACATAAAGGAAAATACATTCTTGTGAGAAGTTGCAGCTGTTGGTCACCTACAACTGGCCAGTTTTTCCTCTGCCTGAGCTGCTGAATTGATGTGAAGAGCATGTTTTCTTTCCAAGAAAATTATCTGGTTTTCTAAGGTCAGCAACAGTTTTAAAAGGAGCAATCCTTAATGTATCTTAAACTATGCCCTTAAGAATGTAAATATACTGCTTTTAGGAAGCTTGCTGTCTGCCCTTAATGGATCTTAGGCCAGTTCAAACTGCAGTCTCTTGTCTAACCTGCTGCAGGGCCTCAGCCCAGGCTAACCAGAACTTTTTCCAGCGGGGTCTTGAAAACCTCCAGAGATGGACTTCTTATCATCTGTGGGCAACCTGTTTCACTGCCTGAAAGTGGTTTTCCTTTATGTCCGTATTTATTTTAAACAAACTATTTTTTGCCCATCAGATTTCACTTATCACTCATCCAGCTCACAGTCATCCTGCATGAACAGCTGGCAAAACTTTAAAAGCATATAAGTCCTTTTTACATTTGTCACTTTTTTCATGTGCCCCAATATGTCATTTAAAAATATGACAAAAAAGATATATGTGAATTTTCAGGGACTGTTACTGTAGTGTGAGAGCTAACCTACCTAAATTTGCAAATAAATTGTAGTGTTGTGTTTTCAAATTATAATTAAATGCTAAGTTTTTAATAGTAAATTCTCATACTAACTACTGTAACATTTTTTGTCAATGTTGAGTCAAGTAAAAAAATGTAGAGGCAAATAAGTATTTCCCTGAATGTTATATGTGTTTGGTGATGTTTTCATAATCTTAAATTTCTGACTTTCTTACAGTTTTTTGGAAGTGGTCTGTATAATTATTTTATATATCTCTCATTAACAGGGTTTGAAAACACCTTCACCTATGCTACCTGGTAAGTGGTGGAAAAGCTTTTCTAATTTTTTTTTTCAAAATACATTTTTCCTACTGAACAAAAATTTGCCTGAACTTGGTGTTTGCTCTAAATATATCTAAGAACATTGTCAAATATAGTTATATTATACTAAATATATTGTTATCTACGATGCCTAAGCACCTTTAATTTAGAAAGAACATGAACAGATGCCTTTATGTTGATGTATTAAATGGCACTGTGAGCTTTTGCTATAAATAGATGCTATGTGAGGTTTCAGCTATCCATACAAACTAATACAAAATAATAATCCAGATTTGGAAAGCAGGAATATGTTGCTGTCACTGAACATCTACTTCATAAACAATTTTCAAGTATCGGTTTTAGGAAATGTGAAATTGGCTTTCAAAGCTTTATTTTTGTAAATAATATTTGCTGGCAGTTGTTTTCTGGACTGTAATGACAAGTGGCATTGCCACAGTGGTGACTAAGTGAATGTTACAGTGAGGGGTCTGTGTGTTTTCCAGATCGTCCTGAACAAAGCAACAAAACACCAACTGACAGTTTACCTCAGATTTCTTTTTCTGGTTCCACTGATACAAGAGGTCAAATTTCAGAATTTCCTGCAGAAGTAACAGATATTGGTAATTACAATTCTTTCAAAATACAATCATTAGATGACTTAAACAGAGGATTCATGATCAGTATTGGTTTGGATAGCTGCTGCTGCTGTCACCCTTCAACCCACTGAGATACAGAACCCAGACAAATAAGCCTGCCTACTCTCTTTCAGCAGTGCTGAAAGAGTTTTCCTCAGAATTAATGATAAAATATTTCTTCACTTTGAAAAAAACCCAAGGTGTATAAAATACAGAATTTTTCAAATAGGTTATAATTTTTGTAAAGCACTGAAAACTTCCAGAAATAATACCTGATAACTGCCTAGGTATGCAGAGAAGGAGGGGGAAATAAAAGATAACAAAGGCTGTAATACTGTATTTATTGAAAAGTACTTTCCAGTGAGATTTAAGTACTGAAGTATAATGAAATACAAACCCTTCATATTTTTATTTCCTATGGCCAGAATGCCTTCAGACTTCCTCATATTACAAAGTTGTTTTCTAGCCCTGAGAGTAAATTTGTTCTGTAAGAGCTGGAACCATGTCTTAGTGATCTTCTGACTGTTGCCAGCCTTTGTGAGCCTGTGTTGTCCCAGCAGACAGAAGTATTAAATACGTTTCTTTCCTTAGGTTTTGGTAACCGCTGTGCAAAGCCCAGAGGACCAAGAGAGCCACCCTCAGAATGGACATGATCCAAGAACCAATGGACATACTATTGATAAATTATACTGGAAAACTCAAGTGCCACTGAGAACTAGAGAAATAGTGTTCCACTTTTCTGGGGGGCAACTAACACAGAGCAGTGTAGATCTAT
Organism: Chaetops frenatus; assembly: GCA_013400775.1. Lineage (NCBI taxonomy): Eukaryota > Metazoa > Chordata > Aves > Passeriformes > Picathartidae > Chaetops > Chaetops frenatus. The sequence goes on from VZTR01009156.1 coordinate 29,036, forward strand.
CAATGGTACATTCTTGCAGTGCATCCCACGCAAAACCTGACACATGGTTCACAACAGTGGATTCCAGTATTACAGCCTTTTGCTGGGGCCATCTACCTGCCTTACTACACTTAGGAGAAAGTATTACATATGATTTATTTTGTAACTTCAAGTATTATTGCCTTAATGTCTTTTAACCCTGTTACACGCTGCTTGTAGACATATGTTAATATAGTAATACTTTTGACAGATTGTGTTTATGGACTACTTTTTGCTAACATTTGATTACCATGTATGCATTATTTTGTATATGTACAGGGCAAGTAAGTATATAATTTGATAAAGTTGCAATCATAAAATATTAACAGAAGATGTAAGAAATCTCTGCATGATCTAAATTTTTGTGTACCTTATTTGTAAGTTATTTGCCCTGAAGTTTTAGAAAATAGTTTCTGGGGTTTTTTACAAAAATTGCTGGACACACACAGCCAGAATTGCAGGTTAGCAGAGATAAAGATTGTAATGCATTTTGTAAATTGTAAGCAAAAGGTTATTTTTATATTATATACTGTTTAATTGTCAGACCTGATTTGTTCTGGTTTTCATCTAGTCATGGAGATTCAGTAAGTGCCTTGGAACAGTATTGAATTCTCTTAGCCTGTGTATGTTACTTCAGTGTTTTGAGTTCATCTGGAATTAGATTATCAAAAATATTTGTATGTTTCTTAGTATATTTGACCTGCCAGTAAAAGAGAAATCATTTTACATAATCAACGCTCCTTAGTTTTCAATTTAATGTTTCATCAGTTGCAATCTTTAGAAAATTCATCACTATCACCTTTCTGTGTAGTAAGATTTTATGGTTTTAATATGGCGTGTTTCTAATTTGGGAAAACCAGAACACACTGATAAAAGGACTGTTTTGATACCAGTCTTCTCTTACAGATGGGGAATACAATTTATGTTGTTCAGCGACTGTGTATGTAAGAAAGCAACTTATATGAAGGTTCACCTGGAGCCCTTGCAGCTACACTGTATCTTGGCAATATATTATGTCAAGAGTTAATCCTTATAAGGATTCCTTACTTAAACTTTTCTGTAATACAATCTTTAAATTAAAGAAAGTAAAAATCTCACTCTGTGTGTTTTTACTTTTAGGAAAGAAAACTGTGTCCAGAAGCAAAATGTAACAGAGTGAAGGATGGAAGTCTGGCTTAGCTTACAGATCTCATACTTGAACAGAACACTGACGCTCAGAACCTTATTTTTAGTAACTACTTTAAAAGTTCTGGCTAGCAATAATGCCAGAGAAGCAAAGAAGAATGTTTAGAAGAAAATGTTCATTTTAGGTAGTAAAACTATATTAATCTGAACTTTAGCTGGAAACATTGTCTGATCTACTACTTGTACCTTTAGTGTCTCTGCTAAAAGAGAGCTAATGCCCAGATAGCAGCTGTGTTGTAACTTCCTGAAGGTACATAATTTGCAATTACTGCCTCTGACTGTGGATTTAATTACCATGTGCTTCATACATGTGACAGACTGCCAAGCTGGGGAGCTCTTTCAAAGAACTGTGTGCACTATAAATACTTCCCATGGATGTAGTTTTGCAGTTATTAATTTAAAAATAAATAATTCAATGATATATGCCATCTGGGATAACCTATATCAACTGTATTCCTGATTTGTAAACAGTTCAGATAGCTGCAATATTCTGCAGTTGGCAGAATAAGGCTGGCCTGAACTTTGTCTTCCTTCCCTTGTGTTGCAGATGATTAGCTCAGACTTTCACTCTTACAGAGCTCCTGTGGATTTGTAATGCAAGATGGGCTGTCAGCACCCCCGGGCAGTCCAAATCATTGGAGTTTTGGGAAAAAAAGTTAAATAAGAAAATTTCTAAATATGTTTTGGGTGTACTTTTCAAAGATCCCTTCCATATTTGTCCACCAATAAAATACAAAACTGTGCAGGTGGTAGATTTTCTGTTTTCCACATATGAATTTCACTTACAGCAAAGGCTGATCCAAATCTGTGTACTACATACAAGCCATCTGGTTATGTTTAATTAAAGTATATCCAGGTTCATATTTTTTTCCTCCCCTTTGTTTTGCACAGATTTGGATCATATTCCAGGCTTAGTTTGTCACAGAAAAAAACTCAAAGAAAGGTTGCAGCCTTCTTTGCTTTAGTGATAAAAAACTGCAATTGTCCAGTATGGATTTCTGTTTCCTTTCATAGAGCTGATTCACAACTTGCTGTTGCCTGCTTTGGGTTTTATATTTTCACCTATTGTATTTCAGATAAGCTGGTAGTTTTAAGAGCAAGGTGAAACCTGCCCAATGTCATTACTTTTTGTATTCACTCTTGTGGGTGGTGCAGGGATAACTGCAGGTCTAGATGCTTTACACTGAGGAGTTTTATGTCATAACTTTGAAATATTATCATCTTAACAGCTTCATCAAAAAAAACCAAGATGTCTCCTTGTGGTTTATTTGAAACGGAATCTTAAAAGGTTTAGAATATTACGTTGGCTTGCAAATTATCACTGAAGCCATTTTGTACATATATTGAAATCAATCCTGTTTAGTTCCAGTCTTCCATGTTATTTTTTCTGAAAGCAGTCTTCAACTTTCATCTCTGAAGTGCAGCTTTTCAGGCATTGACTTGCTTGCTGTAGCAAAGAAGCAGTAATGCTTCTCAACCCAGCTGTTTTATTAATAACCGCTGCATCGGCTTGTTTGTCCTTCAGTATTTTTCTACTATACCATTTATTAATTTTTTCTAAAGGTATTAATATTGAACAGATCATACAGTGAATTATCACATCAAAAGAATGAGTTCTCTATGTTTTAGAAATGTGTATTATTAAGACTCAGAAGAAAGCTGATGTCTCCTAATACCATTGCTTATCTCTATTACTCAGCATATTTAAGGTTGTGCATTGATTTGGCAGGTAACATTCTATTTTGGTGATAATCAGAACATTACACCAGCATTTTTACTTCTTATCTGCTAGGAAAACCTGCTGTGTTTACATGTAATTTTCCTTAAAGAAGTTTCTAACTTGGGAACTGGGCAGAACAATGGAAAATCTCAAAGAATTACCTCTGGGTTTTTGTATGTTGGAATCTTGGATTGGGTTTCTTTGGAGATATAACTCTGAAAGAATGAATGAGATCAAGTGCTACACAGTGACTGGGCAGCGTGATAACCCTGCGCTGCTGGAGCAGTTGCTTTTAGCTGCAGGTCAGACTGTTGGGAAGCACCCAAATACAAAGCTCTTACCTGCAGCATAACCATGGCACGCTGCAGACAGAGGGAGGGAACCCAGCAAGAAATGGTTGGACTGGGGAAAGACTAGCAATGAATATCACCTTGAAAAGAGGATTTTGAGGAGGAATAAGGAGTTAAGGACTTTGAACAATGGAACTGAGCAACCAGATACAATTGCACACAACTAAGGCTTTGAGAATTTTCTCAAGGCTTGAGGGAGGAGTAACATCTCTGCAGTATAAACAAACAAGTTGCAATTCCTACAGCCCATTGCCAAAGAAGGGCCTTTCTCACAATCTCAAAATGCTCTTCAGCTCTTGAGAAGCTGAAACAGCTTCTAAGGGAGGTTATCCTGTGTGGGCTAAAGAGCAAGGCTAAATGCATGGAACACATGAATCTAGGACCAAGCATAGCTTGGGCCAGCCAGCACAATGCACCGACTGCTCTGGAGCCCTCTGAGTATCTAAAGCCTGTTAAAACAGCAAGGCTGTGAAGTGGTTAGTAACAGGCTTAGTAGCATCCAGTAATAGCCAATCTCTCTGATGATGACTTTTCCTAACCATTTCAATGTATGTACTTAATCAAAACACAGGTTTGTCAAGTGGTGGGTCAAACAGAACAAGAAACTAACTGTTTCCTTGGCTGCAGTACTGTAGTATCCTCAAGATCTCTATCAAATGTGCTTCACTTCATTGCTTCTAAGACCACATGACAAAAGCTTAGTATTTGCAGTCTTAAAGCAGTGAGTAACTAAAGTGTTGTTTGCTATTTTGATCTATTCAGTTGTAGTTGCTGTAACAGTTGATTTCTTTAAAAAACTTGACTCTTGCCTCTGACATTATATTGAGTCTGCATGAAGAACTTACTGTGCTAAAGCAAAGGTAAGAAATCAGTTTTGCATTTTGGCTTAAGTCCTGCAAAGTTACATACCCTGTGCATGTAAACAACCATGGTGAGCTCAGTGCAAGTATTCATCCATTGGTGTTGTGTGTCATGTTTGCAGTTCTGGGGCACTTGTAAGGACAGGGGGTAGCTCTGCCTCAGGCACTGTGACTGAGCTCCACAGATTTCAGCTAGTGAGGTGGAAGTTGTCTTTCACATCTACAATTCCTACTTTGATCCACAGACTTACAGTCCTTAATATAAAAGATCACAGTCAGGTAAAATATTGATCTTTTGGGTAGGTAATATCACAATCTCACGGAGAGCTTGACTGTCAAGTCAAAAGAAGAGCTGGACTTGGATCAAAGATGATCCCATTGTTCAAACGTGGAGTATCAAAGACTGCGGAGCTTTTCTGTGTACTTGACTCCACTCTTCACCAGAAGACACCTGGTGTGTGCTTCCATCCCAGTATATATTCCATCTGCTACATCTCTGGCCTAATGTTAAATGGACCAAGAAACCCAATCAGGTTTATAATATGAGTGTTTTCAAGTATTTTGCTACATTTGTTCAAATTTTTATTCACTTTCTTGCTGTTTTCACATTAAATGGTATATTCATTGTTCGAGTGAGCCTGAAGAAGCTGGCAGGAAAAAGACACAAACCTTGTCAGCAAACATGCCAGCTCTGGTGTTCATTGGCTGTACCTGTTCTTTTATTTGCTGCATCTCCAAAATGTATATACTTTATGGTGAATATTTAACTTTGTAATATCACTATCAGCCCTGCCCAGCACACTTCTCATCTTAGGGTTTCAGTCTTGCCTGCACTGAACACTATTTTGCTATAAGCGAAGGAAGGTTGGGCCTGGTACATTCTAATTCCACATGTTACTATGGTAACTGGACACAGCTGAACCTACCAGTGAAAGGCTGGCAGTTTTGTTAAAAAATAGTAATGTAGCTTCTGCTCTGTTTTGTTAGAGACAATTGAAAGCTAAAATAGTCATCCCTGTGAACTCCAGTAGGGAATCTAGGGTTACCTTTCCCATTGATGTGAACGGCCTGTAGCATCAGGCTTTTCTGAAAAAGCACTTGTACACAGCTTTTATAAAAGTTATTTAAAAACTTTTCTTTTGTATTTAAAAAATTACTCATAACTCAGGTCATGAGATCTGCGGGGAGTAATATGTGAGCACTTCAGAAATGAAGCAAGTTGCCTGGATAGAGAAAGTGATCCAAAGAATGGTCTCTGCTTGGTGTGTGGTAAAAAGTGAGTCTGGCAGAGTTGGAAAGAACAAGAAGCATGTAATGCCAGAGGAGAGAGGTGGGAAGACCTGAACTGTATCAAGTTCAAGGGGAAACTGTCTTTGCCTGTGGGTAATAAAAGGCTGAAGTTAACTTGTTAAGCAGGTTCCTGGTTTTGTAAGGGGCAAAGAGGTGTGGTTGGGTAACAGGAATGCAGCACGAGGAAGACGCTTCTTTAAATTGTTGTGTTTGAGTTTCTACTCAAATCTGCAATTGAGTACAAGCCTCTTGGGTTTTGCCTGATCAGGCCCAGACAAAGATTACTCTCCAAGGTGGGAGAAAAATAAGGACAATAACATAATAAGGATAAACTGACCCTTGAAACATCCTGGAGTGGGTGGGAGAGGTGGAGATGTGAGGAATGTTAAGTTCAGAAAGCAATCTCTTGTTAGGGATTTTGAGACCTCTAGGTGATACCTGAACAGGAGTACTTTATGATACCATTGCCATGCAATGAATACATCTTTGTCTGCCTGTTGACATGTAAATCACTGATAAGAAGGAAGCAATGCAAGTAATTATTTTTATAATGTAAATCGACTTTTATTATACATTAAGACTAGTGAGACACCTAACAGCTCTGAAAAGCTGAGCAGCTCTTTCCACTTCTGTGTCATCAGACAGCAAATTCATACAAGGTCACTGCTGCTGGAAAGAACACTCAAGTGTATTTTTCCCCTTATATCTATCCTTTTTGGAAATAAGTATTCAGACCCCACAAAATATTTCTACAGATAAATTAGTTCTTTACAGTTTGGATACTGGGTGGTGGTCAAAGTTGTCCTGAATTTACTTCTCTGCCACTACTGCCTTTCACATGTTCTGTTTAGAAAAACGGGACCCTCCTTTGGGCAGCTATTCCACAACAGGGAGGGTGTTCTCAGATTCCCTGATTCATAGGAAAGGGGGAAATAGTCTTACAATTAAAAAAATAATTAAAAACATCAAGCTTCCTTTGGACCTCAGGCAACTGCCAGTCTCCTCTGGGTGCTAAGTTGGAGTGGCTACATGAGCCAAAAGGTCTCTCTTAGAGATCTTCCATGTTAGTCCACAAGATTGAGCTCAACCCTGTCTCAAGGAGGGGTTTGGCTCCAAGAGAGGGCAGCTCTGCTCCTGGGTCTGTCTACAGTCCCCAGACCACAGGGAGGTATTTTGGAAGGGAGCAGCATTTGTCACTAAACCAAATGCTTTGTGTTTCAGCCATTCAGGGCTCCTCTCATCACCATTTCTGGAACATGTGATGTGCTCTAGGGACTCCTCGTAACTCAATAAATGGATAGGTGCTCTTACAGACCACATCATGCGCCCATCTAATTTATATTTGAAACCATGAGACAAATCCTCACTTTGCTAGAGACCAAATACGTGCAACAGTAAGGTCCAGAAAGAGGGCACTGGGGTAGGTCACTGCTTGTACATTCTCTGCACGCTGCAGTTACACAACTCCGAGGGCTGGCTGGAGTTTTTAATTGAATTTTTATCTTAATGATGTTATAAAGATATATCAAGAAAGTGCTTCTCAGTGTCGCTTTTTTCAGTGATTAAGAAGGTGTGAACAATTTTTCCATCTGCTTCTTCCTCTCCCTCCCCATTAATTCTGAGCATCAGAAGCAACCAGCATAAGGGAACTCACTTGGAGCAGCCTCTGGGCCAGAGTCTGTGGTCAGATGACAAATCTGTCCTGCACGTTTGCAGCAAGTGGGGCTATCCATCACATAGGCTCAGCATTCCTGCCTGGGAGCCAGAGCAAGACTGTACAAGTAACAAGGTACTGTTGTGATTTCACATGAACAGGCTGGGAGGAGCCTGCTCATCTCCTATTTCAAGGCTGTGATCTGAAGCTGATAGTGATGTGTTAGATGTACATTGAAGTTATTCCTTCTATCCTGAGTGAATCCCAAAGCCCCTAACTGCCATCCAGTACATATATTTAAACATTTTTGGGTGACTTTATACTGAGAGATGCTTTCCTAATGCTGCGGTCTAGAAATTTTAGGTGCAATTATCTTCCAGTTACATTGGTACATCAGAGAAAATCCAAGGAGATGATGGCAAATGCATTTTTACTTTCAGCAGTTTCTCTCAAACTGTTTCCCAGAATCACTGTGGCCATTGATCTGAAGAGCTGCTGCCTCTTCTGTGGAGTGAAATTTGTGAACAGACAAAAAGCTCTTTATTGCAGATTTTTGCATGAAGATGTTTATGTGAGTGAGAAGCTGAGGTGATCAGCAAAAGATTAGCTGCTACATATAAGCAGCTGTTTATTTTCTTTCGATATATATACTTACAAATATTAACTGCTACTTTGCAAATAAGTGCCTTTACCTAAGACACAAGACCTAACTTTCCTAGAACTAGGAAATTTCCAAATTTCCTTTCCAAATCAAGGCCAGGTTGGATAGGACTCTGATCAACCTGGTCTAGTGAAAAGTGTCCCTGCCCATGGCAGAGGGGTTGGAATGGAATGATCTTCAAGGTCCCTTCCAATTCAACCATTCCATGACCATTCTTTGATCTGCTTCTCATTCCATAAGCCTTTAAGGATAGGGAAAAAAAAGCCATGAGGAAATCCATACGGATTTCAGTTCATTGACTTGAACTCTTTGGTAACAACAAGAGGTATAGAACAACAGTTCTATACATCATAGAACTGCTTGTTAAGGAATAAGTTATTCTTTGAAAGTTTAGTTTGGGAGGTCTGTGCCTTTTCTTTAATGGAATCATGGAATGGTTTGGGTGGGATGGGAACTTAAAGATATATAATAGAAGCTATGTCAAAACTTATACCAAAAAAGCCCTTAGTCAAAACCAAACTAGTTCCACAGTCACCTGTGAAACCCTTGGAATCTAAGACTTCCATAGAATTTCCAAGCTGATACGAATTAAATGATGGGGTGTGGGGCTATTTACAGCCCAGGCAGGCACAGCTCGACTGGAAACGTGGCTGCTCTAAGTCCTTGTCACAGCAAATCGATATTGATTCCTGTGCCTGCTGAAGCAAAGACTTGCAGGTCCTTCTCTCCAAGGTGTTTGGAGTGGCTTGCAGCTGGAGCATCAACAAGCAGAAAAGATGGTGATTTCCAGGCACAGCCCACAGAAAAAGCCCTTCTCCCATGGTCCCCCTTTCTCCAAGGACAGGAGCAGCCACAGCCTTAACTGCAGCAGCTGTGGTAGATAAGCTGGAATATAAGGTTTAGGCTCTGTATTGTATTATTTAAAATGCAGCCAGGATATAACGAACAAATACCGGAGTGGATGGACTCTAGAGGGATTTGAGCGAAGATGGAACTAATGGTAGTGGATTCTACGGGAAATGAAAAAATGACTACTTGTTTAAGTATCTGCACAGATCTGTGCAGAGCAGCAGGGTATTCAGGTATCTCAAATTGCAGTAAGGAGGCTGTCAATCTGTAAAAAATCCAGAGCTGCAAGCCAGCAGCTTCATTTGAGGAAAATTAATCTCTTAATTGTTACTGAAATAAGAAAATGGATAAGACTTTTATCCATCTCCTCCATATGTAAGGAAATACAGTTTTGCTTGGCTTGCATCCTCTAGCTTTCATACTGATGTTAGTCATTATGTATCTTTTGTATTGAGAAATTCTAAAGATCTTTCAAATAGTAAATTTTTGGGGGTTCTGTAAAGACAACAGCTAAGCAAATTACCTTTTCAACTGCAAGCAGATATAATTGCAAATTCTGTATATCAAGACTTTACAAGTTTGCTCCATTTTTGTGATAGCTATTATACTTTAAAAAAGAAATACTGGAGCTGGGGTGTTTCACATATTAAATACAAGTGAGAAAACCAGTTTTAAAGACTAAAGAGCTGTTATAGCAGTAATCTGTTGCTGTTTGAAAAAATATTAAACAAGAAAGAAGTACTGCTGGTCCTCCCTGAAGTGTAAACTCCTTTTTGTGGTTTTTATGGATTCTGTAAAATGTTGGCGGATAAACAGCGTAATAAAAACCATGAGTGTCCCCAGTTGTCTGCTTTGCCACTCTGCCAAATGTCTAACCCACTACCCCTGAGCAGTCAGCAGAGACATCTTCTGCTTCTGAGGGGAAGAAAGGCTTTCTGAGGTAACTGCCGCCTTGGTCACTGGTTTGATCAAAGATGCTGGGCTGCACATTCCCATTGCTCAGGCGTGGGGACACTGTCCCGTGCAAAGGACAAGGGCAAGGAGGGGCAGTTCTTATTCCCCTGCAGTAAGGCTTGTCACGCTGTCAGCAGCTCCCAGTTATAAGCCAAGTTAGTCCCCAGTGTCTCATTTAGTTCAATTGTTTGGGTGGTAACTGCAGAAGTATTTGGATATGTCACTGGTTGTTCTGAAAACCCTGACTGTGGAAAATGAAGCTATTCTAAAATAAATCACACTTTTACATGACAAGATCACCTTTGTCAGTACATTTCGGTGCACATAAGGCTAGTTTTCACCTCCATTTCAAAGATGAATTGACTGACTTTAAATGAGTTTGAAGAAAAAATGAATAGCATTAAAAATTACAGTTAGCTAATTTTGCAGACAAAAACCAGCATAAAGATGTCTAAGTGTTATCAAATGTTTTCAATTTACACTTGGCACAATTATTTCCATGCTTGACTTAAGAACTGAGCAGATGCCAAACCAAGGAAGTAAGCGCATGGAGAGCAAACTGTTGGAATTATAAAGATTAAATAACATTTCTGAAAGCTGTTTTTCTCTTTGGAGACCTGAGTAAAGCTACAAAGCATCACTTTAATAGGCAGCTAAGAGTATAAAGCCAAAACACTGTAACTCAACCTGTGTACAGCATTTACATTCAGCTTTTTATTTTATAGGAGATGTCTGAAATTATTTTAAGTTTAGGTGAGCATATACACTAATTTGTTTAAATAAATGCTTTGATTAGTAACCATTTATATCAGTATTTCATAATTATCCTAATTAAAATGGCAACGCACTTGCAATAAGCAGGGTAATAACATGGGAAGCTTATTCTTAATGCATGTTGGATACTGGAGTGCTTAGTGCCTGACATTTTTACTGTTATGGTTTTGCCTCATTTTGGTTTCCATGGTCTAGGAAGTCTTCATGGATTTCCCTAAGTGCATATAAAACTATAGACAAAAGTACATTGGTATAATTTCCATAGTCAGTTTAAAGGCTTCTGCTGAAATAAATGAGGTCTCTGGTCTTTTTGTGTGGGTGCTGCCAACACCTCAAGGACTGATCCCCACAAAGACTCCCAGTTCACACAGCTCTTTCTCTCTACAGGGGACTGGACTTGGTGCATGAGACACTACTGTACTTCTCTGCAGTAGTTTGGTTTGGGCCAGTGTTTTGACAGTGTTTCTTAAGATTGTATCATTTAATTATAAGGATATATATTTCATTCTTTTCAATTAACATCAGAACAACTTTCTGATTCTAACCTGTACTTTACACAAGGTATACTGCTTGTATTTACCCCCTTTTTGTTAAAGACACTTTATTCTGAAGCAGTTTTGGTGTTTCTCATCTTGTCTGTCTCATTCAAGAGCATCTGCCTGGGATGTGTGCACCAGCAGCCAGAGGTTTAATTAAAGTAAAAACAGGTGGTAAGAAAGACACCCTGAAATTTAGTTTTAATATTTTGGAATGTGTGCTCACCATAGGTATGGTGGAACACTTTAATGTATCTGTGTGATTGGTGACAAAACAAGTGACAGGGACAACACCCTTCCCTCTAATGCCCATAGAGCAGCACGATTGCGGGAGCTGAAACAGAGCTGGCTTCTGAATTTCATGCACCCTGCAATTTCCTCTGCTGACAAATGGGTATGAGATAGCAGCAGCAAACTTCCAAACATTAGTCACACTGCTTTCCAACAAGCAACAATTACATGTAATAGGTACTTTGTCATCTTGCTCCAGCTGAATTTTATAAAGAATTCATTAATAAAAGCTTGGCTTATGCTTACAAGCACAATATGCTACTTCAGAAAGCAAAGGAAACAACTTCAGCTTGACCTGAGTTTAGTAGCATATCGTCAGCTGTTAAAGTTTGCTGCACATTTATAAGTTTATTTGTCAGTTTTTAAATCAAGTGTTGGGCTATGAGTTCTTTCACCAGTTTTATCTTTGTATCTATTTTCAGATTGCTGGGTTGCATTATAATTTAGTGCATTTTTTAGACATCCAAGCATGTCCAATATGAAGATCAGAAATATGAACTGTCTTAATTATTAACATTAATGTAAGTGCACATACCAAGATATTCAGCTATTTATACAGCTATCCAGCCTCATTAGCCTAGTAAGTCCTGCTGAGCACGCTGCATGGAGAAAAGTGATGTACTCCTAAGTGATTCTGGCATTTCATAGAGGTTTGGTCAAGTTTCTTGAACCAAAACCAAGCCCAAGGATTTACTTTAGTTAAAGAACAAAGAAACGCTGCTCTTGTTTCTCAAAGCCCCCAAAAGCTTGAAAAGGTGAAAATATGATTGTGACTTATCTGAAGTATGAGTGAACTTAATAGACTGTTGACTTGGGATCAATACCAGCACTGAAGTAAGATGAACTTGGTTGTAAAGCCTGTGAAGTTGAGAAAGTGCCACGAGGTGCCTCAAATTCTCACTCTAATCCAGTTTCCATTAGGGACTGGTATATAGGGATACCAATGGCCTCGTGTGCATATTGTGGCACCTCTAACATCAACTGAGACAAAATCACTGACTTGGATTAAGGTGGATGGTTCACCTTTACTCAACCTGGAAAAGAGACGTGTCCATTAAAATGGACAGGTTTTTCTCACCTACTGATACAAATAAAACGTTTCTGAGGGGAGCTGAAGATTACCTTTATACCCATAGGCCCACTCTAGTTTACCAGCCTATGTATGTATGGGTAGATTTGTACCTGGATTTCAGTCTGGGATAGGGTGCAAGCTGACTGTTGCTGAAAGACATGCTGTGAAATGTTCTTCCTTCGACACAGATGCCACTTTCCCCAACAGGCCCAGAAACACAGTTTGAGGATACACTCTCACAGTAGTGGAACTTGAAACACCTCAGGGAAAACCAGAGTTGTCTGGATACAGGAAATTTATTCTTTGCTGCTGTTGAGATGAACACTGAACTGCGTTCAGCCTGGTTTACAATTTGAAAAGAAAAAGAAACAAAGCAAGAGATAGCCCAAGTGCTTATTCTGAGGCTGATCAGTGGCAGCTCAAATGAAAATGGCTTGTGGAGCAAAAAAATCTAAACTTAAAACCTTGTTTTTCTGCTGATACATCGTGTACAGAAGTTCTCAGAGCAATTTCATCTGGCTGCCATCTGCCAGGTTCGGTTTAACGTGGCAGCGACTCTCTTCGTCCCGCGGCAACCAGGAGACCTGAGGTGTGACTGACCTGAGCAGGAGCCCGGCAATGCGAACACTCCAGGAAATTTCTGTTGATTTCCGCGACGCGTCCTGCTGACACCGGGACCTGGGGAAATTTCAGTCTGCTCCTGAACCGCACTTATGGCAGATTTAGACGCCAAAGGCACGGCTGGGGGGCTCCTATTTGGGACACTGAGCTCAAATCTCTTCCCTGAGGCACGGCGGTCAGTGATGCCCTGGTGAGAGACGCCCGACTGTCCCGCTGGGCTGGCATCAGCACCTCGCACCGCCGCTGATCTCGGCAGCCTCTGCCTTGCTCCCATCAGGCCCTCCAGAGCTTCCAGGCTTTATCTATCTCCCTTCTAGGACGCAGGAGAGGGGGGAGAACTCGGGTTCAGAGGGCGCCGAACGAACAACCCCCGCGGCCCCGGGACATCTCGAGAGACAGGTTCATCGCCTCCCGGGGCACATCCACCGGGAACGGCGCTAGTCCAGACCTTCCTTACTCCCAAACAAATGCCCTTCCCAGGAACAGCCCGCGGGGCTGCCGGGATCCCGCCAGCAGCTCCCAGAACGGGGAAGCCTAAAACGTGAGGCATTAACGAAACCCTTTGGGCGCGCCAGGGTCCAAACCTTCCTTGTTCCCAAACAAACACATTTCTCCCGATCACCGCCTCTCTCTCACTCCGGTCCCCGCTCCGCACCCCTCACCCTGTGCCCGCGCGCCCTGCGCACTCAGCCGAGCAACCGCCCCCCCTGACAGCCCGCCCCCTCTCCCCGCCCTGCGATTGGTCGCTCTCGCTGTCTGTCCGGCGCCTCCCCGGCCCATTGGGCGAGGCCGTGGCTCTGCCCCGCCCCCGGCACTGTCGGTTGGGGCGAGCCGAGAGTAAATAGATGCCGGAGCCCAAGATGGCGGAGTCACCCAGTCCTGGCCGTGGCGCGGTGCCTCCCGAGCAGGAGCTGCTCGGCGCCAGGACGGCCCCGGACGTGAAAGGTTCTCGCGGATTCCAGCCGGCCGCCAAGAAGGTGAAGGGAGCCGAGGAGCGGAGCCTGAAGGGCGCTAAGCGCGTCAACGGTGAAGGGGGCGGCGGTGGTGGGAGCGCCAAGCAGCCACTGCCCGCAGTCGTGCCCAGCTACAGCGGCGTTGGGCCGTGGGGCTTCGCAACGCTGCCCTCAGGCCCCTCGGCGGGTGCGGGGGGCTTTGCGTTCCCTGCCCCGCTGTCCCGGAAGCTGCTGCTGCCGTCCGCCTCCCCCTCCTCGTCCCACCCGCAGCACCAGCACCGCCACCACCGGCACCGCCTGGCGCTGGCGGCCGAGGCGGGAGGCGGCGGGAGCGGCGGCAGCGCCAAGCCCAAGAGACCCAAGGAAAAGCGGGACAAGGAGAGGAGGAAGCACGGGGCGCTGCCCATGGTGGCGGCGGCGGGAGATGGCGGCGGGGCCGTGAGCCGGGAGGAGAACGGGGAGGTGAAGCTGCTGTTCCCGAAAGGTGAGCGGCGGGGAAGCGCGGGGCGGGAAGGAAGGGCTGGAGGGGGCAGCGAGCGCAGGGGGGGGCTCGCTGGAGCTGCCCGGCGGCAGGGGGAGGTGGCTGTGACCCGGGCCGGGGGCTGCGGGCAGTGCTGGACCCTGTCACGCATCGCTGGCGTTGTGTAAGTTTGTGGGGAAGGCAGCGGCGGCTCAGTCCGCCGTCAATCCTGTCAAAAAAGGGGGTGTGGAATTAGCGATGGCGTCAGCCAGAAGCTGCCAGAGGCCTTAGGTTTTTTTACCTATTAGGGAAATGAGGATGATAAGTAATTTATTAGAAACGTGTGAAGGAAACTGGATTGGAGAAAAAACGGAGAACATGTTGCAAAAAATCACCCTAATTTAAAAATTAAATCGTGAATCGTCTCGTTTCTTAGGCTATTAATTTTTACAGGCTAAGTCGTGAGTATTAGAGAGCATGCAGTTAAAATTTAGATGGTTAGACTTTCGAAATTTCATGTAGCTGCTGCTTCAGGCTTTCTTTATTTCTTGAAGACCACATTTCCCAAGGAATGCTCGAGGTCTTCAGGATAAGGGGAGGAGTGCTAGGTTAGGTCGTTAGTGAGATTGGACAAAAATGGCCATACGAGGTAGGACAAGAGGTCAGGCGAGAGTCTTACTTGGATTCCTGCTGTGATCAACAGTAAATCTTGGGAACTAAAAAACAATACATGAATATATGACGACAGTACAAGAATACATGCATTTAATTTTAGTGTATCCTTTCCCGGTCTCCAGTGACCTTAAACCAGATGTTGATGCTTTTATATTTACATTGAAATATGAGGAATTTGAAACATGCACTCCATTACCTAGTTTAATCAAGTTTCCTTTCTTTTAAAGGAAAGATAAATTACAACTGTTGTGTAAATTTTGGTTACTTTGATTGTAGCCTATACCTGTAATTACAGGATCAGCCAAGCTTGTAGAGAAATATCAATATGCCTTTTTGTCCATTGATTATGTTGTCTGGGCTGCCTTACTGCATTTTCCACTAATTTCCATGGGTATCTTAGTCTATGATTCACTTACCATTCAGGGCGGGGTTTTTATTTACTTGGATCTTGATTGGTGGTGTACAAGTGGGTTTTAAGTATGTAATTTCAGTGCTTTCAAGTGTTCCATTTTAAAGCTTTCTTCCCCTTTGTTCCTGTCCAGAAGGTGACTTTTAAAACGATGTTCAGTACTCATTTGATGTTGGTGAAGTAATTTTGTCTTCAAGGATAGCTTCTAAAAAACTCACCCAATATCCTTCTAGCAAAGCTGTGTAAATTAATAACCATATTTGCTCAGATTGCCATAGTGTCCTACCAATGTTCAAGAGTCATCTTAGTAACTCTTGGAGCCATATTACAATAACTAGATGAAGTATTGTTTCACATTACATTGGTAAACAAAATTGACACTGATAGTGTTTAATGAATAACTGATGTGATTTGTCTTTAAAGAGAAGATTCTGCACCTTTTATCTGGAAAAGATACTTGCTCAGAGCTTATATACTCACAGGCAAAAATTCTTAATTTCTCTAGTTGTTGGGTGCTCAGAACAGATCTTTTAACCTTACATTTATTCCTTGAAAACTTATGTACGTGCAACAAATAAATTTTCAAAGGCAAATGGTACCTGTTTGGCATCTGAGTCTACAGATTTCTGTTTAGAGGAAGTAGTTTCTAAAGCTAAAATTTTGTGGCATAATTTCCTATATAAGAGAAGAACTTTATTTTAATTAAACTGTATATTTTTGCAGAGAAGGCTGTGAGAAAGTGAAGGATGCACTGAGTCTTCTGCTGAGAGCTGCCAGCCTTTCAAAAGTGATTCAGTATTTGACTGTAGATTAAAGAACAGGTTTGTGCTGTTAATCCTGTGAATAATTTACTTTGCAGAGAGGAAAGGGAAAAATGCACTTATGATGCAGGGAGAAAAGAATGGCTGGGAGGCAGGCACATAGAATCCTAAGTACAGAGGAAAGCTAAGAATGACATTAAGGTGGGTGGGTGGAATAGTCAGGACTTGTGCGTTTGGAGTGCTGAAGCTACAGACTGGAAAAAGACACCAGAGGGACTGTGGTTGCAGCATATAATGAGTGAATGTGGAATGAATTTGAAATACTGACGTGTAAGGAAAATAGCAGGCAAAAGCAGTATGGAGGTGATTCTGATCTTGTTTTGGGGCTGTTGTGGTTTAAAAGACAACAACTTTTTTTTCTCCTTCCTGAGGGGGGTTCTTTGTTTTCCTACTTCCGCCGGGACAGTTTCCAGCAGAGGTGAGGAGCCCACAGATTGGCTAATTTTAAGATGGGCACTTCATGTATCCACTTGAAATTAGAGGCGTCTTTGCGAAGCTTACATTTTTTAGGAGCGGGAAGTTGGAAGCCCTCTTTGACTTCCGCCCGCCGGGGAGGTAACATCGGCGTGGCCCTGGCCGGCCGCTCCGGGCCCCGGGGCCTGGAGGCCGTGCCAGGGCTGCGGCCGGGACCATGCCGGGTTTTCCCCCCTCCCTCCCTGCCTCGGGCAGTGCTCTTTGACTTCCGTCCGCGGGGGAGGTGACGCCGCATGGCCCGGGCCAGCCGCCCCGGGCCCCAGGGCCTAGGGGCCGTGCTGGGGCTGCGACCGGGGACCCCGGGACCCTGCCGGGTTTTTCCCCACTCCCCCCCCACCCCCTCCCCTACCTCGGGCAGTGCTGCTGTTGCTCTGAGGTTGTTTTTNGCGGGAGTTCACAGTGATATGGATTCTACAGGAGACTTATGCGTCTTGTGGGAAAAAAATCTCCATGGTGAGACAAGAGAGACTCTTCTTCCAATTGGACTGATGAAAGCCTATTTCAAGAGTGGTAAATTGACCAGGGGTTTTTCTAAGTTTGTTTCTCTGTGTTGTTGGTGAGAAGGATGGTGGTAAAGGAAGATAAATGAGGTGGGAGAAAGGAACCATCATGGGTGAGGGGCTGGGGGGAGGAAGAAGAAACCACCTGGGGGTTGATTTTGATTCTGTTGTCTTTTGTTAATAAACTATTTTTATCTTTGAAGGTTAGGCCTGTTTTGCATTTCTCTTAATCCTTATTCTCATAAAACCACTACACTACACTCTCGCCTGGTGTGAGCAGGCGAGCAGGTGAATGTGAAACCGCTACAGGGGCAAAAGATATTCTACTGAGGTGCTATAGAAAAGGCCAGGAAGGTTAGAGGAGGGTGGGATAGAAGGAGAATGAAAATTTTAGGCAACCTACAGATACGACAGAGGTAAATTTAGAGGATTTGGGGTAATTATGAAAAACTGAAAGGCTTGCACATACAGAACGTATGGGGGCAGGAATAAAATATGCTACTTTAGGTGTAATGAGGTGAGTTTGCAGAAGCTGTCATCAGTGCATTCTAAAAATCAACCTCATGCAGGCAAGTGCAGCCTCTTGTTCCTGGAATCTGCAGTTAGACAACCTTTTAGCTTTTGGTGCAGTAGAAAAGGAGCAGCAATGTGGAATTCATGGTATTGATCGTTTTTCTCTCCTAGCATGCAGAGCCGGTACACATGGCAGTGTTGCACCTGCCAGAAGGAAAATTGTGCCAGTGGGGAGATTAGAGGTGTAGAGGCAGAAATACTAAGAGATAAGCAGGTGGAATGGGTAAGAGTTCCTTGGTTGTTTTGAGGCTCTGAAAATGGAAAAAGTCCATCCTCCTCTATGCAGCCAAAATGGAGATGCATTGCAGGTGGGTACAGGGGATAGAGTGGAATTTCCAGTCATTCCAGTGCCTATGAATGAGGAGTCATGTTTCTGGTCAGTGAGCTGTGTGCTCTGCTGCACAGAGCTTTCAGGATGTGAGGAGAAAAAGCTTTACCTTTGTGAGAGAGACTGAGGGCCTGCACAGATCTCAGTACTAGAGAAAATGAGGAGCAAAGCTAGGGGAGTCAGGAGAAGAATGGCAAAATTTGTCTCATGAGATTGTTAGGATTGTGATATAGACACGATAGTACGGGGAATCGGGGTGTGCAGTGATGTGGAGTCAATGAATGTGAGATCTGGCCTTGAGAGTAGTACCGATTGCATTTTCCTCATTTTAGTTTAATTACTGTTATGATGATAGAGGTATTGCCACTGAGGAGGAAATTGTGAGATTTTTCACCTTGCATTCAGAAAGCTGATGATAGGAGCTGATGTGTGTCCTTCACTTACAGTAGTGATTACAAGGTAAGGGAGCCTAGTTCTGGGGCACCCTTATTTCCTAAGTGATAGGAAGATGTTAAGCTTGGTAGTATTCAAGATGGACGATGTGTCTAAAGCTTTACAAAAATTTTTATATTTTCTTTAAGTCTTTGTTTAAAGACTTCTCTGGTTTTTTAATTAATTGCAAAGAGCTTTAAGTTGAAGAGTCATAACCTGGCCTTACATCTTGTGATTCCATTAAAGGAATGGAGTTCAGTGACCCCTTCAGAGATGATCTACCATGCAGAGAACCTGAAAGAACCTTTTGCCGGATGTGTGACTTATTCTGCAGATAACGAGGTTTAGGCTCTTTGAAAGAAGCTTAAAATTCTCTTGTCATGTACATTCTGATAGTGGAACTAAAGTTGTGCAATGTTTTTGTTTTTAAAACATGATGTCAGTCTGACAGAAGTGATTGCTGTTCACGCTATGACTCTGCTAATTCAGTTAATCATTTAACTGATACTCTGCTCTAGCAGTTCATAGTTGAGATTGTTTTCATAACATTGCAAAGCTTGGCTCAGTGTTGGGGTTTGGGTGTTNACTCCCCACTTCATTAGACAATGCCTGTCCAAAGCTTTGGTTTTGGTCCCTATACTTGCTATAAGGTGTAATGCAGTAGCCTGAATCCGTCTTTTCTGCTTTTCTTGCTGTTTCTGTGTACAATTTCTTTCCCTCTCTCCTTTTTTTTTCTTAAATGATCCATTTGCTGATAAGATTGCCTCAGAGCTCAAGCAGTTGCAAAATGAGATTGACATCTTTTAACTTGCGGATGGGGATTTCCCATATGAGCAGGAAAGCTGAATATAGTGCCATAGCTCTTGTTTTTAATATTAGTCTATTTTTTTTAACTCTCCCTCCTTTGCCCCACCCCTCCCTGCCCCCTTCTGTCTCCTGCTGTCTTTGAAGAATAGATAAGCTTATATTTCAGTTGACCATTTAGCAGTGATTTTTCTGGTAACTGTTACCTTGTACTGTGTAACCCTTCTGGGATTTTAGCTTTCAAGAAGTTACACTTTTTAGTCTTAATAATTTTGGTCTGCATCCAGTGGGATGCTCATTTCATAGTCTCTGTTACCAAAGTAGGTTGGGCAAAGTTTTGGGTCTTCTTTTTCCCTTCTTTAGAACTGGGGCCATGCATCTTGATTCTCAGGTTGTCTTTTATTTTTTTTCTTCTGCTAAACATTTCCTCCTTCTGTTAACTTCTATTTCCTTTTTTTTTCCCTTGTACTATGTGGCTTGACTCACTTCCCCCTCCTCTCTGTTGAACTTTGCAAATTCAGCAGTCATTTTTATGCTTATGAGGCCTCTTGACCACTCTCATCTGAATTCTTCAGTATATTTCTCTTTAGATACCTTACTGTATCTATATTGTAGCAGCAATGTCTAGAAGGTGTTTAGGGTTTTAAGTGTGGTATTCAGGAGAAAGAGGGACTTCTCAAATTTCTCTTGTTGTTTGAGATTTACATGCAGTTCAGTTTTCAGAGCTGGTAGTTACATTATTGTAAGTATGCAATGTTGGAATAAATTTGGAGCAGTGCATCTTTTTCTTGAGGGGCCTTGGCCCCTTTTTGATGAGACATCCTGAAGCTTGCTAGGCAGAACAGCTCACTAAGCAGGAGAACCATGCCCTTCCTGTACTCCAAAATCCAGCTTTTTGTGTAATTTACACAGCAGAAACTTACTCTGATTTTAGAACATCAAATAATTTTTCTTAGTTGACACAAGATCATGAGGCTGAAGCACTTGATCTGAAACCTCTCATAGAGGCCTTGTTTGCAGCTGCCACATTCTCTGTTACTGATTTCTGATGCAACTCCCCAGTGCTTGAGCTTAAACTTGGCTCATTGAATTCTGCATGTAGAAGATCTCCTTAGAAGTGCAAAGCTTAAAGGAACTGTAAAGTTAGTATTTCAGTTTTTTGGAAGTGTTTTAATTCTGAAAGGGATCTGTCTTCCATTCATTGAAGAGCTTGGGGAAATGTTCTTGCCTAATAAGGGGATTTCTTTAGTCATCTCTTGGATTTTAAACTTAAATTATTGAAAGGAGTGTCAGCCATATATATTCCTGGTTGCTGGGATGTGAAAGCTATCCCTTTTTTGATGAAGTTTTTGTATCTTGAAAATACTGTATAGGTTTTTACATGTTCATTAAGTTGTGAAACCTGCTCTCCAGTGTACATTGTAGGATTTAATAAGTGCAAGTGTCAAAGCTGTTAACATGGTGATGTTAAATGTACTTCATGTACCTGCATAACCAGTTAAACATGGCTTCTTGAGGTTTTATTTTTACGGGCGTTTGTTTAAAGTGAGGAGAGTGCTTACGGAAGAGATGGTAACTGATGTTCTCCTACGCCCCTCCTTAACCCTCCTTCCTTTCAGTTACACTGCTGGTGATGTTACCCATATTGATGGTGTCCCTTAGCAGTAGTGTGTAAATGTTTTGCTTCGTGTGCAGTGACAGCCCTTAAATCTAACAGGAGAGAGAGGCAGGATACTTTGAACACAGTCTATGACTGACTACTAATGCGAGTTAGCATCTGGAAGATGATGCAAAGCAGCTGCAGCTTTTGGCATCTGAAGGGGTTGTACATCTCTCCTTTTTCAGTGCTGAAATGGACTTGCTTGTTTGAGCTCCTGCATGGACTTCAAGGTGCAAGTTTCCCAGGTGACAGCCACCATGTGGCATGTAGTCCATCCACTAAAGAACACTTCCCACTTGACTCATTCTCTATGCTCTAGGTTTACCTTTTTGTCTGTAGAAAGCTTGCAGTAGAGGCAAAGATCTGATGAGATTTCTGAAATCAGGATGGTGTGATCTGTGAATTTGTGTTCCTGTACTGCTTAGGAAATTGTGGCAGGCATTATTAGAAGGTATCTCCTGAGTTGGGAAACAAAGAACTTTTACTGTAGCCTTTAGTTGTAAATGGCTATTTAATGTATAAATACAGTGTGTATCCATACCTAACATCCAGAAAAAGTAGCTTTGGAATTTGAGGAGGAAGTATGGATATAATTCTTAATTAGTTCAGTTCATTG